>CM028379.1:24861797-24900054 GCA_013146195.2 Codonopsis lanceolata | reverse complement strand
TGAAAACTATGATGCTTAGAATCCTTAACCAATAAGTTCCTAATTGAGGCAAACTTCTGAGTATGAGGGATAAAGGCATACGAAAAAAAAAAAAAAAAAGCTCCTGCTGGAGTTTGAGTTCATTTCTAATAAGCCTCTGAGAACTAGTATATCTGCGACCGACCCACTTTGACACCCGGATCCGGTGGACTACTTCGGATATATTACTATTCATTTCCCTAACCTTCAGTTTGGTCATCACCAATCCGATCCCTAAATTAGTACCCTATTCCTTTCCTAGCCTTGCAGTTTGGTCATCTACCAATCCGCTCCCACATGAGGATCTCAAACCCAGGTCTGATAATGTAATAAACCATGCGATGTGCTTTTAATAATAATCTAAAATGTCTTTGCTTATTTCTTAGTTGCACTGCATTAAAAGACACATTAAATAATTAAAATAATGAGTCATTTAAAAGGACCCAAAGATAAAAATTTTCTTGAGCTTATAAAGTCGATAGAGGCAGAGACATTATCAACAACAAGCCGAAGCCGATCCACCATCAATCACGGGGTGGACAGGGAAATCAAAAGAAGTCAGAATCGGCAACTACGAAGGCTCGAACACCACTCATGGATCTCCTCAGGTTAAGTGGACATGCTCGCCTAGTCCTATAAAGATATGTCGAGGAGTAGACCCGACCATGGTTGAACAGGGACCCTCTTGTGTCAGGATGCTTTCATAATCAGACAAAAGCTCCGGCAGCATCAAGCCGAATGGTCACTACAAGTCAAAGAAGAAATTATGAAACATTTGGCGTCAACTTCATCAGGGTAGTTGAATGCAGGCACAGGTGTCAATATAGTGGCCGTTCCCAAGCCCAGCGAAAGTCGAGAATCTGTAGACTTCGCGCGACCTCAACAAAGCGTCGCCCAGATGACTTCCTCGCCCGACATTGACATTGTGGTAGATCCGTCGCGACTCATGAAGTCAGATCCTTCGTCGGCGGCATCTTGGCTACAACCAAATCAAAATGGCGGCGAAGACCGGAGGAGAAGACTTCATTCACTACTCACGGGGAACTTCGTTATCTTGTCATGCCATTTGGATTAAAGAATCTTAGAACCACTTACGGAGGGCGCCACCACCTCTTCCATGACATGATCCTGAAAGAAATGGAGGTATATGTCGATGATATGATCGTGCATTCAGCGGCGCTATGGTGCTCACATTAAAGATCTCGAAGAAATTCTTGAAAGACTCGAAAGCACCGGATGAAGCTTAACCCCACCAAATGCACATTTGGGGTTACGAGAGCAAAGTCACGGGATTTCTAATGGCGAACAAGGTATCGAGATCGGCGAGCGGCAAAAGTCAAAGCCATCACGGAAATGCCACAGTAGAACTCACTTTGAAGTAAAAAGGCTTCTAGGCGGTTGCGATTACATCGGCCGTTTCATCAGACGGTGACTACAACTGACACGAGCCCTCTTTAAACTTCTCAAAAGAATCTTGATCAAGTGCAGGGACGAAGTGCCGGTAGCCTTGAGAAAATAAAAGCCTACCTTACCAATCCCTGTGCTAGCTCCACCTCATACCCGTAAACCTCTCCTCATATACTTAACAATCACGGACACATCGGTAGGGTATGCTCGCCCGGGAGAAAGATTCTACATTGAAAACGTCATATATTTCATAAGTAGGAAGTTACAAGGAAGCGAGCTAAACTATTCGACCTTGGAAAAAAGGCTGCAAGCCTAGTCGGGCCACTCGGAGGCTCAAAACCTATCTCGAGGAAGGTCCATCAAGCTCGTATCGAGGAATGGACCATCAAATACATCTTGGTAAGCCATCAACATCGTAGGTGGCGAAGTGGTCTTTTTCTTCTAATGAGTTTGACGTAACCTATGTCACTCTCTAGTCTATCAAAGGAGGCGTCATTGCAGACCACTTAGGCGATCTACCTCGAGAAGACCGAAGATGCAAGCGAGCACAGTTTCCAGACGAAGGTATCACGGAAATCGCGACGGGACACTGTGGCAAATGTTCTTTGGCGGGAGCAAACAAAAGGCTTTGGCATAGGAATCTTGTTAATCGATCCTGGCGACTCTCATACTCGTGGCCGCTAAAATTTGGAGTTCGAATGTTCAAATAATACGGAGTATGGCTTTGTATTGGCGGCTTAGAAAAGCTCTCAAAGGGAGCTAAAGATCTCGAAGTCTGGAGACTCGGCCACGATTATAAATCAAGTCGAAGGAAGGTGGAAGACCAGGATCCTCGGCTGCAACGGCTCATCATGCCAAGCTAATACGGATTGCCGCTTAGATTTGGTTCTATCTCGTTCCATTACACCGCGAGATAGGAATCAATTCGATGCTTTCACGGCCCATTCTGGCGTCGCGGTCGATTCATTGAAACTAAAGTCGACCATTCATAGTCGGGAAAAAGGTCACTCAGGCATCTTGTTTCAAAATCAACGCGACCCACAGGCGGATCACGAGCCACGGTATGCGACATCTTAAATCTGCAGAAAAATCTTTATCCCCACAGGTTAGACAAAAGGAAGAGTCTCCCTGCGAAGATGGGCCTCGGTCGTACTCGGCGGTGGCGGCTTCTGAGACCTTATCGAGGCCTCGACTTACTATGTGTCGATCGGCTAAAGGCGAGCAAGTTATGGATCAAGCTGCATGGTGGTACTGTGGGCCCCATGAGCGGACCATATCTATCAAAGTCATTCGGCAGGAGTACTATTAGATGCAGCTCTGGCGACTATATTCGGTGGGTGCGACATTGCGACAAATGTCAGCGCTTTGCCAATCTGACATGTGCCCCAGCGTCTATACAACTCCACGGACCCACGGCCGCTTCTCAGCGTGGGGTATCGGCGTCATAGGCCAAATTCACGAAGGAGGGATCTAATGGCCATGAATATGTCTGATGGCCGTCGATTACTTCAAAGTGGGTAGAAGCTTCTTCCTACAAGATCTAAATGCCGGAAGGTATCAGAATTCATTAAGACCAACATCATATACCGTATGGGGTACCTTTCGAGATCATCTCCGACAAGCGGCTCTCATTTTGAAGGGGCGTGAGCGTCTAGTCTGGGCGAGTTCAAAATCCGAGAGACAAATCCTCCCCTGGGCCACAAGCCAATGGTGCCGTTGAAGCGACCAACAAAACTCGAGAACATCATCGGAAAAATGGGCGTCTGAGGAAGAGGCGGCCGAAAAATTGCCACTAGCCTGCAGGGGCTCTGCGTCGATCCGCGCGCACCACTGGGGCTACCCCTTATTCTAGCATATGGCATGGAAGCGGTACTACCAATAGAGGTGGAAGTTCCATCATTGAGAGTGATGATGGAAGGCGATATATCGAAATTGGCGGGTCAAAGGCGTCTGAAGCGGCCTAATTGATGAGCGGCGTCTGTTAGCCTTGGAGCATACCGGGCATATCAAAGGCGTATCGCCCAGAGCCTTCAACAAGAAAGTCAAAGGCCGAGATATTCAAGTCGGAGACACGGTGCTTGAGAAAAACCCCTAGTTATGTTGATACTAGGGGAAAATGGAAGTCTCCTGGATGGGACCATACATCGTTAAGGAGATCCGGTCGGGAGGTGCGTATTTCTCTGAAACCAAGGCGGAGAAGATCTTGTCGGCCTTTCAACCTCGACAAACTCAAAGGTACTACGCTGAGCCATCTGTCGGTGATGCTTCCCTCTCCAACCATTGAAAACCGAAAGAGGCGGTCTAGGCAAAATTAGGGCATAAAAAATAATAATAAAAAAAAAAAAAGCTAAATTTGAAAACCGAAAAGGCGGTCTAGGCAAAAATTAGAGCATATAAAAAAAAAAAAAAAAAAAAGCTCGCTAGGTTGAAAACCGAGAAAGGGCGGCCTAGGCAAAAGTTAGAGCACAAAAAAATGAAAAAAAAAAAGGGAGAGGAAAGCATTATTTGAAGCCATCGGCGCTACCTCAGGTCTTCCACACATCGAGAGACTCGGTGACAAAGAGAAAAACCACGACAAAGGCGGCTCACATTAAAACATTAAAATATAAATTTTACGGGTCTAAGGTGCAACTTAGGAATACTTATTAAGACATTTATGTTATACATTACTTGCATTCGTACATATACATCTTGCCTATACCCCGTTGTTTTCCCGAAACTATCCTTCATTTGCGGCTTAAGCCGGGCTTGATCCATCAATGTACGTGGCACCCGCGGCCGATCCATATACTTCTTACGCAAGGCTCGAGAAAAAGCTCGATCTCATCGGGATGAGAAACACGAGAATATCAGCGCCCTATTCATCATCTACGTTGTCATTGTCTGAAGCTTATTTCGATGACTTGGATCCGATCATTCACCGCCGGCGCCTGTCGATTATGAAGGAAATGCGAGGAATTGCGAGAATAGCCATATGTCAAGTATAGCCCTGCAACAATTATATGGCCAAGCAAGGTGACCGTCTTCTCCTTTCCCCGCATATACTCATAAAAAAAAAAGAGAAAAAAAAGAAAGAAGCCGCTCGAGCAGAAAGTATACCCCTTTAAAACTCATTTAAAATCTGCGTCTTAGTTACCCATTAGGTCGGTATAGCTTTGCTTTGTGCGTGTGTTTTGAGTCTGCACGTGTTTTATTTCATTTTACATCATATAAAATTAGACTGCCTTGTAAATAAACATTTGATTTCAAAAAAACAAAAAACAAAAAACAAAAAACAAAAAACAAAAAACAAAAAACAAAAAACAAAAAACAAAAAAAAAACAAAAAAAAAACAGAAAATAAAAAAATCGGGAGAAGGGAAAATGTATGTACAGGAAGAAAATTTTTTCAGGTACATGCAACAAGGAAAATCTTGTGAGAAGAAGAAATTTTCGATTGAAGCTAGAAAATGGAGCAAAAAAGAAAACAACGACAAAGAAAAGATGACATCAGCTGATACCAAAAGATGCTCTGACAAGAAAAAAAAAGGGAGCTTCTGGCCAAGGTTAGAAGGAGCAACAAAAACAAATGCAGCAGCATCAAGAAAATTTTCCAGCTAAAGCCGAAAACAAAGTGGGACAAGGGAAAAGACTTTCCAGCGAAGGCCAGAACAGTGATAAAAGAAAAATCCCCAGCAGATCAAAAAAAAAAAATCGAAAGAAAAATCAGAAAGAAAAAAATGAGCAAGATTCCCAGCATCAGGCCGAACTACGTTTGGTCGATTCATGAAAGGATACGTGGCGACCTACATCAGTAGGTCCGACCATCACAATCATAAAACAGAAAAAAAATTCCCCAGCGAAGAGTGGCAGAAATGTCAGAACCAGCCGAATCTGCGGCAGCCACCCGGACGCAAAAAGGTAAGTCAGGTATAGTATTCCTACCCTGACTCCAGAATAATTTCCTTTTTTTAGGAAAATTTGAAAAAAAATTTTGAAAAAAAATTGTTTTATTTTCAAATAAAAGAAAAACTCTTTTTCAAAATGAGTTTTCAAAACACAAAAAAAGATGAATATTTCAAAAACACAAAAAAAAGAGGAATATTTCAAAAACACAAAAAAAGAAGAATATTTCAAAAACACAAAAAAAGAGGAATAAAGAAAAAACAAAAAAAAGGGAAGGAAAAAGAATATTTTCCACTGCACAATTTTCGAAAAAACTTGAAGAATGATTAATTCGTCGTGTTCGGTGACGGATCTTTAGTTAAGCACAATTTTCTGATATCTGAAAATTCTCGAGTTATGTCTGGAAACAAGGCAAATGATCAAGGCCCAGACATACCTAGAAAGTTTTCTTAACACATTTCAATGCCAAGGTATTGACCGGTTGAAATTGTGGTAACAGATTTGCAATGCTCGGCAACGGATCTTTAGTCAAACACAATTTTCTGATATTTGAAAGTTTTCGGATTATGTCTGGAAACAAGACAGCGATCAAGGCCCAGACATAATTAGAAAATTCTTCTTAACACGTTTCAATGCCAAGGTATTGACCGGTTGAAAGGTGGTAACAGAAAAACATTCAAATCTTCATACCGTATTTGACAACGGTTTCGGACCGGAAGAATACGGCTTTTTCGAAAACACAAAAATCTTTTTCCATTGTAGTTTAAGGTTTTGGCCTGAACTACGCTTGGTCTGATTTCCTTTTCATAGGGAATACGTAGGCAGCCTACATCAGTAGGTCCGACCATTGCAACATTAAAATATTTTCTTAACTCGAATTTGGGAGTCTATCTTTTCAACGATGTTCGTTTACTCAGTAAGCTTCGGGTTACCCGTAAACTCCATCGTTGAGGGGCTCTGTAGACACCCCAAATTCGTACCCCTATTTTATATTGTCCAAAAAATATTGCAAAATGGACTACTAATTATCTCTTGTATGTTTCAGGAATAAAGATACGAAGAAAAGATAAATAAAACAAAAAGAAATGAAAAAGAAACAAAAAAAGAAAAATCAAAAAGAAAAGAAAAACAAAAAAAAAAGAAAACAAGAAAAAGAAAGAAAACAAAAAAAAACAAAAAAAAAAAAACAAAAGAATAAAGGAGCCCAGGTTGCCCCCTCTTACCCACTAAGTCTCTATATATATATAATATACTCCTCATTCTCACAACAATTCCCAGCCTCTCTCTCTCCGATCACTCCCTCTCTCTCATCCCTCACTCTCTCTCACATTTACAATTCCTCTCACAATCACTCACAAAATTCCCCCCACTCCAGCGCCTCTCATTCCAGCGCCCACTCTCCCAATTAATTTCATTTCCAGCCGGCCCACTCCCCGCATAATATACTCCCTCACTATCACTGCCCACTATCTCACACACACATATATCCTCTCACCAGCACACACACACAAAATATATAAAAAGCATACGCACAAAAATACACATAAACATACACCGCCGTTACTGCGCCCGAGTAACGAGCTAAAAAGCAAAACTTAAGTCTAGATTCCGCCCGCGAAAAGGCCAAAACCTATCCAAATAAAAGGCGTCACTCGCCCGAGTTGACTAGCCCGACCTCAAATCGGTTCAATTCCGGTCAGTTCAATTCAAAACAAAAAAGACTCCCTCTCGCGAGAGGGCGTAGGCGAGCACACTACCACTCTAAAAGGTAATACCTTTAAGGGCGTATTTTTTATTATTCCATTTGTATTTTTTTCTTTTATTTATTTTCAAAAAGTTGTACTTTAAATCCGGCACAATGTAGCCAATATAAGCCGTTGTCTTTGCCGGATTAGATTAGAAAATATTTTGTAAAGAGCCATTATTATGGCCAAATATTCTTAAATGTGTTTGTAATTATTGGAAGGAGGCGGTGCGAGTCCGTAAATAATGTAGCCACGAATGTATCTGTTTAATTTTCCCTTGTCAAAATAAGACCTTATTTATTTGCTAGATTAATATAACAATGAGCATATTTCAAAAGCGCTTTGAGACCGAAAGGGCGAGTTGGGTGCCTAGCACCTTCCCAACTCGTAACTTAGCCCCGAACCCGTTTTCTAAAATCTGGTTTTCTCTTACGGTTTTCCTTTATTTTTGCCTTAAAATAAAGGTGGCGACTCTAAAACTTTCGAGATCCGGTGGGGCCACGCAACATTCCCTCTTTGCACTTTCTGTTCTCCCCTAAAAAAGGAATCACGGGAATGGAGGAGTGATGTATTCCCATATCTGGTATCCCTAAACAAGGGATAACTTGATGCGGGAAACCCATAGCTCCCATAGCGATCTGATTGGGCCATAAGGCCATTTTAATAAATCCATAAGTGGGGGCGTCGCAATATCTTTTCTTGCACTTCTCTATTATCCCCTGACAGAAAAAAGGGGAGAATGAGAATGGAAAGGTAATGCATTCCCATATCCTGTTATCCATGAAATAAGGGATAACCTGACATGAGGAAACCCTTAGTTCCCATTTTGGATACAAAATCCACTCAAGGCAAGAGGCACATTCCAACGTGCTAATATAGACAGACTCCTCTCGCACTTTGGATTTCGTCTTCCCTAAACAAGGGAGGGTGGAGCGAGGCGGTGGTGTCCGCGTCCGCGTCTGCGCACCCTAAACAAGGGGCGGGCGCGGAGCACACCAGGAACCTCACAGCAGGGAGCAAGGCTGCTCGAATAAGACAGTTATTCATTCCAAGCCTAAATGTCAGATAACTCTGGAACCCGAGATTTAAGCCATGACCCCATCAGTTACGCGGTCAACTCGCATTAATGGTCATAAAGGCCTATGATCTCTCCATAGTATGACTCATCCTAGAATTCACTCCCAAAAAGGCTATATATACCTTACAATACTTCATTTCAAATGTACGCTCACTTTTACATACCGAAACTCTGTCACTTTGCTTTCTACAAGCTTAATACTTGGTCTCACGCCAGAAGGGTTTCATGAGGCCCTGCCTTGCATTCTTTCTAAGATTTTCTTCTTTTGACAGGGTTTTTACAAGATCATACCTTCACATAAGCCCAGATATCCTATAAACCGCAAGGAACGGCCCAAGACCAAATTGTGTAACATCATAGTCGTTTTTTTATGAGTGGCATTTTGAATAGAAATAATGTTTTCGACAATTAACAATTTAGTTTTGTAATAGTAAGCGAACGTAATTTGTTTAACTAAGAGAAGGGAAATAATTTGCATATCTTGTATGTTTCAAAATTAAGGAAAAACTACAGGAGGATCCAATTTATGTACACGACAGAGATGTGTTCATTTGATCGAACAGTAAGATTGAATCACTCAACGGAAACGTCGTGGTTTGGTTTAGTTGGATTTGAAACTTTAAATGGTTTATTTAGGTTTGATTTTTCTACAAACCAATGACAAGTGGTTCAGCTCACATGTTTACTCAAATTAAACCGAATATAACCACTTACACCCAGTAACGACTCGCCAAAGAAGAGGTTCAAATTTCTCTTGAATGTTTTGGAGGCTCAAGATATGTCAATTGTGAATGCTAGATAATTTTAAAAAGTTTCGGAGGCTTCAAGATATTTAAAGGGAACACCAGATAGTTTTAGAAGCACGTACTAGTTACTAAAGATATTTCCTTGTAGAAGTAACACATGTAAATATCCTATATATTTTAAATGATAGTTCTAAATAACTGATCGTAACCGTTGATGTAAATTAATCTCGGTCGTCCAGTGAGGAGGTGGATGCTTATAAAAGGTGGGGTCTCATTTTACGAAACCATCCAAAAATTTCTTTGTAAATTCTTTCCAAAGTAATACACACCTTCTTTCAAAAGTTCTCTCTCATGAAAAACTTGTAGTCTTTGCTTTGTGCGAGACAAGTGAATTTTTGTATACTATGTGTCGCACGATAGCTTAAGAAATACAAATTCATGATATCTAGCTCTATCTAGGGTTGAGACTTGAGACCAGTCTAAAACCTGAGGATATATGGAGCTATCTCAAACCCTAAGGGTGCGATTAAACCTTAACCGGTCTGTCTAAATCTGTCAATAGATCGGATTTTGATTCGAATCTGATCTAAATCCAATGCAAATTTTCGGATAAGGATTTGTATAATGTTCCAATCACGTGAATCTGAATTCGATAATCCATTTACTTAGCGGATCAGATATGGATTTACATATATATGATTCGTTAAGAACTCAATCCGATCTGAAATCTATATTGTCTTTTGGTCTTTCAACTTTTCATATTCTTATTATTTTTTATCTATAAATTTCTACTTTGAATTGGATATATAGTCGGATATGTTAACTGGTAACTAATCTGAATCTATACAAATATAAAATGAGAGATGCACAATTTG
Organism: Codonopsis lanceolata; assembly: GCA_013146195.2. Classification (NCBI taxonomy): domain Eukaryota; kingdom Viridiplantae; phylum Streptophyta; class Magnoliopsida; order Asterales; family Campanulaceae; genus Codonopsis; species Codonopsis lanceolata. The sequence goes on along the minus strand of CM028379.1, from coordinate 24,890,301 downwards.
TAAAGTTTCCGCCAAAATAAACTTTCCAAATTTGGAAACACTTCACTTTTAATGTCTATCATATTTATTGAAAATAAAAAATTAAAAATTAAAAATATCAATTAATGTGATTGACTAGATAAGTAAATCTAGAAACCTTTTGAATTCTTCCTTAATATTGAGATACTAACTTTTGAACTCTTGAAATTTATCTTCAATCAATTGGATACAATATATATCCATACCGATTGACAATATGGACATTGGGGTGATCAATAGTAACATGACAAAATTTCTTAATTATTCTTGAATTTCGAGATTATTAGAATAGGTCATTCATATTAAACAAATCCATTGATTGTGTCAATGATATAAATGAATCCGAGATTATTAATGATAGTATCAAAACAAATCTATTTTATTATCGGTAAGATTAACTACTTCATCTATCTAGATATGGACACCTTGAGAAGTTTGATAGTTTAGTAGTTATTCAATTGTCAAGTTATTTAAATGATGAAAGCATTATAAATTTGTTGCAATTCCATTAAAGGTCAATCGAGTATAATCCAAAATCGAAAAAGCTATCTCTACAAAATGGCCCCTCTTTTCAAATGAATGAAGGATATCAGCTCATTCAACGTTGAATGGTCATTAAAGTTGAGATTAACCCAGTTGTATAATCTCTCATCATTTGGTGAATAGTTTAACTGTATTGCGTAGGACCATCGTGAGGCATGTGTTACAAAGATATAACCTTTTCCTTTTTGCTTTGATTGTTTTCAATTACATGTGCATTTTTTTTTGGATTGCAGATTGATGCTACGTTAAGACGACAACTTAACAATGGACAACTTCCAACTAGTGCTCGAAGAGAAGAAAAACATTTATATGATGTGAACAATTTCATAATTATAAAGAACACATTGAAGCACAAGACTATAAATGGAAAATATAAAATTCTATGTTGTGAGTTTTATAAATAGCAATTTAATCCCTAAATTTGGCATGTAAGCAAATGATAATTTGGTTTCTAATTTTCTATTATGGTCAAGTGAACTCAATATTGAGTGACTAATTAGTCTCTAATTGTTAGTAACTAAAGGAGTCAGCCTTGGAGGCTTGACCATGACTTTTGCTTCTTCTTTTTTTGACATTTTGTTTTAGAAAATAAAAAATATACTATTTAAATAAATGTCAAACATTAATAATTTGAAAATCAAAAAACAAAAAAAAAACTATATTTAAAAAATCAAGAAAATTAAATAATTATTTAGTTGAAATAAACTGAATATAATGTTAAATACTTGAAATAATCTAAAAAAATGTCATTTTATATAAAACAAATTCTGTGGCGACCCGGCCCGGGCCCGAGGTGGAACCGCGGGTCGGACCGCCCAAATAGGAAGGAAACAAGTAAACAAATAACATGCAAGGACTTAATTTAAGAAAACGACGTGACGCAACATTAGAGACGTAGCACGCCTCGGCACCAAAAGGCCGGAATTTTTAAAACTTTTCAAACCTGATATAACAGTTAAGCAATTAATCCAAGTCATCGGCGACACTACATGCCGGAACCCAAGCTAACAGTTTATGAACAGGAATTAAATAAGAGCTAATAGGATGCTCAGCGGAAGACTTAAACGTAGTGGAATATTAACAAGGTAACCAAAGCTCGGCTTACACAATGCCGACACAAAAGGGATTACAAGTACTACAAGTGATATAACTACCAGTAGCTAACAAGAGTTACAAGATCAAGTTCTATACAAATACCCAAGCATAGTCTAATTGACTTGCTTTAACCCACCGTCCTTACAAAATATAAAACAAGAGGAAGAGGACATCTAAACCACCTCTTCAAATATCAACGGCGGACCAAAAAGGGCACAAAGCACGAACACAGCAAATCTCAACGAGCAGGACCTGTCTTGCTAGGATCTAAAGCAGTAAAGGGGAAAGGGTAAGTCATAAAGACTTGTAAGCTATCAATCATGCATGTCATGGCAATATGCAACATACAAGGCAAGATATCGTCACATAAGCATAGAGGTCATATATCCAAGATGCACATTGTTTCACATAGGTGCGCATAATTAGATCACATAGGATAAGGATATATGGAGGCGGGGCCGCTACGTAGTTCTGCATACAAGCGTTATACGGAATGTGCGGGTATCGAATGTGTGTAAGTACATCGATCTTCCGAGGAGATGCAGGGATAGACACACCAATGATGCTCTAATGATTATTACAAAGGGGCTACTTCCCCACGTGGCCCGGTGAAGGCGTGTGTGAACAAAGGCGGGTATGCCAGCTGGACTCATACAAATGCCAAGTAGTGTTTACTTAACAAATTCTCAAGTAGGGAACGAGGTCGACAAGAGCGATCTCGTTCATGACAAGTAATTATTCTCATCAATAAATCAAGTAGGATTGAGTTCGACAAGAGCGAACTCAACATGTCAAATAGGCATTCTATTATATGACATTTAAATCAAGCATGGTAATCAATCCAATTCAAGAGTCTAGAATTATTATTCTTAGTGAAACACATTTAGAACGTCGTAGGGATTGATCATTGAGGTATTGTTCAATGGCTCACTAAAATTGACTCTGTTGAGTCGTGTCTACAAATCCTTCCAATAGAGTTAAAAATACTAATTGTATTAAAAACTCTTTTCTAAGTTCTCGTATAGGATAGACTAGGCCATTAATCCAAATAATAACCCTAGCCAAGAATTATCACCAATTCAATATTTCATGGAACCTAGAAATCAAAATTTCTAAAAGTCAATAAAAGCCAATGGTCCAAGAACAATAGTTATTCCTAAGGAGGCATAGAACACTTTTAATTCTAGGCTTAGGACCAAAACAACAAGATGAATATATCATTCAAAATTCCCAAAATATCAAATCATCCTAAAACATGATATTAACATGGCAAAGGTATGAAAGACATGAAAGAAGGGGGATAGCATGGCATTTCTAGCATACATCCTAAGGGGAATCAATAGCTTACCTTTTTCGAAATCCAATTGTTGCATGCTAAAACAAACCAGAGATTATTAAACTAGAGGAGAAGAGCTTCGATTCGGTGGTCTCGGATTGAAAAACGGATGGACGGAGCTCCGGCAATCAAGCAACCAAGGTAGAGCTCCCAAGCTTTCTCTCTCTAAGAACCCAGCTCAACAATGGTGGAATGAGAGAACAATGGCTGATCAGTTGGAGGTTAGGGAAGATGAACTCTCTAAAAGAGTCAATCCAAGGATAGAATTATGTGGCTTCTAATTGGTGGGTGAAAGAGTACCCTTGATTAAAACACATCCAAGGGCTCAAAATAGGCTTTAAAAGGGTCAAGGGTCAAGTTGGGGCTGCCTTGGGTCGTACAAAAGGGGTCAGGTGTGAGGGAGAAGACTCAACATGAGTAAAAATCCCGTAATTGAGGATCTGATGACCTTGCGGTCGCAAGGTCATCTACACCTTGCGAGGGCAAGGTCTCCAGAACTCTGTTTCCCAAGTTTCTGCCTTCCTTGCGAGGGCAAGACCAAACCACCTTGCGAGGGCAAGGTCTCCAGATTGAAAAGCCTTCAAATTTGGCCTAGAATGAACCCCAAACAACCCAAGCAATTCAAGGGGGTAAACCAACACTCAAAGCACAAGAAGAACAGGTCCGAACATCACCCGAAACAAGGAGGAATGAAGGGCGAAACTCGCAACGAACATCAAACGAATCAATGACGAGTTAAACAAAGATACAACAAGCATGAATGAACATTCTTAAACATGTTTAAGACTAGGATACAAGGTCTAGGATTCAAGTTAACATCACACGAGTCTCAAAGACACGAAACGAGGCAAGGAAAGACAAACCGAGAGACCCTAAGAGTCAAAAAGGTCAAATGAAGCAAGAAGGCTTCCGAACTCTCAACCAAGCATACAATGACCTAGATTGAAGTTATAAAACATGTTATAAAGGTACTAAGGTTCTAGTAGGACTTAGTTAAGTGCTAAGACGATACACGAAGCAGGTATAACAAGGCATGCAACGTATAGAGCGCATACAAGCAACTATGAACATGGTTGACCTAATGCGAGCATGGTATGAACAATATGGACTCTAAAACATGTTAAGACACATAATGAACATATTAATCAAGTATAGGAGGCATGATATACCAGTAATGGGTTTGGGTTCTCACAGATTCAGAAAGGGATACGATTTATATATTATAAATCGTAATTTTTAAAATAATTATTTTAATTGCTCATATCTGATTAATACACGTCTCTAAGTTTAGATATGTATTTGTTATAAAAATATTAAAAGTATATACTACAAAATAATTGACTTACTCGGAAAAAATCGCAAAAAATATATTAAAAATAAAATCTTAGGAAGTCAGATAAATCTTGACTGTCTAGATCTGTAATTTTTAGATGAGAGACAAATCAATAAAAATATACCTCATGACTGATAATTGACCGCCGTGTAGGAAAAATCAACGTTTAAAAGTATTCTTCCTTCACCAAGGTAGAAACAAATTTTGTTAGAGGTAGTACAGGGAAAAACAATAATTAAATCAAATACAGAATTGAAAACAGTTGAAAATGGTTAATGCTTTGTATTCTAAGATTGCAGGTAGACTTCAAGTCTGCTGGTGGACTTCATGTCTGCTGGTGGACTTCAGGTCTGCAGGAAGACTTCAGGTGTACAGGAAGACTTCATGTCTGCAAGTAGACTTTAGATCCGAGGCCTGTGTCACACACAGATTCTTTAAAACAGATTCGTCCCTTCCCGTCTGTGCTTGAAAGCTTTAATGGACGTCTGTCTCCCAGGATACACCGGAGAAACCTTTAGCACTAAGGATTCCGACGAACCGAATTTGTGTCTGACTGTGTCACCAATAAGAAAACAGGAGGCCAAAGGAATTCGTTCAATGATTGTAGAATGCAGAGAAGAAATAGAGATTGTTCTCAATCGTGTTTTTCGTGTGTTTTGTAATTGTAGAAATAAACTTCTTTTATAGGAGTGGACAAGAGACTAATTAAATAACCATATTGATGATGAAATAAATACATCATTAATAGGTAAATAATATCTCTCATTAAAGCTGGTAATAACAACTCATAAAGTATGTTATTAATGTTAGAGTTACAAAAACAAAATAACAATTAACAAAATGTGGGTTGGTCTGAACAGACAAATTTGGTCCGACATTCGTGTTTGCACATGAGTACGGTATCCCGAACGCTAAACTGGACCATGATTTGCACCCCCCCTGCGCAGGCGTGCGCAAAGGAGAGCCTCTATTCTATACAAGCTTACCATTACCACATAAGGTACTTGTATATCAACCGCTCAAGTTTTTGTTAATCTTTCAATATGGGATAAACTCACTTCCAACAACCACACTTTAATCCATCATAACTTATTCATCCAAACACCAAATTGGACAAATAAATATATGATTTCGATGATCTCACGGAGTAGAACACGATTCCACAATTACCCTTATCATTACACAAACGACATGTGAAGAAATCCATGCCACAAAATTGCACAATTTCATTCTTAAACACAATTTTCCCAACAAATTTTACATGTGGTTTGGACTAATTTTGTTTGAATGGATGGTCAAACAAAAATAGCATCCAAATTTTTCTTCCCTAGGCGAAGGGCAATGAAATTGATATGTTTTTTAAAAATTTTTTGTCATAAATGACTGATGAGTGAGGTGAGGAAGAGAACGTGTATTTAAGTTTGACCATGGTACATACTAGGTTTTAGGTCTTCTCATTTGGCTAATTTCCTCAGGCTTATTTATTTTGGGCTGATCTTATAAAAACTAATTTCGGTTTTGGTCATTTTATTAGTTTACATTATGAAAAAGAGAGAGGTTAATTCCACTACATTTTTTTTCTTATCTACTATATAATTAGTTATTCCATTAATTAATGACATGTTTTCACAAATCTACCCATAATTACTTGTTCATATTAAGTTGACTAATAAAGTTATTTTTCTATTTAATTACCTTATAACATTATTTTTAATGAATAACATAGTTATAATATTTTTATTTTTACTTTTTATTAAATTCTTGATCAATTAATCTTATGACTAACGTTATCTTGTATAAACAATAAATTAATATCTTAAGAACATCATTTGTTTACCAAACTTTGAGAAAATTTGTACTATTTGGATATTAAATAGGAAAATATTTTTTTTCATTAGTAAAATAATAGTGTGAAATAGTATCGTAATTTAAAACCTTTTGTCTACCAATAATAATGATTTTTCAGTTTAATTATTGAGTTGAGTGAAGCCAATATTAATTATAATACTTAGCATATTGCAATTATTGAATTGATTTCTTAGAGTAATACTTTTTTCATTAAATTAAATTATTTATTTTGATGATAAATATCCAATTAATATTTTTTATGGTTTTGGTAGACAAATGTCTTGATAATATTATTTTTACAATAATGGAATATGAGATACGAATCATAAACAAAATTGATTAAATATAATTATTACAACAACAAAAAAACCTTGTTTGTTGAGAATTAAAAATTAATTTAGAAATAAAATTATAAATAAATAAATATATATATATATATATATATATATATATATATATATATATATATATATATATATATATATATGCATATGAGTACTTTATTTCAAATGACAAGTATAGAAAGAGCAATTATGTCTAACGATGCAATTGTCAATAAATACACACACACACACACACACCACAATTACTCATTGAAACAAAATGTCATACATATTTGATTTGACTTGACATAATTATAATTTGTTAATAATCTATATACATGCGGAGACCTGATATTTGCTGATACAGTTTTCAATCTATGATAGTTTGTTTTAGTGATTATAGATAATAAGTGCATCAAAATAAAAAATTTAGATAATGATGAATCTCCAGTAAAATTACAGATCTTATAAATACAGATCATCCATCAAGAACTAAGATCTAAAAATTACTAATATATATTTTAAACTGTATTTTCTTAAATATATATCTATAATTTAAAATTATTAACCTAACAATTACAGATCTAAAATGATCTGTATTTGTTTTAAAACAGATCTAAAAATTACAGATCTGTATTAATTTTAAAATTACAAATCCGATGTATTTTATTAAAAAATTAACAAATTTCATAGACAAACATATTTGTATTTTAAATTAATAAATACGTCTAAAAATTACAAATATGTAATATTAAAATTACAAATCTAATAATTTCGTAGCTAAAATCCATATATATATATATATATATATATATATATATATATATATATATTACACATCAGTAACGACAAATAGTGGTAGTGGTAGTTATAGTAGTCATCTAAATTATTATCTTTTCAGATGTGATAGTGGTAGTTATAATAGTCGTACATGTTAACGATAAATTGTTATATATAAAGAAGTATTTCAAAATTTATAATAACTTTTTTAAATTTATGTGATTTTTTATCTTTAAATTTACTGTTTATTAATCTTTTTTTATTTTGTCTATATTAAAATATTTAATTATATATTAGTTAACTTTAACTAAATATATAATTTTATGCCCGTATACAAATTATGTAATGCACGGGAACATTACTAATATAGATTAACATATACTTAATCTATCGAATTAATGAATAAAATCACGGATAAAGTTTCAAGTCGGGTTCAAATATTCTTATATCTCATATATATCTATCCATAACACTGACAGGCCGGCCTAGATCGTCCTCACAAAATGTAATTTCTAGAGTAATTACTTTATCACCCACACCTACCCACTATCACCTTTTCAAATAGTCGCCGAAGTTGATATCGCTAAAATGTTTAATTTCCATTTCGTTATCCCTTTTATGGGACTAACTTGTGGATGGAAATGCAAGGTGGCCAAGGTGCTTTTCCTAACCCCATGACCCATCCATATATGTTGGCCACGCCTGGAATTGGTAATGTTTTGATCTGATTTCCCTGCCCCGTTTATGAATGATCAATCACATGCTCCTTAAGTGGAGAGGTTTTTTTTTTTTTTAAGGTTGGAGCAGGGGACATAGTCCGAACCCCAAACTTAATTTTTTTTTTCTTCTTATTTTAATGCTTTAAAATGTTACAATTATATATATGATATTTTTTTAGTGTGGCTCAAACAAATAGTACCTTTGGTGAGGTTTTGAACGTCCGACCTCTCAGTTGAAAGTAGCTAAGTACCATGGTACCTCTGGTATGACTTGAGCATCCGACCTCTCCATTAAAATAAGTGAGTAGCTAAAGGAACAACGGTGCCTCTAAAGAGACCAACACTCAATCTTTCTATTGAGAGTTGTAAAGTCCAGAGAGTAGATATGCAATATATAGAAAAATTGTAGTCATAATTTTTTAAAGTAAACTTTAAAAGTAAAACATCATAAAATAGTATTTTAAACCTTTTGACGTGGAACGAATGAAGTATCTTTATTTTTTAAGACAAGACTTTTATCTTTTTACTCTTACTTTTTTCTTCCTACTTTGATTACAAATTGCATACATATGTGCTTTAAAGGAAATAACAAATACAGAGTAATACAAATATTAATGATCAAGTCAATCGTTTTTACTTAATTTGTGTGTCGGATCAAATATGACAATTATTTTGGAACTGAGGGAGTACATTCTAAATACCACCTTTTTTGTTTAAAGTACTAGTAATGCACCTGTGCGTTGCACGGATTGTACATGTGTATAAAATTATATATTAAATTAAAGTTGAATAATATGTAATTAATTTTTTTAAATATGAACAAAATAAACAAAAAATAATAAACAGTAAAATTAAATATAGAAAATCCTATAAATTTGAAAAAAAATAATATAAATTTTGGAATACTTTTTATATAAAATAATTTTCGTTCAACATGTACGACTATTGAAACTATAAATATCACATAGTAACTCTAGATAAAGCTACATACAACTGATGATAACCAAAAACATGTTTTCAAATGGAGTCTTATATTAGACAATGACTTACCATGGTTTTTATTCATAGACATTGCGAAAGACATAATCAACAAAAAAATGATTTATCTATAATTTGAAAGAAATTCTATAATCAAATAGTATCAGTGACATTATTGGAATCAAAAGAGTACCACCAGAATTGGCCTTTGAAAGAACTCAGCATTCTAAAATATGGTTTCTCAGTCTTATAACAATTAATCTCGTGTCATTTCATAACTCAAATGAATAGACTATGTTACGAAATAACATTATTTGAGTTTCAACCTTCAAATTTAACTCACAGTTTGAGATTTCAGAATATGTAATTCAATTGAAATATTCACGAGTATATATCGTTTAGATTTAACTCACAGTTTGAAATTTCGAATATGTATTGTTCATTGATGCGATGTAATTAAAAAAAATTGTATCTTAATTTTTATATGACTATTTAATTGAAACCACAAAAAAACATGTATCTCTTTCAACAACATAACTTACATATTGCATTTCAATTTTCAATTACATAAAGAATTAACAAAAAAAGAGAGAAAATGTCATTCTAATTTGAACATAGCATAAAGTTCTCGATATTCTTACTTATTTGTAATGGACCATCATAAAATATTTATTTTTTGTTTAGTTTATTGAGTTTTGTCTTCTTTTCAGTTGTGTAGTGTGCATTCATATGATATTTACAAAATCTCAAGCACATATCAATTCATTTGCATATTGTTTCGCTTCATACATTGAATAAGTTTCATGCTGATATCGTGTCATAAACACGAACACAAAATCTAGTGATAATTTAAACTAAGACGGACCCAAACTAAAAAAACAAACAAAGTCAGGCTCATGAGTATTTTTTATTTGTTTTTTGTTTTAAATATTATAGAACTGTATTTCAAGATCTATTAAAAATAATCGTAAGGATTTTTATTTACCTATTTTTTATTTATAATAATACTAAGCTATTCAATATTTTTGAATAAATACCATGTTTACGAATTATTTTTATATATTGATTTTGTTTGTAATTAGTTATATGCACATGGACTATGTCTGACTTATGAATAGCTTGCTAGAAATTTGATTTTTACTTTATTTTTGTGTAATATTTAATAGTTATATGGCTTTGGTATGTAATTAGTTATATGTCATTTATATGTTTTCAAATTTAATTCTTCAAATAAAAAAAGTAACCTTAATTGGAATAGTTTCTGTCAACATCATTAAATGACATTTCTCAAATTCAAATTCAATTTTTTTTTACATAAACAGAACATAAGTGATTCCATTTTTGAAAAGTGAGTTTTGGTGGGAAATTTCTAAAAAATATGCACTTCTATTTTTATATTATACTACAATACAACCGTTTAATGCACGGTTCAATATTGAAATAAATAAAACAATATAAAATTTTAATAATAATCATATAACCGAATAATTATATGAAAAATCACGAGTTCAATATGCATATAAAACAAATTATAGAAAAATATGTTAATAAAAACAATAACCTTTTTAACATATCTTTAAATTGATATCGAAGTGACATGTCATTTACCAAAACAGTTTACTTAATTCGTATAGTAAAAATTAAAGTTAATCATAGAAAATTATAATCAAAGCACTCGTGCGATGCACGAAGTCTATATTCATATCAATACAATAGTTAAAACTTTAGTGCTAAGAAAATACACAAATGATTGCAACATAAAGATTATGAGAAAAAAATTAATGAAAATGAAGAGTCTTTAGGTTTAAAAATGTTTAACCTTTGAAGAAAAAAAATCAATTTATAGAATAAAAATATTAAGAATTTCAGTTCAATTCTAATTCTAATAATTTTTTTTGGATATAAACAATAAAATTTACATTGAAGCACACAATTACAATTCTAAACAATGGAATTGGAGTTCACTTTCTCTCATTCTCTACTCTAGAATCTCAACAAAATTTAAATTCACTGATATGTTTCCCGTATTAAAAAATGATATTAAAATATATACAAATAAATGTTAGATTAATATTAAAAAAATTGATAGCACATATAATATCAGACAAAGGGCAAATTGTTTGTGATATACTAACATGTTTTGTCATAAAACCTTAAAAACTACACTTTTCAAAATTGGTAATTTTTACAAACTAATTCAAGTATTATGGTTCAATTTAAAAATTAGACATATAGAAAAAATAATTAAAATAGTATATTACCAAGGAAAATAAAATGTAGGAGATGGGTAAAGGAAAATAAACCAAAAATTTAAACGATCTATGGATAGATATCAAAAAATTTGATTTAAAGCGTGTTATGGATAACTTTTGGACCACGACCCAGTAAACACTCATAAAACCACGTTGTTTTAGTTAATGTATATAAACGACAAGAAAACACTTTTACACTATTTTCACCACACATTGCAATTTTTTATACGCATTTTTTGCAGCAATGGCTAATCACAAGGTTACCACCTAAAAAAAGTCCGGCAACGAAAGCTATGACCACCGACTTACCGGAAACTTGTTGGTATGTTCATGTTTCCAAAAATATTTCAAAAACTCTGTTTAACTTCAAAACGCATTTATTAATTTTAATTTGTGATTTAGTTCAACTAACAAACAAATTCGATCTAAATGTTAATTAATTTCATCATCAGTACTTTTTTATATCTGAATTTTTAAACATGTATAAGTAACTAAAAAATCAGAAATTATCGGGTTTCCATTTTTTTACATGTAGCTAGCTGTTTCAAAAAATTGGTCCTATCTTGATTTATAGATTTTTTTACAATAATAACTTTGGTTATGATGAAATAGAGAAAAAATTGTCAGATCTTGGTATTATTATTAATTGATTATCTGTGAATTAGTTTACTTCAAAGTGTGTGTATATGATTTAGTTTCAAAATCGTTGTTTTATTTCATCTTTATTTTTCCTAGCTTGTATATTGATGCAAAGAAATTGACAAAAAAAACTTGGTTTTGTTATCTCGCATATTTCTACTATGCATATTTTTCTTAATATACTAAATAAGAATGTGAAGAGATTTTGGAATCATTTATCCAATCAACCATAATAACAACATTTTCTATTTTCAATTTCCAATGTAAATTATATACAAATTAAAAGTGTTTCTAAATTTGGAAAGTCACTTTTGACGGGAACTTTCCAAAACATGCTCCTCTCCTTTTATATATGTATAAATATTGTTTTAATACTCTAAAGAAAATTCACTCCAAGAAACACGCTCTATTAACTTTAAATCTCTCTCAATTCAATTAGCAAACCTAAATATATTTTTTTCACATTTTTATTTATATTTTCAACTACAGCCGGAATAAAATATTTTTTTATTTTATGAAAAAATTCGTATATTTAGATTATTTAAATTACTTTTATCTAAAACTATGTCAATTTAAGGGGGCAATTTCCGATTTAAAACATAGTAAATGATCTTTGATTAGTTTTCACATGAACATTAATAATAATTTTTTTTATTTTTTCATTTAACTAAGTTCATGGTTAAAATCATGTTGTGTAATGAAAAACTTCATAGTTGGAATCATGTTGCATAATAGAAAACTAATATCACAAGCATAGTTGTGTCAATCGACTTTAAGAAAATATGTGATTTTTATTTATTGAAATAAAAAATTCACTGTTAGATTTATAAGATATAACTATTAAAAAAAAATCCAATAGTAAAATCATATTGTGATATCTATCGTATTTTAATACCTTTTGTCAACCTATAATAAGCAATTCCAAATTTAAATTGAATGAATCGGTAATCAATTCAATACCTAGTGTGGCTATTATAGAATTGATTTTTTAAATAATATTGCTTAAATTAAAGATATATTTTTACTTTAATAGTAAAATAACACATATTTACTAAAAAAATTGATTATTAAAAAGCTTTTATGATTTTTTTATTATGGAATATAAACAAATCACAAGCATAATCGACAAAACATTTTTATCAAAAAATAGATAGTAATAGAAAAGGCAAAATTACGTCATTTGATATGTTAAGAATTAAAAAGTAACTTAGAAATATAACAATATATTACACAATTTCAAATAACAAATAATCAATTAAGGGGTAGTTTTATCCAAATATATATTCATTTATTGCAATAATTAGCAATATAGTGGATAATTATGGAGTAGTATATTGAAACAAAGTAAATTTTATATAAGATCGTCTTACATAAAATATATATAAATGTACATCAAATCTTTTAAATAAAAATTATAAATGTAGACGATCATTTTATTTAATTTTTACTTTTTAAGGTTAGGCAATGATGAACGACAACGACAACAACAATTTATATTCAAAAATCATAAATGTAGAGCGAATCATTTAAATAAAAACTAGTAAAGAAATACTAACAGTTGTACTTAACTATTACTCCCTCGCTCCCAAAATTATTGTGCTTTCCTTTTTGACCCATCACAAAACAATTGTTATGTTTAAAACTTATTTTATAGGATAACATTTTTTACTCTCTTCGTTCCAAAATTGTCGTATAAGTTGACTTGGTGTACGGTTTAAGAAAACATATTTGACTGAATTATTAATATTAGTTACTTTAAAGCTCATGTGTACGTGGTTCATAATTAAAGTAGGATGAAAAAGTAAGGGTAAAGTGGTAAAAGTGTTATCTTAAAAAGAAAAGTTTCAAACAAGACAATTATTTTGGGACGAACGAAAAGAGAAAGAATGACAATAATTTGGGGTCGAAGAGAATATTATTTTACTCATACTTTTTTTCTTCATACTTTAATTATAAGCCACAATGCCACATGTACATGAGTTTTAAAGAAAACTATACATTATATTAATACTAATAATGCACCCGTGCGTTACACGATTTGTACTTGTGTGTAAAATCATATACTCAATCAAAGTTACATAATATATAATTAAAAAGTTTAATATGAACAAAATAAATAAAAATTGATAAACAGTAAAATCAAAGAAAAGCACATATTTTTTTAAAAAAGTTACTATAAATTTTAAAATACTTCTTTAAACACAATATTTTTCGTTGAACATGTACAATTATTACAACTATTACTATCACATAAAAAATTCAAAGACCCTTAAGATGTACAATTAGTAACTCTAGATAAAGCGACATACTGATCATGACTAAAAAAATAGTTTTTCAAAAGAAGTTTGACGCTAGACACTTTTATTTATAGACATTTCGCAAGACACCATTAGCTTAAACTGTTTTTTTTTTTTTTTTTTGAAATTTGGATGGAATTCTATGATCAGATGGTGTCAGTGATATTTTTGAAATAAAACAGTACCACCAGAATAATCATTTGAAAGAACTCGACATTCTAAAATTCTAAATTAACTAATTTATTAGTGATGGGAAGTAACTATATTACTTTAATTTATGGTTTTAAACTGATTTGAATAATACTGCATTGTAATTATTTGTTAAGACTATTATTAATAATGGTAGCAAATAATTTATACTGAATTGACCGTTTTATCATTTAATCTTATTTTTGGGAGTTTATATTACCGTGGTGAAGATTTATAAACCAATATGTCAATTACAAATGCAAAAAAATAAATTAAATTAAAAAAAAAAAAAGAAATGTGAAATCGGATATAAAATAAATTATTCAATATTTGATATTATTTTGATATTGTATTTCTTGTCATTTCATAAATCATATTGAAGTATATTAAATGTTATACAAGTTGTTAAAATTAAATGCACTAAAGATATTTGTAAAATCATTTGAATATGAAGAGTTGTTATCAACTTCATTAATTGATTTTCATTTTAATTTCCAAAAAAATATGATAAATATACAAATTAGGGATGTTTCTAAATTTGGAAAGTCATTTTGACGGGATATTTCCATTATTTACTCCTCTCCTTTTATATATGTATAGATTAGTGATTAAGTCAAAAAAATTAATCAATCTATGTGTCTGGTCAAACATGACAATAATTTTATGACAGAAATAATATTCTTTAAGTGTTTTTATATTTGTTTTATATCTTAGTTGTTATTTTAGGTTATAAAGAAAATATATATACTATTTTTTTCTGATTATAAGTAATTGTTTTGTTTAGTTTGATACACCGATCAAGAATAAAAAAATTGACTTTATTGTAAATATAATTGAGCAATTGTAGTTGCTCACATTATACAGTAGGGCTAGCAAATTTTCCCGTTTTTTCGACTTTGTTGGGATTTTTCCTGACCCGACTTATTTCGGGACGGGATTCGAAAAAATTTCTAATCCCGTCGGGATTCCCGTCCCATCCCGACGCTTTTCTGTTACCGCTTTATGTTTATGTTTCCTGTGCTGTGTGTGTGTGCATCTATCAGTCATTCACTCTATCTCTCACAAAAAAAGCCCTAGAAATCCCAAATCCTCCCCCGTCTCTTCTCTCTCAACTTCGCCGCGAATCGCCCATCGTCTTCTCCGGCCGCCGTTTCTCTCTCTCCGACTGTAAGTTTCTCTCAATCTCTCGCTCTTCCGCTAGGTCACTAAAATAGCTTGCCTCGCTGTTGTGATTTGTGAACTTGTGATGTCCCTAATTGGCTAATTGAGCCTAATTCTCCATTGGTTGCCATGAATTTGGTATCAAGTGCTTACTAGAACTTTAATTTTAGTCTGTTGAATGTAGAAATGATGTTTCAAATGGTCTGCAAGTTTTTCGAAATGTGATTATACATGTAATTTATATGCATATAGATTTATTATTTATATTCACATGTATACTATCTGGTTATAAACTTATAATTGTAAATTGATTTTGTTCGTGGAATGTGGTATGAACTTTGTTGTTGATGGGGTATTTTTGTGGTCACTGCCACATTGTAGCAAATTGTGCTTACAAAGCCTATTATTCTTCAAGAGGTTTCTTATAGTGGTGGAGATTCGGACACGGTAGACGTAAAGAAGTCATAAGCGGGGTTTTTATCATCTAAAACGAGAAGCCATAACATTGACTTGGTGAAGTTTATGTTTTGTCATAGGGTGGTTTTTATTATTGGTGAAGTTTATTCTCGCTTTCAAATTATTCTCGAGACATTCACATAAAATTTGTCCGTCATTTCATAATTGATCGTGTCTATGATATTTTTTATCACCTAAAACCGATAAATTATGAGTTGACATTTTTGTTGCTCACTACAAGAATTTGCCATTCACTACTTCAGTCGGTGCTTGCAAGGTGTTATCCATTTCGACGGAACAATAAGATAAAAACATTCGCTGAAAAATGAATTTTGACAATATCGAGAAATGATATTATTAGTCGACTATTTTCTCAATTGACAATTATACTCAGAAATTGAGTATCTTCCTTAGCTGATTTAAGATACTTGTGTTGTTGAAGCATTATATATAATTGGTATTAGTCCTGGTTTTGGCAATGTTGCTTCACTTTTGCACTTTTAGCTTGGTGTAATTTTTAGATTTCTGACCAGCTTTAGAGGTTGCTTTGATTGTTGGGTCAGCTTTTTACTTTGGGTGCCGTGTTAGAGAGGATAGATAGTTTGGGCAGTGTAGACTGTATTAGACTAATAGCTGAAATTTTTGTAGTTCCACTCCTAGAGGATGGGGCATGAGTTTTTGGCGCTAGAGAATTCTTGGTTCCACTGCTCATGATGGGAACTAGAGAAGCTTTAGGCGATACTGCTTCTCGAGTTCCTCTTCTCCGGATAGGAACTGCAGAATGTTTAGGGACCGAACTTTCCAAAATTCCATCCTACGGGTAGAAACTGGAGCATCTTTGGGGATTGCGTTTTCTTAGTCTTCGTCTTTGGGATAGGAACTGCCGGATCATTCGTAATTACAGTTTCCTGGACTACCCTGCTCTGAGTAGGAACCACAGGATCCTTAGGGACTGCAGTTTTGTCGGGATTACGGGATTTTTATCTCTCGACATGTCGGGATCCCGACACGTTGGGTCTCGACACTTATCGGGAACGGGATCGGGAAGAAAATTAAAATCCCGAATTCTATCGGGACGGGATCGGGATAAAGCTAATCGGGATGGGTCCCGTCCCGATTCCACCCCTATTATACAGTGTCAACCATGATTTTGATGCATATTTGGTGCACACGTTTAATACACATAACATATTGTAAATATTGGTATGTTATAGATTTCTATAAAGTCTACGTCAAGCGGGATCCATCATTAAATTAACAAAAATAAAATGTAGATGATCAGTAAAATGTGAGTAAAAAGAATTATATCTAAGCATTTATACTTAGAGCTAGGGTTAGGAATTAAATTTCTAAAGGCAAAACCATACATTTGGCCACCCAACTTTTCAAAAAATTGTAAGGCGGTCATCGAAAGTTTAAAACTTGCAATGAGGCCACTGAACTAAATTTATGTTGCAAGTGTGCCCATATTTTGGATGTCCGTTAGCTCCATCGTTAAATATGAGTGAAATCCCTATTTTGCCCCCTTTAAATAACAATTATTCTCTTTATGTGATATTAAAAACCCAAAGGGGTCTAACTGAAAAAATGTTATTATATTGCCGGCCTTCAAACCCCTTCTCTTCATTCTTCCAACATTGATAACTTCGACCCAAGAGAAGGAAGCTACAGGGGGTTCTATTTCTGGGCCCTTCAATTCCAACATTGATACAAACTCTTTCTTGAGATCGGGTAACAGAGGCGGGTCGGGTTTGAAGGAAGACTCGATTATTATCGAAGAGAGAGTGCCGGAAGTCAACAAAGTTTGCCTTTTGTCGAGTCGTAGTTGGCGCGTGTCGGATAAGTTCGAGAGCTTTGTCGAAGATTGGTCGACTGTGCCGCAAACCGAGTCCGAGTTGGAGTATAGTGACGAAGGGTGTGAGAAAGGCGAATCTTCAAGGGAGAATGGTTCGACTCAGGACAATTCAGACAGTGAGTCCAAGGAAGGTTTCTTCGCAGAGGTAGAGTTGCGTCTTTCCCTATGCGAATTGGAACGTTTTTCTTGCGTTCCTATTACGTCTATCTTTCCCGAATTGGTTAACGAGGCATGGACGTTGTTTTCTAGTCGAGGTAGGAGGCAGTGGAGGAAGAGGAGCCGGTGGTGTATCCTTCAGCTCCTGGAAGGAAAGAAAAAGTCGACAATTCAGTAAGGTGTTCTGGATCCTCTTCGCAATCTGTATCTAGGGCAGATTCCGAGTCTCCAAGTTCTTTGCAAAAAGGGGCTCAACTGGGGATGTTATCCGGAAGTTTGATGGCCAAATGTAGGGTTTTGCCTTTTCTAAAATACAAGACTTTGTGTCCGTGCTTATGGCACAGTATCAGTATGGAGATTATCAGTGTCTGAAGTGGATATGATACGAATAAATTAATATATGCTTGAGATTTTGTAGGGGTCGGATCAATATACACTATACAAAACAAATACGACATCCCAAAAACTAAAGAAAAACATATTTTTTTGACTGTAAAATTGTGTAACTTTTCCAAAAAGAGTATAACTAAACATTTAAAAACATTCTCTCTTCGACACACCAACCCAACACATGTTAATTGAAATAAAGTTAAAAATAAAATTTTAGACAAAATCCATAAAATAAATTGAATGAGATAGAGTGAACTAACAAAAGACTATTCGAAATCGAAATCACAAAGATTTCAGACCAATAAGGGAAAGTTAGCACATTTAAAAAAAATTAAAAAATACAAATATTTAAAATTAGAAAATTAATTACAAAACTTACGAACAATTTTTTTTAAAAAAAACTAAATCTAGGCCGGGTAAAAATTAAATTGAGATTTCAGTTAATTACGATAACAATCAATTAAGAAACTACAAACTAAATATTTGTAAAATAGTAAATCTAGGCTACATAAAAAAAATTTAAAAAATAAATTAGAGATAATGAGAGATAATCATGGAGAAGAAACTGAATAATTAATGCACATGCTTGTGGATAAATGCCTAGTAAAATCGTAAAATAGTAAATCTTAGTTAGGGCACATGCTTGTGAAAATTGGGATTTAATCATTGGCGGTAATTTATTTTTAAGAATATTTAATTCTCATCAATAATTGTATTTGATAAAAATGAATTCTGGCCAGTAATTAACTATGAGCAAAATTAAAATATAGATTATTTTATTAATATATAAAACATTTATTTGTCCAATCTAATTATAAACCTTTATAAACTTGAAAATTAATAGCGAACCAATTATTAGTTCTCCTAAAATTCAGGACCGTGCTCACAGTTTTGTGGTCTATCTCTATCATCCTCGCAAACAAATTGTGAGTTTTTACTTTTCTCAGTTATCTGTTGTGTACTTGATTTATCAGGGACGCATTTTTGACATTTGCTTTTAAGCTATTCTATAGTAGGGTTTGCAAGGACTCTTTAAAAGGACATAAAGTTGTTTCGTACAATTATTAACATCATTATAAATATGAATAAGAGAATCACCGATATTTATTTTTCTTATACAACTTTTTAAGCTGAGCTTCACCGTCTTATCTACATGTTTTCTCTTTTTACATACTTAAGAATATATCTTCCCATTGCATACTATTCTTAACATATTCTTAACTGGGTCTCACTGCCACCTTATTAACTTAACACTTCACTCTTATTTTTATATTTATCAACAAATAAATTTATTTCATGTTATTTGATATATTTCATATTTAAATATTTCGTATAAATAATTAATTTATAAATTAAGACATAAATTAATTTTAAAATAATAATTACATTATTATTTTTAAATTTTATAATTTATAATTTAATTAATACATTATCTATAAAACACATATTATAAAGAATTACAAAAAAAATGTTTCAAAAAATTAAAAACCAAAGCAAGCCCCCCCCCCCTCTAGGGGTGTGGATGAGCTCTAAACACACGAGCTTTGGCATAGCCCAGTATACGCCCATCTAGTTATGGGCTTCAGTTTTCAATGCCCAGTATAGTGGGCTTCATTCGGACATAAAATTAATGGGCTTTCATGGGCTTTGACGGACATTACATGGGCACGGGCTTTGATGGGCTTATGGATTGAAATTATATGTTTTGATATTTTTATACCTATCAAACCTTGTGCCGTCTTCCCTTGGAGGTTTGGAGAAAAGGAAAGAACTAAAGAATTGATGAGCAATAACATTGTACACCGAAGTACTTATCGAGGCAAGTGATTAGTGAACTAGTGAATGCTAGTGCCACTTTGTCTACTATATATACATATATATATATATATATATATATATATATATATATATATATATATATATATATATATATATATATATATATATATATATATATATATATATATTATATTAAAGTAGTAGGGTTTTAAACTTTTTAACTAATGAACTAATGAAGTACTGTAAAGTGAACTAAAGTTTTTAACTTTTTATTTCTTTAAGTAAATAGTTAAGTTAAGTAAAGTAGACACAAGTAGTAGTATTATATTTATATATTATATATAATTATTAAAAAAAAATAAGTATTGTAAATAGATGGGCCGGGCCGGGCACAATGGGCATTAAAAAAATAAGAGCTCAATCTTGCCCGAGCCCATGGGCATCCCTCACTTTAAAGCCCAGAACTGATAAACACTTTACGGGCATGGACATTATGGGCATGGGCATTGCGGGCAGTGCAGGCCTTATGGGCTGATGGACGAGTTTGCTCACTCCTACCCCCTCCCCGCCAACACACTCCACAACCCCCCAGGCTCCAACCAACACACACACCGCCCCCCCTCCCGCCCCAAACAAAAAAGTCAAGCCGCCCCCTCCCCTCACATACAAACATTCGGCTCCCTTCCCTAAGCTTCAATAGTGAGCTTCCTAAATTGGAAAAAATTTTTATCACTCCTATATGGCACTATACGAAGAGTTCCACCATTGTTAATATCTCCTTCTTAATAGGAAGGAGGATAAGAATTATTTTTAAAAAACAATGGTGATGTTCTAAGGTAAAATAGGGGGCAGAATTTGCCATGTGTAGACACCTCAATTTCGTATCTCTGGTATGTAACTCTGGCATGTGATATCAAGACCTGTTAAAACTTAACAAATGTCAAGTTACAGTGATTAAAATTGCAAAAGGTAAAGCATGATGCGCAAAACAGTAAAATGCAGGGGCTAAAACATCAAAATTGAAAGGTTGAATAGTGCCTTGGCACTACCAAAGGGTCCTTGGCGGCGCCCAAGGAGCCTTATGGCCGCGCCCAAGGTGCTCTGAGGTCACTCCCGTTAACGCATTGTGCAATTTCGAAGCGGTGTACAAGGAAATGATGCACGCTGAGAAAAAAAGAAATTCCCGATAAATCCCTTCTTCAGCCTATAAATAGAAGGCTTGGGGCTCACTTTCAGATACTCCGGAGACACCGATCAGTGATCACAAAATCTCTGCATCCTCGTTACGCTGAGAGAAAATAGAGCGAGAGTGATAGTGAGTTTCTCCTAAAAAGCCTCGAAACTCTACCAAAACTTCGCCAAACCTATATCCCACCGATTAAAGTGATCCCTAACCCTCTAGTTAGGTATCCACCCTATTTCCCCGATCCAAAACCCTCGGAAAGAGCCGTTGCTCTTCCCGAGTAAAAATGCCAAAACCACCAAAAATAAGCCGTTACTCTGCCCAAACCGCAGCAGCAGCAGCTTAAAAAGCCTTCCTCTCTCTCGAGAAAGACAGAGCGAGCACACCACGCTCTGAAAAGTAAAACCTTTAAGAGCATTTATTTTATAAAAGTTATTTTCAAATCCGACCCAATGTAAAAATATAAGCACGTTGTGCTGCCCGGATTTAGTTAAGAAATACTATGTAAAAGAGCCGTTATTATGGCAAAATATTTTTAAATGTACTTGTAACTATTGTAAGGAGACGGCTGCAAGTCTGTAAATAATGTAGTCATGGATGTATTTGCTTTTATTTCCTGTCTTTTAATGTTTTGTTTATTTGTTAAATAAATATAACAAAAAGCATACTTTAGCCAAAAACCGCTTTTGAGACCGAAAGGGCGAGTTTGGTGCCTAGCACCTTCCCAACTCGTAACTTAGCCTCCGAACCCGTTTTTTGCAATCTCTGGTTTTTCTTTCTTTGGTTTTTCTTTATTTCTTCCTAAAAATAAAGATGGCGACTCTATAAAACATTTTGGATCCAGTGGGGCGTCGCAATACTCCTTTTTTGCACTTTCCCGTTTTCCCCTAAAAAATGGAGAATGAGAATGAAAGGGTGATGTACTCCTATATCCTAGCATCCCCTAAACAAGGGATAACTTGATGTAGAAAACTCAAAGCACTCATAGTGATCCGAAATAGGCCATAAGATAATTTTCATAAAATCTATAGTGGGGTCTCGCAACATCCTTTCTTGCACTTTTCTGTTCTCCCCTAAAAAAGAGAGAATGAGAATGAAAGGGTGATGTATTCCGATATCCTGGTATCCCCTAAAAAAGGGATAACTTGATGTAGAAAACTCAAAGCTCCCATATTGGACCAAAAATTCACTGAAGTTACCGAGGCGTATTCAAACGCGCTATTTTAGACAACACTCCTCTCATACTTTTAATTTTGTCTTTCTCTAAACAAGGGAAGATGAAATGAGGAAGCGGTGGTGTCTGCATCTACATATACGCACCCTATCCAAGGGCGCGGGGCCTTGCAGACCCGAGAACCCACACCACGTCGGAAAGGGTATTTTTGATAATTATCAATATTGAAATGTCTGATATATCCTTAATGAGTTAATAATCTATCTTTATCGTCTAGCACAACCTATCTCTCTCTACACGACTCCTCTCTTCTCTCCATAAAAGTCACCGATAATGGTTCTACGCCACCAACATTGTCTGATGAAGATGGAGATAGGTTTTTGTGAGTGGGGGAAAGAGATCGGAGTGGGTGAGGTAATGTTGGGTAGATTTGAATTTTTGGGTAGGTTGAATATTTGGTTAGATTCTAAGACACGAAAATTAATTAGTTATCTTTTAAGAGATGTTTTCAGCCTCCAGTTATGAAACTATGAATCACAAGGGCCTTTACAGAAAAATCTTTCTCAGGATATAATGAATTTTGTTTGACTTGAAATGTGATATTTCGAATCAAACCTGAAAGCACTCTTTATTTAGAGAAGTTTGATGATACTTGAATTGCAATTTTTGTTAAGTGTATGTGTTTGATAATTCAAATATCTTATATATTGGAATCGGGATCCTTTGGAAAGACTACCTGCCTATTCAAAGAGGCTTTTGCGAAAAGACATCATTCCCGTTTGAATTTCAACTATTTGAGTTTGAATTTCAACTGCTCGAACCCCACGACCTGACTAGGCAGGTTGATCTCCATTTCGTTGCACAGTATACTGCGTTTCGTAAACAATCATGTTTTAACACAATAACAAATAAAATTATTTATTATATTTAAATTTAAATAAATTTGAAATTATATAACAGTAAGGCGGCTATTCGAGAACATGGTCTTCCGAGGACTTGTATCGATCACAAAGAAACTTCAAAAAAAATATGGAATTTTAATATGTAACAGTCACCGAAAAAATTGTTATATCGATGTATATAGAATGTTTATGTTATATTATAGCATCAGATCTGATGAAATAAACATTCAAACATCAGATATAAGTATTTCTCCAAATATGTCGTGCTTCAAGTCGCAAACTGTGTTGTTGTACCTTTTGTGATAGAGAGAGAGAGTGATTCTTCAGTCGAAAAGAAGAATTACGTCTTAGGGAGGGAAGGAGATCTTTTGAGGGCTTTAAGGTTTGGATTCGCTAGAAGAAAGAGAGAAAAGGCTTAGAAGCGCTTTTGGAGCAAGGGGTGTAAATCGAACCACATAATTGAACCATACCTCTTCGGTTGGGTTTTCTCTCTCTCTTGTTGATCGGAGATTGAGATGAGTTTTGGTCGTTTTACGACCTTGTATTGTGTTGAGTTTTTAGGTTTTGTTCGTTAAAGACTGCTTAAGTAGTTTAAGGACAAAACGATATATGTGCGATTTTTGCTTGTCTAAAATCTGGGCATTTAGTATGGTTCATATGAATATTTATTTGGATAATGATGATATTAATAAAGATGAAACACATAATGATACTTTTTAATCACTTTTTGGCAAAAATAAAGTTTGAAGCTTATTCACCTAAAACGTTTTACGCGCTTTTAATAGCTCAAAGCAAAATTGATAGCCAAACACTATCAAATGCAAGTTTAAACTCTTAAAGTGATTTTTCTCAAAAAAAAAAAAAAAAAAAAAAAAAAGAAGCTAAATTTCTCCTAATTGTGTGTGCATCTGGTTTGTGTGCGTGTCTGTGTGAAGGTGTGAGAGATTATTTAAGAGAAATATGTATTGTACACGACTACATGTATGTAGGCATGGCAATAACTCAAATGAGATCTGATCTTGATTCTATCTACGCCTGTCAATGGATTGGATTTTGATCGAATCGATCGAAATTTCGAATATGGATTTGTATAATGATCCAATAGCCTGAATCTGAATCTGAATCCAATAATTTATTTTTTAACGGATTTGATATGGATTAAGCT
Organism: Codonopsis lanceolata; assembly: GCA_013146195.2. Taxonomy (NCBI): domain Eukaryota; kingdom Viridiplantae; phylum Streptophyta; class Magnoliopsida; order Asterales; family Campanulaceae; genus Codonopsis; species Codonopsis lanceolata. The sequence continues at coordinate 24,865,730 of CM028379.1, read as the reverse complement.
ATATTCGATCTGTTAAAGATCCGATCCGAACCGAAAATAATATATTTTTTTATTATACATACACATAGTATAAACAATTATATATGTATGTTGTCTTTTGATTTTCCTCCCTTTCATATTCTAATTGTTTTTTATTCATATATTTATATTTCGGATCAGATCGAATATTTAATCGAATATGTTAACTGATATCTGATTCGGATATGGATTGACATACACTTGATCCGATAAATTATCGAATCGGATCGGATCCGTGATATAGGGTTTCAGATCGGATTCGAATTTACCTATATCCGATACATATCCGATCCATTAACATGCCTAATTCTATCTATTTAAGATGATTCAGATCACTATAATTTTGATCCATTGATTAGCAAATCAATGATTTGCTAAGTTTTAGTGAATCGGATCACATTCGAGATAAGACAAAGTTGATCCATTTATAAAAGAGATCATGAGCTAACTGGCAGTCCAGATCGAATTATGTCAAACACAACTGACGGTCTAAATTGGTTCGTAAGTATGTGAGTTACATATAAACCCTTAGTGAGTTTTGTTTGAATTACCCCCCTCCACAACTAATAAGTATGTAATAACCCCTCAGTTATGGTTTTTTTTTTAAATATCCTCTCCACAATCAATTACAGTTACAAGAATGCTTTCCTATAACACATTTTTAACCACATCCTTTCATTTGAGTTGACTAGATGGTTATCTATAATTTATCATGAGCATCCATTGAATTGATCATATACCGACACCGTATCTATAGCACGGACACATATACTAGGTTTAATTACATATAAACCCCTCAATTATGAGTTTTGGTTGAATTACCTCCATCCACAATTACATATAAAACCTTAAGTTGTGGGTTTTGTTTGAACTAATCTTATATAAACACCGTGCATATGACATGGGCACAGACCAGGGTCTAATTGGTGGTCGTGATCAAATTGTGCTAAACACAACTGACGGTCCAGATTGATTCATAAGTATGTGAATTACAAATAAACTCATCAGTTATGAGTTATGTTTGAATTACCCCTTAAAATTACATATAAAACTTTCAGTTGTGAGTTTTGTTTGAATTACTCCGTCAGTTATGAGTTTTGTTTATTCCGATCATTCATTAAACTGATCTCATACCGACATCGTGCCTATGGCACGGGCACGTATACTAGTTAATGAATAAAAAAGGGCTAAATGCATCATTAGTTCCTGAACTTTGGCCTTTCACACGGCAGGTCCCTGATCTTCAAAGTGTATCACCACTAACCTAAATACTCAATTTTCATCCGCCGATGGTCCCTAACCCTAACTCCGTTAATAAATTACCGTTATGTGATCATGTGCTACCCACATGCACCAAAAAGAGGGTAATTTGATAACTTATAAACTTAAAGGACGATCGTGAAAGTTTGAAAAGTATAAGGGCTCATGTTGAAATTTTACCCTTCTTCTCCCCAACCCAGGCTCTCTGCCATTAGTAAAAAATAATTTCAAGGAGCTGTAAGTGACAACATCAAGTCGGATTCCCGTTTCAATCATTTCAGAAAGGAGCTCTAAAGCTTCAGTAGCTCGTCGGTCCTTGTGAAGGCTGTCGATGACTGTGTTGTACAACACTAAGTCTGGTTTGCAACTCCAGGTCTCATTGTCTTCCATCTTTCATAGCAACGAAAGAGCAGCGTTGGTGTTACCCACTTTGCACAACCCATTCATAACAGTTCCGTAAGTAAATATATCCAGTTGGAAACCAATGTCCAGAATTTGATGAAGTAACGTAATGGCCCAAGGGAGGTTACCGACAAAGCAAAGCCCCCTAATGAAAGTATTGAATGTTACAGTAGTTGGTTCAAAACCAAGCTTCGGGATTTTACCCAAAAGGGAGAAAGCGAAATCGACCCTCTCCAAATGGCAAAAGCAATTAATTGCAATGTTAAATGTAAAAATGTTGGAGGCGAGACAAAGGTTTGAAATTTGAATCCAAAAGGTTGAATTTTTTAATAAGGGAAATGGAAGTAGAATAAAACTTCATCTTTGAAATAGAAACAAATATACCATTAAATCGTCGGATTGAAGGAAGAGGGCGGCTGTGAGCCGACAGATGGAAACTAGCAATGGCATCGTCGAGGTCAGTGAAACTACTATTAAGACTAGGGTTGGAATAATTAGGAGAAGAATATGTAGAAAGGAAGGAGGAAGGAATAGGAAAATTACCTTTATTATTATTCCATTTCAAAAGAACAGCAGTCGCCTTGTTTAGATCTCCACCATTTACACGCCCCATCTCTCTCACAAAGCTATCGACTATCCTAATTGGTGTCGTGAATATCCGATTTGGGGATTCGAAGAAACGAATACAAGATTGAAGAAAACAACGGGTAAAATTTCAACATGAGAGCCTGGGTTGGGGAAGAAGAAGGGTAAAATTTCAACATGGGCCCTTATACTTTTCAAACTTTCACGATCGTCTTTAAGTTTATAAGTTATCAAATTATCCTATTTTTCACATAACGGTAATTTATTAACGAAGTTAGGGCTAAGAACCACGGCGGACGAAAATTGAGTACTTAGATCGGTGGTGATACACTTTGAAGATCGAGGGACTGTGTGAAGGGCCAAAATTCGGGGACTAATGGTGCATTTAGCCCAATAAAAAACAAGCGAGTTCATATGTGAACCTTTTTGTTCTAAATTCTCTTCATCTTGATTTACGAAGTTATGTACATTCTTATATATATGATAATAATATGTATTTTTAAACTAGTACCTTAAAATTCTATTAAAAATCTTATCAACAAAAAAATTCTATTAAAAATAAAAACAAAGCACTCATTTACAGTATTTTGGACTCTTAAGTCTCATGTTAGTTTTTCACTGTCGTTAATTTTCATGGCAATTGATTTTCGGTCAAACTTAAGTTGTCCGAGTGAAAGATTTTGTTGACAAATAAGGACTTTTAGTGTGTGTTTGACGTAATGGACCTAATGGTTTTAAGATTCATTTTTTGATTTTAAAATTTCGTATTATAACAAATAGGCTTGACAATTGTAATCCAGAACCAATTAATCGACTCGGGCGACCTGAAAAATCACCCGACCGACCATCTCGTTAATATTTTTGGTCGAAACTACTAACCCGTTTCAACCACAAAATATTAACGGGTTGGGTCTGGTCAAGTTAAAGCGATTTAAACCCATTACTCGTTTTAACTTGAAAATTTTTACTCAATAAATATATGGATTATTGAGGAAAAATACAAAGTTAAACGAGTCGATCTGTTACCTGTTATATCCTGATTCAACCCATTCCTACCAGTTATAACTCGATCCAACTCATTCATACCCGTTTGATAGTTAGGTTCTAACCGATTTCCACTTAGTTTCACCTATTACCCGTTCGAACGAGACTCATCCAATCAACCCACTCAATTGTCGGCATGATAATAACCGAAGAAAGTGAAAGTTAAAAGATGAAAATAAATGTTTCTAAATCTTAGAGCATACCCATGTTAGACCCCTATTGTTTTAGGAACAAAGGGAAATGAAGCTATGGAAATAGACTAATAGAGAGACCTTTGTCTTGAAAAGATTAGAATAGTAATTAAATTGTTCATCTTTTTCTAAACTTAACTTAGAATAATTCAAATCACCATTTGTTTTACTCCATTATTTAGAGTTCAAATAAATAAATTTATTATTCACATCATTATCATCTCCAATAGGAAATTGTCGCTCACTATTTAGGTGGAAAATATATTTTTTCTATTTCTTTTTCACCAAAATAAAAAATGGTAAAATTTTGATCGGTCCATTTTTTTAAAGTTTGTAATCTTTCTAGTTCACTTTACTTTTTTTTTCAATCGCAAAATCTATTTTTCGAAATATTATTCGAATATGTTATTGTCACATTCAACAACTCGACAAA
>CM028379.1:24819973-24861697 GCA_013146195.2 Codonopsis lanceolata | reverse complement strand
AAAAGAAAAGTTTCAAACAAGACAATTATTTGTATCGAACGAAAAGAGAAAAGAATGACAATAATTTGGGAGAGAGAGAATATTATTTTACTCCTTTTTTCTTCATACTTTAATTATAAAGCACAATACCCACATGTACGTAGGTTTTAAAGAAAACTATACATTATATTAATACTAATAATGCACCTTGAGTGTTACCGATTTCTACTTAATAAAATCATATACTCAATCAAAGGTAAATAATATATAATTAAAAGTTTAATATGAACAAAATAAATAAAAATTGATAAGCAGTAAAATCAAAAAGAAAAAGCACATATTTTTTAAAAAGGTACTATAAATTTTAAAATACTTCTTTATACCAATATTTTAGATTTGAACATGCTTTTATTATTACAACTATTACTATCACATAAAAATTCAAAGACCCTTAAATGAATTAGTAACTCTAGATAAAAGCGACATCTTGATCATGACTAAAAATAGTTTTCAAAAGAAGTTTGGCTAGACACTTTTATTTATAGACATTTATAAGACACCATTAGCTTAAAGCTTTTTTTTTTTTTTTTGAAATTTGGATGGAATTCTATGATCAGATGGTGTCAGTGATATTTTTGAAATAAAACAGTACCACCAGAATAATCATTTGAAAGAACTCGACATTCTAAAATTCTAAAACATGGTTTGTTAGCCTTGTAATAATTAATCGTGTGCTAATACATAACCCACAAAAATTGTCAATGTTACGAAGCAACATTAATGAAATTCCAACTTTCAAATTCAACTCATGATTTAGGATTTTAAAACATGAAATTCCATTTAAAACTTTAGAAATATATATATCGTTCAAAAGATCAACATTTCTATCAAAATGACACAGAAAATCTGAGATCAAAAACAACCTTCTTTTCGAATTGTTCTTCAATACCATGTAATCATTTATTGAATTAACCACATCAAGAGTTGGATGTAGAATAATTTTTTTTTCCAAGAACGATGAATCATCGGGACTGCTTCCAAATGAATGATATGTGCTTTGTACAATTGGAGTGATTGGATCGTTGAATTCTTTAAGCAGCAATTGATTGAGAATATCAACATAAACACAATTATCATTTGGTTCACCAATTTTACCATCGCAAATCTTCGTAATCCAATTAGAAAAAAAATTCAATTATTCGGAACTCTCGTTGGACGCTTTGAATGTCATATTCATTATCAACCTCAATACAGGTGAATCTCCCAAAAAATACAATGAATTAATAGTGAGATGAACTATGTCTTGTATACTTTCTTTTGGAATTACATACAATATCTGTCAAAAATCTCCACCAAACACAATTGTCTTACCTCCAAATAGAATATTATGATATCATATACTTAAATAAAACTGAACATATCAATAGAATATCATATACTTAAATAAACCTAAATACATCGATAGAATATCATAAATAAAATTGAATATAATATGCAATTAAGAACTTTAATATGAACAAAATAAAAACAAATTACACTAAATTAAAGCTAGAAAATCACATATATTTGAAAAAATTATTATAAATTTTGGAATACTGCTTTATATATAATATTTATCATTGAAAACGTACGATTATTACTTTTAATTCTAGAATGGGTGGTTTTAAAGCATGAAGTTGTATTTATCCTTGCATACGATATGAACTGTACTTTGAATTGCTAATATTAAAACATCGAGATAATCTTTCTTGCTACCAAATAAAAGCATCACAAAAAATTACATTTAAATGTTGGATTAGTAATTTTCAAATAACCTTAAAAAAGCACAAATATTTGTGTAATATATATATATATATATATATATATATATATATATATATATATATATATATATATATATTAAATAGTCAAATATCAAACTGTTTGTTATATCTAATAAAAAAAGGAATTGAAATCGAAATAACAGACTCTAAATAGAACCTCCAACACTAAAATGTTATGAATAACATATTATGCAAAATAATTTTTATACAACTATTCAATAACAAAAGTTATTGAGTCTAGATTCTTAGAGTGTCTTGGGAGAAGACCTATAACAGATAGTTGATATTTCGCTAGGTCTCCTTCCCTTTTTCGAAATGTGTAGCCACATCACCTCACCAACAAAACCTAACATTGGATACCTTCAACCCATTTCACAGTTAGATTTCTTTTTTATTTTTTTAAATAAAATTTTGAGAGAAATTTGTAAGATATAAATTTGAATTTCAATTATTATTTAAAAAATTGAGAGTTTAATTTAACTATGTATGGAAGATATACACATCTTATAGTGAATTAAATATATCCAAGTACATATCAATATGAATCTTTACTTTAATTTTTTTTATAAAAATAGAAACTTAGATCTATCATATCTGAGAAAAATTTTAAGAATATGATTTTTTTTTCCAATTTGTTTTTCAAAATGGATAAAAAAATAATTTTGATCCCAACTTTTTATATTGGACATTTATTTTATAAATTTAATTTTGACAAAAATGGAAAAATAAACATCAGTTATGCACTTTTTGACTTCGGATCTGATGAAAATCGAAAAAAAAAAACATTATAGATCTGTATATTTTGGTAAATATTTGTAAAATTAAAGTTCAAATTAATCTGGCCTATTGCCAATTAAGTTGAATAAATATATATCTTTTGTAAACTAGCTTTAATAGGTTAAGGTTTTTTGCAAATATTAGATCTGAATTTTTAAACATGTAGGCTGGACAAATATACTAAGATTTTTATTTGTTAATTTAGGGTTTTTTTTTTTTTTGCATATATTAGACCTGAATTTTTAAACATGTAGGCTAGACAAATATATTAAGAATTTTATTTTTTAGCTTCAGATCTTATTAAAATGGAGTAAAAAAAATCTCATATATATGTATATATTTATTTATTTATCTATTTTTTTATAGGTAAGTGTGACCCTAGTTTTGTCATCTTTCTCACTCTTTGGGTTAGATATATATTTATTTTCTTATAAATGTGTCAATTATTTATTCAATCTAACCTTAGCCTATGTTCGATTTATATATTTCACATATAAAATTGCTTGAATTTTTATAAGTATTTGACGGTTAAACACAAAATATTTGAATGGCAATAGGAGTAGTGCATATGCTGATACTTGATACAATAATTATTTTTCTGGACTATTACCATTATCGGTGGCAAGTAAATGTTAAGAGTAAATTCCATGTTGAACAATACATTATTTAGTAAGCCTATTAATGTAATTCGTTTTTTACTAAATGAAAAAAATATTATCATTATTTTGGACGTTTACCAAAAATATTTCTTTAGTAAACCATTAACTAATTTATTAGTGATGGGAAGTAACTATATTACTTTCATTTATGGTTTTAAACTGATTTGAATAATACTGCATTGTAATTATTTGTTAAGACTATTATTAATAATGGTAGCAAATAATTTATACTGAATTGACCGTTTTATCATTTAATCTTATTTTTGGGAGTTTATATTACCGTGGTGAAGATTTATAAACCAATATGTCAATTACAAATGCAAAAAAATAAAATAAATTTAAAAAAAAAAGAAATGTGAAATCGGATATAAAATAAATTATTCAATATTTGATATTATTTTGATATTGTATTTCTTGTCATTTCATAAATCATATTGAAGTATATTAAATGTTATACAAGTTGTTAAAATTAAATGCACTAAAGATATTTGTAAAATCATTTGAATATGAAGAGTTGTTATCAACTTCATTAATTGATTTTCATTTTAATTTCCAAAAAAATATGACAAATATACAAATTAGAGATGTTTCTAAATTTGGAAAGTCATTTTGACGGGATATTTCCATTATTTACTCCTCTCCTTTTATATATGTATAGATTAGTGATTAAGTCAAAAAAAATTAATCAATCTATGTGTCTGATCAAACATGACAATAATTTTATGACAGAAATAATATTCTTTAAGTGTTTTTATATTTGTTTTATATCTTAGTTGTTATTTTAGGTTATAAAGAAAATATATATACTATTTTTTTCTGATTATAAGTAATTGTTTTGTTTAGTTTGATACACCGATCAAGAATAAAAAAATTGACTTTATTGTAAATATAATTGAGCAATTGTAGTTGCTCACATTATACAAGAGGGCCGCAAATTTTCCGTTTCGACTTTGTTGGGATTTTTCCTGACCCGACTTATTTCGGGACGGGATTCGAAAAAATTTCTAATCCCGTCGGGATTCCCGTCCCATCCCGACGCTTTTCTGTTACCGCTTTATGTTTATGTTTCCTGTGCTGTGTGTGTGTGCATCTATCAGTCATTCACTCTATCTCTCACAAAAAAAAGCCTTAGAAATCCCAAATCCTCCTCCGTCTCTTCTCTTCAACTTCGCCGCGAATCGCCCATCGTCTTCTCCGGCCGCCGTTTCTCTCTCTCCGACTGTAAGTTTCTCTCAATCTCTCGCTCTTTCTTTCTCTCTCTCTCTCTCTCTCTCCATCTCTCGCTCTTCCGCTAGGTCACTAAAATAGCTTGCCTCGCTGTTGTGATTTGTGAACTTGTGATGTCCCTAATTGGCTAATTGAGCCTAATTCTCCATTGGTTGCCATGAATTTGGTATCAAGTGCTTACTAGAACTTTAATTTTAGTCTGTTGAATGTAGAAATGATGTTTCAAATGGTCTGCAAGTTTTTCGAAATGTGATTATACATGTAATTTATATGCATATAGATTTATTATTTATATTCACATGTATACTATCTGGTTATAAACTTATAATTGTAAATTGATTTTGTTCGTGGAATGTGGTATGAACTTTGTTGTTGATGGGGTATTTTTGTGGTCACTGCCACATTGTAGCAAATTGTGCTTACAAAGCCTATTATTCTTCAAGAGGTTTCTTATAGTGGTGAAGATTCGGACACGAGACGTAAAGAAGTCATAAGTGGGGTTTTTGATCATCTAAAACCGAGAAGCCATAACATTGACTTGGTGAAGTTTATGTTTTGTCATAGGGTGGTTTTTATTATTGGTGAAGTTTATTCTCGCCAAATTATTCTCGACATTCACATAAAATTTGTCCGTCATTTCATAATTGACTGTGTCTATGATATTTTTTTATCACCTAAAACTGATAAATTATGAGTTGACATTTTTGTTGCTCACTACAAGAATTTGCCATTCACTACTTCAGTCGGTGCTTGCAAGGTGTTATCCATTTCTGACGGAACAATAAGATAAAAACATTCAGTGAAAAATGAATTTTGACAATATCGAGAAATGATATTATTAGTCGACTATTTTCTCAATTGACAATTATACTTTAAATTGAGTATCTTCCTTACCGATTTAAGATACTTGTGTTGTTGAAGCATTATATATAATTGGTATTAGTCCCGGTTTTGGCAATGTTGCTTCACTTTTGCACTTTTAGCTTGGTGTATTTTTAGATTTCGACCAGCTTTAGAGGTTGCTTTGATTGTTGGGTCGCCTTTTACTTTGGGTGCCGTGTTAGAGAGGATAGATAGTTTGGGCAAGGTTGGATCGTATTAGACTAATAGCTGAAATTTTTGTAGTTCCACTCCTAGAGGATGGGGCATGAGTTTTTGGCGCTAGAGAATTCTTGGTTCCACTGCTCATGATGGGAACTAGAGAAGCTTTAGGCGATACGCTTCTCGAAGTTCCTCTTCTCCGGATAGGAACCGCAGAATGTTTAGTGGACCGAACTTTCCAAAATTCCATCCTCGGGTAGAAACCGGAGCATCTTTGGGGATTGCGCTTTTCGTCTTCGTCTTTGGGATAGGAACCGCAGATCATTCGTAATTACGCTTCTGGACTACCTCGCCCGAGTAGGAACCACGTGATCCTTAGGGACCGCAGCTTTGTCGGGATTACGGATTTTTATCTCGACATGCCGGGATCCCGACACGCTTGGGTCTCGACACTTATCGGAACGGATCGGAAGAAAATTAAAATCCCGAATTCTATCGGACGGATCGATAAAGCTAATCGGGATGGGTCCCGTCCCGATTCCACCCCTATTATACAGTGTCAACCATGATTTTGATCCATATTTGGTGCACACGTTTAATACGCATAACATATTGTAAATATTGGTATGTTATAGATTTCTATAAAGTCTATGTCAAGCGGGATCCATCATTAAATTAACAAAAATAAAATGTGGATGATCAGTAAAATGTGAGTAAAAAGAATTATATCTAAGCATTTATACTTAGAGCTAGGGTTAGGAATTAAATTTCTAAAGGCAAAACCATACATTTGGCCACCCAACTTTTCAAAAAATTGCAAAGCGGTCATCGAAAGTTTAAAACTTGCAATGAGGCCACTGAACTAAGTTTATGTTGCAAGTGTGCCCATATTTTGGATGTCTGTTAGCTCCATCGTTAAATATGAGTGAAATCCCTATTTTGCCCCCTTTAAATAACAATTATTCTCTTTATGTGATATTAAAAACCCAAAGGGGTCTAACTGAAAAAATGTTATTATATTGCCGGCCTTCAAACCCCTTCTCTTCATTCTTCCAACATTGATAACTTCGACCCATGATAACTTCGACCCAAGAGAAGGAAGCTACAGGGGGTTCTATTTCTGGGCCCTTCAATTCCAACATTGATACAAACTCTTTCTTGAGATCGGGTAACAGAGGCGGGTCGGGTTTGAAGGAAGACCCGATTATTATTGAAGAGAGAGTGCCAGAAGTCAACAAAGTTTGCCTTTTGTCGAGTCGTAGTTGGCGCGTGTCGGATAAGTTCGAGAGCTTTGTCGAAGATTGGTCGACTGTGCCGCAAACCGAGTCCGAGTTGGAGTATAGTGACGAAGGGTGTGAGAAAGGCGAATCTTCAAGGGAGAATGGTTCGACTCAGGACAATTCAGACAGTGAGTCCAAGGAAGGTTTCTTCGCAGAGGTAGAGTTGCGTCTTTCCCTATGCGAATTGGAACGTTTTTCTTGCGTTCCTATTACGTCTATCTTTCCCGAATTGGTTAACGAGGTATGGACGTTGTTTTCTGGTCGAGGTAGGAGGCAGTGGAGGAAGAGGAGCCGGTGGTGTATCCTTCAGCTCCTGGAAGGAAAGAAAAAGTCGACAATTCAGTAGGGTGTTCTGGATCCTCTTCGCAATCTGTATCTAGGGCAGATTTCGAGTCTCCAAGTTCTTTGCAAAAAGGGGCTCAACTGGGGATGCTATCCGGAAGTTGGATGGCCAAATGTAGGGTTTTGTCTTTTCTAAAATACAAGACTTTGTGTCCGTGCTTATGGCATAGTATCAGTATGGAGATGATCAGTGTCTGAAGTGGATATGATACGAATAAATTAATATATGCTTGAGATTTTGTAGGGGCCGGATCAATAAACACTATACAAAACAAATACGACATCCCAAAAACTAAATAAAAACATATTTTATTGACTGTAAAATTGTGTAACTTTTCCAAAAAGAGTATAACTAAACATTTAAAAACATTCTCTCTTCGACACACCAACCCAACACATGTTAATTGAAATAAAGTTAAAAATAAAATTTTAGACAAAATCCATAAAATAAATTGAATGAGATAGAGTGAACTAACAAAAGACTATTCGAAATCGAAATCACAAAGATTTCAGACCAATAAGGGAAAGTTAGCACATTTAAAAAAAATTAAAAAATACAAATATTTAAAATTAGAAAATTAATTACAAAACTTACGAACAATTTTTTTTAAAAAAAACTAAATCTAGGCCGGGTAAAAATTAAATTGAGATTTCAGTTAATTACGATAACAATCAATTAAGAAACTACAAACTAAATATTTGTAAAATAGTAAATCTAGGCTGCATAAAAAAATTTTTAAAAATAAATTAGAGATAATGAGAGATAATCATGGAGAAGCAACTGAATAATTAATGCACATGCTTGTGGATAAATGCCTAGTAAAATCGTAAAATAGTAAATCTTAGTTAGGGCACATGCTTGTGAAAATTGGGATTTAATCATTGGCGGTAATTTATTTTTAAGAACATTTAATTCTCATCAATAATTATATTTGATAAAAATGAATCCTGACCAGTAATTAACTATGAGCAAAATTAAAATATAGATTATTTTATTAATATATAAAACATTTATTTGTCCAATCTAATTATAAACCTTTATAAACTTGAAAATTAATAGCGAACCAATTATTAGTTCTCCTAAAATTCAGGACCGTGCTCACAGTTTTGTGGTCTATCTCTATCATCCTCGCAAACAAATTGTGAGTTTTTACTTTTCTCAGTTATCTGTTGTGTACTTGATTTATCAGGGACGCATTTTTGACATTTGCTTTTAAGCTATTCTATAGTAGGGTTTGCAAGGACTCTTTAAAAGGACATAAAGTTGTTTCGTACAATTATTAACATCATTATAAATATGAATAAGAGAATCACCGATATTTATTTTTCTTATACAACTTTTTAACTGGGCTTCACTGCTATCTACATGTTTTTCTCTTTTTACATACTTAAGAATATATCTTCTCATTGCATACTATTCTTAACATATTCTTAACTGGGTCTCACTGCCACCTTATTAACTTAACACTTCACTCTTATTTTTATATTTATCAACAAATAAATTTATTTCATGTTATTTGATATATTTCATATTTAAATATTTCGTATAAATAATTAATTTATAAATTAAGACATAAATTAATTTTAAAATAATAATTACATTATTATTTTTAAATTTTATAATTTATAATTTAATTAATACATTATCTATAAAACACATATTATAAAGAATTACAAAAAAAATGTTTCAAAAAATTAAAAACCAAAGCAAGCCCCCCCCCCCTCTAGGGGTGTGGATGAGCTCTAAACACACGAGCTTTGGCATAGCCCAGTATACGCCCATCTAGTTATGGGCTTCAGTTTTCAATGCCCAGTATAGTGGGCTTCATTCGGACATAAAATTAATGGGCTTTCATGGGCTTTGACGGGCATTAGATGGGCACGGGCTTTGATGGGCTTATGGATTGAAATTATATGTTTTGATATTTTTATACCTATCAAACCTTGTGCCGTCTTCCCTTGGAGGTTTGGAGAAAAGGAAAGAACTAAAGAATTGATGAGCAATAACATTGTACACCGAAGTACTTATCAGACGAAGTGATTAGTGAACTAGTGAATGCTAGTGCCACTTTGTCTACTATATATATATATATATATATATATATATATATATATATATATATATATATATATATATATATATATATAGTAGTAGGGTTTTAAACTTTTAACTAATGAACTAATGAAGTCTTGTAAAGTGAACTAAAGTTTTTAACTTTTATTTCTTTAAGTAAATAGTTAAGTTAAGTAAAGTAGACACAAGTAGTAGTATTATATTTATATATTATATATAATTATTAAAAAAAAATAAGTATTGTAAATAGATGGGCCGGGCCGGGCACAATGGGCATTAAAAAAATAAGAGCTCAATCTTGCCCGAGCCCATGGGCATCCCTCACTTTAAAGCCCAGAACTGATAAACACTTTACGGGCATGGACATTATGGGCATGGGCATTGCGGGCAGTGCGGGCCTTATGGGCTGATGGACGAGTTTGCTCACTCCTACCCCCCTCCCCCGCCAACACACTCCACAACACCCCCCCCCAAGGCTCCAACCAACACACACACCGCCCCCCCTCCCGCCCCAAACAAAAAAGTCAAGCCGCCCCCTCCCCTCACATACAAACATTCGGCTCCCTTCCCTAAGCTTCAATAGTGAGCTTCCTAAATTGGAAAATTTTTTTATCACTCCTATATGGCACTATACGAAGAGTTCCACCATTGTTAATATCTCCTTCTTAATAGGAAGGAGGATAAGAATTATTTTTAAAAAACAATGGTGATGTTCTAAGGTAAAATAGGGGGCAGAATTTGCCATGTGTAGACACCTCAATTTCGTATCTATGGTATGTAACTCTGGCATGTGATATCAAGACCTGTTAAAACTTAACAAATGTCAAGTTACAGTGATTAAAATTGCAAAAGGTAAAGCATGATGCGCAAAACAGTAAAATGCAGGGGCTAAAACGTCAAAATTGAAAGGTTGAATAGTGCCTTGGCACTACCAAAAGGGGTCCTTGGCGCGGCGCCCAAGGAGCCTTATGGCCGCGCCCAAGGTGCTACAGGGTCACTCCCAGTTAACGCATTGTGCAATTTCTGAAGCGCGGTGTACAAGGAAATGATGCACGCTGAGAAAAAAAGAAATTCCCGATAAATCCCTTCTTCAGCCTATAAATAAAAGGCTTGGGGCTCACTTTCAGATACTCCGGAGACACCGATCAGTGATCACAAAATCTCTGCATCCTCGTTACGCTGAGAGAAAATAGAGCGAGAGTGATAGTGAGTTTCTCCTAAAAAGCCTCGAAACTCTACCAAAACTTCGCCAAACCTAAATCCCACCGATTAAAGTGATCCCTAACCCTCTAGTTAGGTATCCACCCTATTTCCCCGATCCAAAACCCTCGGAAAGAGCCGTTGCTCTTCCCGAGTAAAAATGCCAAAACCACCAAAAATAAGCCGTTACTCTCCGCCAAACCGCAGCCAGCGCCTTAAAAGCCTTCCTCTCTCTCGAGAAAGACAGAGCGAGCACACCACGCTCTGAAAAGTAAAACCTTTAAGAGCATTTATTTTATAAAAGTTATTTTCAAATCCGACCCAATGTAAAAATATAAGCACGTTGTGCTGCCCGGATTTAGTTAAGAAATACTATGTAAAAGAGCCGTTATTATGGCAAAATATTTTTAAATGTACTTGTAACTATTGTAAGGAGACGGCTGCAAGTCTGTAAATAATGTAGTCATGGATGTATTTGCTTTTATTTCCTGTCTTTTAATGCTTTGTTTATTTGTTAAATAAATATAACAAAAAGCATACTTTAGCCAAAAACCGCTTTTGAGACCGAAAGGGCGAGTTTGGTGCCTAGCACCTTCCCAACTCGTAACTTAGCCTCCGAACCCGTTTTTTGCAATCTCTGGTTTTTCTTTCTTTGGTTTTTCTTTATTTCTTCCTAAAAATAAAGATGGCGACTCTATAAAACATTTTGGATCCAGTGGGGCGTCGCAATACTCCTTTTTTGCACTTTCCCGTTTTCCCCTAAAAAATGGAGAATGAGAATGAAAGGGTGATGTACTCCTATATCCTAGCATCCCCTAAACAAGGGATAACTTGATGTAGAAAACTCAAAGCACTCATAGTGATCCGAAATAGGCCATAAGATAATTTTCATAAAATCTATAGTAGGGTCTCGCAACATCCTTTCTTGCACTTTTCTGTTCTCCCCTAAAAAAGAGAGAATGAGAATGAAAGGGTGATGTATTCCTATATCCTGGTATCCCCTAAAAAAGGGATAACTTGATGTAGAAAACTCAAAGCTCCCATATTGGACCAAAAATTCACTGAAGTTACCGAGGCGTATTCAAACGCGCTATTTTAGACAACACTCCTCTCATACTTTTAATTTTGTCTTTCTCTAAACAAGGGAAGATGAAATGAGAGCAGTGGTGTCCTGCATCTGCATGTACGCGCACCCCTATCCAAGGGCGCGCGGGACGCGGGCGCAGACCCGAGAACCCACACCACGTCGGAAAGGGTATTTTTGATAATTATCAATATTGAAATGTCTGATATATCCTTAATGAGTTAATAATATATCTTTATCGTCTAGCACAACCTATCTCTCTCTACACGACTCCTCTCTTCTCTCCATAAAAGTCACCGATAATGGTTCTACGCCACCAACATTGTCTGATGAAGATGGAGATAGGTTTTTGTGAGTGGGGGAAAGAGATCGGAGTGGGTGAGGTAATGTTGGGTAGATTTGAATTTTTGGGTAGGTTGAATATTTGGTTAGATTCTAAGACACGAAAATTAATTAGTTATCTTTTAAGAGATGTTTTCAGCCTCCAGTTATGAAACTATGAATCACAAGGGCCTTTACAGAAAAATTTTTCTCAGGATATAATGAATTTTGTTTGACTTGAAATGTGATATTTCGAATCAAACCTGAAAGCACTCTTTATTTAGAGAAGTTTGATGATACTTGAATTGCAATTGTTGTTAAGTGTATGTGTTTGATAATTCAAATATCTTATATATTGGAATCGGGATCCTTTGGAAAGACTACCTGCCTATTCAAAGAGGCTTTTGCGAAAAGACATCATTCCCGTTTGAATTTCAACTATTTGAGTTTGAATTTCAACTGCTCGAACCCCACGACCTGACTAGGCAGGTTGATCTCCATTTCGTTGCACAGTATACTGCGTTTCGTAAACAATCATGTTTTAACACAATAACAAATAAAATTATTTATTATATTTAAATTTAAATAAATTTGAAATTATATAACAGGTAAGGCGGCTATTCGAGAACATGGTCTTGCCGAGGACTTGTATCAGTCACAAAGAAACTTCAAAAAAAATATGGAATTTTAATATGTAACAGTCACCGAAAAAATTGTTATATCGATGTATATAGAATGTTTATGTTATATTATAGCATCAGATCTGATGAAATAAACATTCAAACATCAGATATAAGTATTTCTCCAAATATGTCGTGCTTCAAGTCGCAAACTGTGTTGTTGTACCTTTTGTGATAGAGAGAGAGTGATTCTTCAGTCGAAAAGAAGAATTACGTCTTAGGGAGGGAAGGAGATCTTTTGAGGGCTTTAAGGTTTGGATTCGCTAGAAGAAAGAGAGAAAAAGGCTTAGAAGCAGTTTTGGAGCAGTAGGGGTGTAAATCGGAACCACATAATTGAACCATACCTCTTCGGTTGGGTTTTCTCTCTCTCTTGTTGATCGGAGATTGAGATGAGTTTTGGTCGTTTTACGACCTTGTATTGTGTTGAGTTTTTAGGTTTTGTTCGTTAAAGACTGCTTAAGTAGTTTAAGGACAAAACGATATATGTGCGATTTTTGCTTGTCTAAAATCTGGGCATTTAGTATGGTTCATATGAATATTTATTTGGATAATGATGATATTAATAAAGATGAAACACATAATGATACTTTTTAATCACTTTTTGGCAAAAATAAAGTTTGAAGCTTATTCAGCCTAAAAACGTTTTCTGCCTTTTAATAGCTCAAACGCAAAATTGATAGCCAAACACTATCAAATGCAAGTTTAAACTCTTAAAGTGATTTTTCTCAAAAAAAAAAAAAAAAAAAAGCTAAATTTCTCCTAATTGTGTGTGCATCTGGTTTGTGTGCGTGTCTGTGTGAAGGTGTGAGAGATTATTTAAGAGAAATATGTATTGTACACGACTACATGTATGTAGGCATGGCAATAACTCAAATGAGATCTGATCTTGATTCTATCTACGCCTGTCAATGGATTGGATTTTGATCTGAATCTGATCTGAAATTTCGAATATGGATTTGTATAATGATCCAATAGCCTGAATCTGAATCTGAATCCAATAATTTATTTTTTAACGGATTTGATATGGATTAAGCTATATTCGATCTGTTAAAGATCCGATCCGAACCGAAAATAATATATTTTTTTATTATACATACACATAGTATAAACAATTATATATGTATGTTGTCTTTTGATTTTCCTCCCTTTCATATTCTAATTGTTTTTTATTCATATATTTATATTTCGGATCAGATCGAATATTTAATCGAATATGTTAACTGATATCTGATTCGGATATGGATTGACATACACTTGATCCGATAAATTATCGAATCGGATCGGATCCGTGATATAGGGTTTCAGATCGGATTCGAATTTACCTATATCCGATACATATCCGATCCATTAACATGCCTAATTCTATCTATTTAAGATGATTCAGATCACTATAATTTTGATCCATTGATTAGCAAATCAATGATTTGCTAAGTTTTAGTGAATCGGATCACATTCGAGATAAGACAAAGTTGATCCATTTATAAAAGAGATCATGAGCTAACTGGCAGTCCAGATCGAATTATGTCAAACACAACTGACGGTCTAAATTGGTTCGTAAGTATGTGAGTTACATATAAACCCTCAGTGAGTTTTGTTTGAATTACCCCCCTCCACAACTAATAAGTATGTAATAACCCCTCAGTTATGGTTTTTTTTTTTAAATATCCTCTCCACAATCAATTACAGTTACAAGAATGCTTTCCTATAACACATTTTTAACCACATCCTTTCATTTGAGTTGACTAGATGGTTATCTATAATTTATCATGAGCATCCATTGAATTGATCATATACCGACACCGTATCTATAGCACGGACACATATACTAGGTTTAATTACATATAAACCCCTCAATTATGAGTTTTGGTTGAATTACCTCCATCCACAATTACATATAAAACCTTAAGTTGTGGGTTTTGTTTGAACTAATCTTATATAAACACCGTGCATATGACATGGGCACGCACAGGGTCTAATTGGTGGTCGTGATCAAATTGTGCTAAACACAACTGACGGTCCAGATTGATTCATAAGTATGTGAATTACAAATAAACTCATCAGTTATGAGTTATGTTTGAATTACCCCTTAAAATTACATATAAAACTTTCAGTTGTGGGTTTTGTTTGAATTACTCCGTCAGTTATGAGTTTTGTTTATTCCGATCATTCATTAAACTGATCTCATACCGACATCGTGCCTATGGCACGGACACGTATACTAGTTAATGAATAAAAAAGGGCTAAATGCATCATTAGTTCCTGAACTTTGGCCTTTCACACGGCAGGTCCCTGATCTTCAAAGTGTATCACCACTAACCTAAATACTCAATTTTCATCCGCCGATGGTCCCTAACCCTAACTCCGTTAATAAATTACCGTTATGTGATCATGTGCTACCCACATGCACCAAAAAGAGGGTAATTTGATAACTTATAAACTTAAAGGACGATCGTGAAAGTTTGAAAAGTATAAGGGCTCATGTTGAAATTTTACCCTTCTTCTCCCCAACCCAGGCTCTCTGCCATTAGTAAAAAATAATTTCAAGGAGCTGTAAGTGACAACATCAAGTCGGATTCCCGTTTCAATCATTTCAGAAAGGAGCTCTAAAGCTTCAGTAGCTCGTCGGTCCTTGTGAAGGCTGTCGATGACTGTGTTGTACAACACTAAGTCTGGTTTGCAACTCCAGGTCTCATTGTCTTCCATCTTTCATAGCAACGAAAGAGCAGCGTTGGTGTTACCCACTTTGCACAACCCATTCATACAGCCTGTAAGTAAATATATCCGTTGGAAACCAATGTCCAGAATTTGATGAAGTAACGTAATGGCCCAAGGGAGGTTACCGACAAAGCAAAGCCCCCTAATGAAAGTATTGAATGTTACAGTAGTTGGTTCAAAACCAAGCTTCGGGATTTTACCCAAAAGGGAGAAAGCGAAATCGACCCTCTCCAAATGGCAAAAGCAATTAATTGCAATGTTAAATGTAAAAATGTTGGGGCAGACCAAAGGTTTGAAATTTGAATCCAAAAAGGTTGAATTTTTTAATAAGGGAAATGGAAGTAGAATAAAACTTCATCTTTGAAATAGAAACAAATATACCATTAAATCGTCGGATTGAAGGAAGAGGGCGGCTGTGAGCCGACAGATGGAAACTAGCAATGGCATCGTCGAGGTCAGTGAAACTACTATTAAGACTAGGGTTGGAATAATTAGGAGAAGAATATGTAGAAAGGAAGGAGGAAGGAATAGGAAAATTACCTTTATTATTATTCCATTTCAAAAGAACAGCAGTCGCCTTGTTTAGATCTCCACCATTTACACGCCCCATCTCTCTCACAAAGCTATCGACTATCCTAATTGGTGTCGTGAATATCCGATTTGGGGATTCGAAGAAACGAATACAAGATTGAAGAAAACAACGGGTAAAATTTCAACATGAGAGCCTGGGTTGGGGAAGAAGAAGGGTAAAATTTCAACATGGGCCCTTATACTTTTCAAACTTTCACGATCGTCTTTAAGTTTATAAGTTATCAAATTATCCTATTTTTCACATAACGGTAATTTATTAACGAAGTTAGGGCTAAGAACCACCGGCGGACGAAAATTGAGTACTTAGATCAGTGGTGATACACTTTGAAGATCAGGGACCTGTCGTGTGAAGGGCCAAAATTCAGGGACTAATGGTGCATTTAGCCCAATAAAAAAACAACTGAGTTCATATGCGTGAACCTTTTTGTTCTAAATTCTCTTCATCTTGATTTACGAAGTTATGTACATTCTTATATATATGATAATAATATGTATTTTTAAACTAGTACCTTAAAATTCTATTAAAAATCTTATCAACAAAAAAATTCTATTAAAAATAAAAACAAAGCACTCATTTACAGTATTTTGGACTCTTAAGTCTCATGTTAGTTTTTCACTGTCGTTAATTTTCATGGCAATTGATTTTCGGTCAAACTTAAGTTGTCCGAGTGAAAGATTTTGTTGACAAATAAGGACTTTTAGTGTGTGTTTGACGTAATGGACCTAATGGTTTTAAGATTCATTTTTTGATTTTAAAATTTCGTATTATAACAAATAGGCTTGACAATTGTAATCCAGAACCAATTAATCGACTCGGGCGACCTGAAAAATCACCCGACCGACCATCTCGTTAATATTTTTGGTCGAAACTACTAACCCGTTTCAACCACAAAATATTAACGGGTTGGGTCTGGTCAAGTTAAAGCGATTTAAACCCATTACTCGTTTTAACTTGAAAATTTTTACTCAATAAATATATGGATTATTGAGGAAAAATACAGGTTAAGACGAGTCGATCTGTTACCTGTTATATCCTGATTCAACCCATTCCTACCAGTTATAACTCGATCCAACTCATTCATACCCGTTTGATAGTTAGGTTCTAACCGATTTCCACTTAGTTTCACCTATTACCCGTTCGAACCAGACTCATCCAATCAACCCACTCAATTGTCGGCATGATAATAACCGAAGAAAGTGAAAGTTAAAAGATGAAAATAAATGTTTCTAAATCTTAGAGCATACCCATGTTAGACCCCTATTGTTTTAGGAACAAAGGGAAATGAAGCTATGGAAATAGACTAATAGAGAGACCTTTGTCTTGAAAAGATTAGAATAGTAATTAAATTGTTCATCTTTTTCTAAACTTAACTTAGAATAATTCAAATCACCATTTGTTTTACTCCATTATTTAGAGTTCAAATAAATAAATTTATTATTCACATCATTATCATCTCCAATAGGAAATTGTCGCTCACTATTTAGGTGGAAAATATATTTTTTCTATTTCTTTTTCACCAAAATAAAAAATGGTAAAATTTTGATCGGTCCATTTTTTTAAAGTTTGTAATCTTTCTAGTTCACTTTACTTTTTTTTTTCAATCGCAAAAATCTATTTTTTCGAAATATTATTCCGAATATGTTATTGTCACATTCAACAACTCTGACAAACACATTGGATTCGAAAATCATCATTGTTGTGTAATGAAACAGGGTAAAATATCGGAATAATGTATTGAGGTGTAAAAATAGATTAGACAATTAAACTGATAAATCGCAGTTCAAACATTGATGTATCCCGGTGCAAAAATAGACTAGACAATTAAACTGATGAATCGCAGTGTAAAATTAATGCAATAAAACTGATGCATCGAGGTTCAATAATCAATGCACCAAATTAAACTGATGAATCGCGGTGCAAAAATTAATCCAATAAAATTGATACATAGTGTTTCAGTAATCAATGCACCGCGATTCATTTTCGTAACGTGTCTTATACTCATTAAGGATACCGTAATTTTTGTGTTATTAAAAGTGTCCTTTTCCGATTTGGAAAAAAAAAAGTATCAGAACGAATAAAAATTTTGGAAAGTGGACCGACCCACAATTTTTTTAATTAAAAACAAGGGCAAAATTCGGGCCTGTCCACTTTCCCAAATTTCTAATCACTAAAGTATATTTTTTAAACCGGAAAAAAACATTTTTTGATGCAAAAAAGACGATACGCTTAATGAGTAATAGGCGCGCTACGTCAAGTTTATATATCGTGGTGCAAAGTTTATAAAATGCAAGTTTATGTATCGCGGTGCAAAGTTTCTTTCATCAATTAATTTTACATATTTTTGTACTGCGATTTGAATATTCATTTTTAAATATTTTTTACAGCAAGTTTATATGTCGCGGTACAAAGTTTATAAAGTACAAATTTATTTATCGCGATGCAAAGTTTCCCTCATCAATTAATTTTACATATTTTTACACCGCAATTCACAAATATATTTACCGTGATTCAAATATTTTAAAAAATATACCGCGGTGCACATATGTTGTTAACCAGTGTTTATAGCAATTAATATTTACTAGTTTTTGCATTATTTAAGTTTTAATAGAAAAATTGAAGTAAATAGATATTTGTATCGCGGTACAACTTTTCATATATCGCGATTCATAATTTTTATATATAGGTTTTGCACTGCGATATATAAAAACTATACACCGCGATACAAAAAAATTTAACTCAGCATTTGAATAGAGAAATATATGTAAACAAGAATTTATATCGCGGAGCAACATTATTATACATAGCGGTACAAATTAAATTTGAAATAACTATGAACCGCGATTCAGAAACTAGTCATCCGTTATATATATCTCGTGCTCATTAAGAATAACGTAGTCTTTTCTCATCCAAAAATAACTTTTTACGATTAAAAATAAAAATAAGATATTTTAACGAATAAAAATTTGAAAAATGGACCGATCGTAATATTTTCTAAAAACAACAAATTATTCCTTCAGAGTGTAATCCTCGAAGGGCACGATCGCATAAAAAAGCCCAAGTACTTGAAAGAACTCTTTACGATCAACCGTAGTTCATGGGCCGCACGCTCACTACCAGATTGAGGCGAGTGGTAACAGTGAAAAGGAGCCCACTAGATTCACACACGTAATTCCAACTTTCTATAGTAAATTATAGTAGGTCCTTTTTTAAAGTTTTTAATCTTTTTAATATATATATTTTTTCAATTATAAAAGATCATTTTTTGAAACATTGTTTAAAAAATATCATCGCCTAATAGTTTTGGTTAACATATTGGATTCAAAAATCACTATTGTTGGTTAATGAAATATAAACGAGTTTTCTGCTTCATTAAGTACGAAACTTTAATGAAAATATATTGGGTTTAAAGATTTTCACAGTAGAGACGAAGGCGAATGAGGACGATATGAAGACTTACGACGAAGGAGAAAAAAGAAAAAGACTGAGGACATGATTTGGGTCATTACGATTTTGCATTGCGGTGCAACCATTGATGTATCACGGTTCAATTAAACTAGACAATTAAACTATTGAACCGCAGTCCAAAAATTAATACAATAAAATTGATGAATCGCGATGCAAACATTGATGTGTCGCGATGCAATTAGAATAGAATCTTTTACCACAAAATTGATCATTTTAAATGAAATCGTCATGTGACAACAATGACTTCTGTTAGTAATAAAAGTATATCCTAAATTTGTTTTATCTTATCAAATTAGTTTTAGAATTTTATCTTATCTAATTAGATTTAGGATTTCTATCTTAAACTAATCAATTTTGGAAAATGATTTTTTTTACCATTTCAAAAGTGACATGTGGCAGCACAGAATCCCTGTAAAACGTTTAGTTTTCCACAGAAACTCGTCACGCGGCAGCAACGGCTTCTGTTTTCGTAATAGTTAATAGATAGATGGGGAAGCGGGAGGAGGTGAGCTTTTTACATTGCAATGAATTTTTTGATTTGGGTATTTGAGAAAATCGATAAAAAAATCAAATACATAGGTGAAACTAAGTGGAAATACCGCGATACCCCAAATGAATCGAACACGCTTCCGAAATGATACTTCATGCATTACAATTTAAAAATATGCATCACGAGGCACAAATCGGTTGCAACGACAATTAACAAAAAATCGAGGTCAGTCACTATCGCATGTATGATTGTTCTCGAAGAAGCGAGTGTTTATTTATAGGCAACTGTATGTCGTACTTTTAAGGTTAGCAAACCGTTCTTGTCGCAATGAAGATGAAAAATCAATTAATAAAACAACAAATGTTGTGTATAAGGAAAAATTTTAAAAATCTATAACGTTTTTGTTTAAGTACTATTCTATTTTCTAATTAAATAGTTTTATGTTATTTATTCTTCTAATTTTATTTTTTCTCATTTATTTTACTTATATATAATTTAATTGAAAAATATATGCGTTTAACGCACTGTTATAAAAACTAATATGTTCTAATCATACATGTTAAAATTAGTCACATATATCACCCTTTCTAGAATGGACATTACTATTTACAGACTACAGTACTGAAGTAAACATACGTTTATCAAACGAGGGATATTTTATTATTTTATTTCATTTTTTTCTCTCTAAGTGCCAGAACAACGAGTCCAGATCTCATGTACCACTTGTGTGTATTACTGGTGTATCATTTTTTATCTTCACCATTGGTTGAGATGCAATGATTGAGATGCAATGGTGGAAATGAAAAGTGGTACATCATGATACACACAAGTGATACAGGAGATCTGAATTCCAGAACAACAGCTCTACCAACTGAAATCACGGGCAAATCACTAAATACAAGGATGAATCAAAGTCGAATCAAATTTGATTTGAGTATCGTATTACCACTTTTTGATTTTATCCTCTTTTCAATATTTCTGGGTGTTAAAAAATATTTTTTTTTATTTTTTATAAAAAAAATACATTTTTATCTATAAATAAAAACTTAGTTATCTTATTTGAGCACCGAAAGTAATTCTGAAAATAAAGATAATAGGATAGATAAAAATATTAGAGTTTGTGTCACATTTAAAATGATTTTTCGATCTTAAATTAAATAATTGTCAAATAAATTGTTTTATTAATTTTTTGGTTTGATTTGATCAAACCGTTGACAATGCCCTAATGATCTTGCTCTTTACATGGGGGCCACAAATTTAATTTTTCTTTCTTATATAACTTGAATCTTTTTCGCATGAGTCGAGGACCCACTAGTCAAAAGTTGCATCATCTCTAAAATTTGGTTTAGTATTCTTAATCCCATGGAAACTTTAATTTGTCTTCTTTTATTTTTCCCTTTTCCGTACCCCCCCTTAACCAAACTTCTCTCTTAAAAAAAATATACATTACTTACCATGTAAAATAAAAGATACTTCAATCTAGTTCCAAAGAAGGGAAAAAGAGGTCAAAACTAGAGATAATTATTCTACAAAAGATTTTAATATCTATTATATAAAACAGATGAGGGCGGTTACAAAAGCTATTTATCGACTAGGATTTAGTTTTAACAAAGCTATTTACCGGCCATGATTAACTCATATCAAAAGCTATTTACCGGTCAGGATTTGTTTTTCCGAAACACAATCAACGGCCAGGATTTCATTTCAACTACAACCGTTTTTTCACGGTTTTTTTCCCACAACCGTTTTCTTTCTTTCTATTCATCTATTCCTATCCCAATTAATTCTCCAATCTATCTATTATATAAAACAGATCAGGCGGTTGGGAAAAGCTATTTACTGACCAGGATTTGATTTTACCAAAGACAATCACCGGACATGATTAAATCTTTGAGAAAAGCTATTTACCGGCCATAATTTGATTTTACCAAAGACAATCACCGGCCAGGATTAAATCTCATCTAAACTGTTTTTATCTTAACCTAATCTAACTGTTTCATATTCACGTTTTTCTTCCTACGTTTTTATTTCAACCGGCTTTCTTCTATCATTTTCAGGCTTAGTTTTTTTGTTTTTTTTTGTTCTCTTTTTAAACTTTGTACTCCCTCTTTCTTCTTTTTTCCTTCATGTAAAATGTGCTATTAAATCTATTTGATGAAATAGTTATATTCTAGCTTTATATATATATACCAACGAGCTCTAGCGGTACTGCTCACTTCTCTTAACGGAGAGGTTGGGTGTTCAAGTCTCACTAGAGACACCCTGGACTTTACAACTCTCAGTAGAGAGGTCGGGTGTTCAAGCCTCTTCAGAGGCATCGTTGTTGTTAAAGCCTTATCCAAAGGCCTCATTTAGCTATTCACTTATCTTAACGGAGATGTTGAGTATTCAAGCCCTACCAGAGGCACCCTGGGACTTAACTACTCTCAACCGAGAGGTCGGGTGTTCAAAGCCTCACTAGAGGCACCATTTGTTCGAGTCACACCAAAAGCATCATATATAAATATAATTGTAGCCTTTCAAGGCATTAAAAATAATTAAAAAAAAATTAAGGGTTGGGGTACGGTCTATGTCCCCTCCAACCTTTTGATTTATTTGAATACTAACACCGTCCTATACTGACATCGCTCCATACTGGCGTCGTGCCATAAGCACGAGCACAAAATCTAGTTTAAAATATAAATCAAAACTCCCCCCTTCCAACCAAATTATTCACGTATGAAAAGTTTAAGAATTACGGGATATATAAGTATTACTAGATTTAATTATAATTATAAAAAATGTTTAAGGATAAACAATATGTTTACATATATTTAGAGGGTAAAATTTTAAAAAATATATGAAAGTAGATAAAATTTTAAAATGAATTCTTTAAGTGAAACATCAGAAAATAAAATAACGGACTATTAGGAAATATCTAATACTCCCAAACATTCTTTTTGTTGTATTTGCTGAAGGGTGTTACTAAATATCCCCCCCCCCCCTACTAAATATTGTACCTCTTTTTTTGGGTTAAAAGACTATTAGGGCCCGTTTGGTACATCGTTTTGAAAACGTAGCGTTTTGAAAATGCAACGTTTTGAAAACGCAGCGTTTTTCTTACAAATGTGTTTGAGATACATTTTCAAAACGCTATTTTCATAAATCTGAGTATTTGTCAAAATGACGATTTTACCATTTCTTAAACAATGCCTTACTTCCAATTATATATATATATATATATATATATGAAAGGCACGACACATATCCATATTTATATATATACTTTCATAAATTTTCCTTGGAGGCTTTGACCGTTTCCCTTCCTTCCCAGTTCGGCGGTTACCCAGTTCGACTCCTCCGGTGGCGATACTAGCAAGCGAGATGAAGACGAGGCGAAGGCACGGCAGGCGGCGAGATCGATCGATCTCAGTCCTCTTCCTCTCTCTCTAGTCTCTCTGTCTCCCCGACTCTCTCTCTCCCCGACTCTCTCTCTAGTCTCTCTGTCTCCCCGATCTGTACTGACAAAGGGGTAGTGAGATAAACTGCCGAGGTAGGAACGAATCAAAGGAAGAGGAAGGAAATAGCAGGGTATTTTGGTCCGGTACCGAGTCTGCGAGCGTTTTGGTTTCATCGTTTTGAAAACTTGGCCGGGATATCGCGGTGTAAAAACGCTTCCATTTTTAAAACGGAGCGTTTCATAACGCACCATTGCAACAAAAATCTTTTCGTTTTACACCACGTTTTGGTGCGTTTTGGTCCAAAACGTGGTACCAGAAAAACTCTAAATTGTTCCTCAAGCCTTTAGATAAATATTCCATTCTCACCCCTCATGTTCTCTCTCTCTCTCTCTCTCTCCCTCTCTTCCCTTTGAATCACTCTCAACTATCTTTGAAGTTTTTTTTTGCTAAAAAAGGTATATTCATAATTTTTTTCCTATTGAATTGTTTTTTTTTTGTTAGTAATTGGTGCAAGATAGATATGACACTCATGAAAAAAAGTTGCGCTGCGCAAATTTTTTGCAACCACACAGCGTCACACATTGCACATTAGTGCTTCTAACCTACGTTTAGGTGCTATGTTTCAATCTGCCTCTATAATTTGAATTTTCTTCAACTTTGGACGGTTTTTACTTTACAATCTTAATGAAATGTAACAAATGGTCTTTAACGTATTAAAAATTGCAATAAAATCAAATGATATTCCAATAAATAAAGTGATGAAATCAATTACAAATCCTTTAGCGTATTCAAGAGGATTAATCTTGCATTCCGTTAAGTATTGTAATGTAAAATTATTCAAAGTTGATACTATAGGAGGAATACAAGAACGTACTCACGTAGCGCCTTAGCACAGGTTAGAAGCACAAAAGTGCAACGTTAGTTTTATTGGTTTGGTGCAGAAAATTAAGAGTTACAGTGCATGTCAGCCTTTTAACCTATATGACAACTAATTAAACAAATAAAATAAATAAATAACATAACTACCTATTAAAAAAATAAAAATAACATCTTCAACTAAAAAAAATTAATTAGAAATTGTCGTCTTTGATTACAATGGTCGTGTAATTAGTAATCCGCAACCATAATCAACTATAACAGTAAATGTATAGAGAGAGAGACTTTGGCTTGAGAATTATAAATACGGAGAAGAGAATAAGAATTTATTAAAAATGAAAGGGGTTATTGTAAAGATAGACAATAGAGGGTTTTTTTATAAAAAAAATGAGTCAAGGATATTATAGGAATTTGGCTTTGGGGAGGGGGAGTGTATTTTAGCTCATAACTAGATTTCATGCTCGTGCTTATGACACGGTATCAGTATGGAGATGATCAGTATATGAAGTGAGTATGCTGCGAATAAATTAATATACTTGAGATTTTGTAGGGCTCGGATCGATGTAGACTACACAAAGCAAAGACAACATCCAAAAAACTAAAGAAAAACATATTTTATTAGCCGTTAAATTTTGTAACCCATCCAAAAGAGTATAATTAAACATTCAAAAGTATTCTCTCTCACACACACCAAGTCACCAACTCAAGACATGTTAATTGAAATAAACTTAAAAATGAAAAATCTCAGACAAAAACCATAAAATAAATTGAATGAGATAGAGTGAACTAACAAAAAACTATTCTAAATCGAAATTAATTACAAAACTTACGAACAATTTTTTATAATATAAATGTTATGAAAAATCTTTTTTATTTATTTATTTTTTCTTTTCGTTTGAATGCTACGCAAGGATAGAACTTGATCGGCCCTAGTGTCACCCGATCATAAAACAATTGGTTTTAGTCAACTTATGCCTATGGCTAGAAATGGAGAATGGCTTAACGTTGTGCTCTTTATTTTGCCCCAGCAACTTGGTTCACTTCAAGAAATATAATTCATATTTTGATGCAATTTTTCAAGGAATTCTTTTCTTGAAGAAGTATGCTTATGAGTTTTATGACTTCAAAAAATAAATGTATATTAAATACTCAACCAAAATAAATGTATATTAAATACTCAACCCGTTCCACCCAATGAGTTTATGCTTAAAAATATAATAATTAAGAGATATATTAATGTCATTGGAATTGGTCCTACTGGAATTTAAAAAGTTTATGATATTTTAAAATCAAATTTGGATTGAAAAGATGGAGTTCACTAAAATTCCGGTCAAAAATCTATTCCCCATATACTTATATTATACTCCTTTCGTTCCGAACAAAGAAGACGATGTTTGAAAACCAATCTTTTTTAAGCAAATGACTTCTTTGGTAATCCATTAGTAATAAAATAATAATTATATGCATTAATTTTTAAAAATAATACTTTTAAGTAAAACATCAAAATTAGAATAATTAACTCTTTATCAATAAGTATAAGTATACATAACCACCCAAATTCAGATCCAGTCAGTCTACTCTACTCTACTCTACTGTGCTCTTTCCTAATTTTTCTTCTTCATCTTACACTGTCATTTTCATATTTCACTTTTCGCTAATGCAATTCCAAAACTGGTTGTTTATTTATTTTCTACCCGCAAAACGTACGTTTATATGTTTCCACAATGGAGAGTTGAAGTTTCGGAATATTAATTTGGGTTTGGTCACGTCAAGTCCACCGATTGCGACTCATACTCACTTGCCTTTTTAGAGATTAGGCTTAGAAGGTCCCGCCATATGCATCTTCATCTATTTCTCCATTATATTTTGACCGACTTTAAGCTATTCATTATCATTCTTATAAGACTTTGAGTAGGTCTCCTTTACTGTTTTACGAATCATAATCGATAAGATGGAATTTCGAAAAAGAGAGAAAAAAATCTAAAGAAACGAGTGATCCATCAAGAAGACACACGGACTATCCATGCGCTTAGTGGGTTGTGGCTATGAGAGAAAACGGGCAGAGAAGGGCTGAATGAAGCAGGTTGGGCGAGGAATCCATTCACAAACACGCGGGTCGCTGATATCCGGAGGCGACGTGACTGCTTCCTTGAGCGATAACGCATTAATGAACTTGGCCATTTAATTGCTTCGGTACCCTCCTTGTTCCAGATCATGCATTCGTGTCCTCCTTTTTCCAAATTTTGCTGTTGAAATCCCTTTGTGTCAGACTTTGCATAATTGCATTTTAGTCATAAATCAACTCAAAACTTTAATTAACTTCATTTTTAATGCAAAATATAATTTTGTAATCAAAAGTAACACATTTAAATGCAAAAGTGACACTTTTTAGGCCAACGGTGACAATTTTCATTTATAATACAATGAGATACTTCTAGGGTCTGATCACGCCACGAAGACGGGGTGACTGAGCTGGCAGTCCACGTGATGGACCTGAGCTGACGTGTCCGACCCTTGGTGGTCACGTCGGTGTACGTGGGTACCGGAGGTACCGACTTGATAAGGATATCTGGGCTTGGTTGATGATCTTTGTTGGTAGGTACCTGAAAGCAAGACTACCGTTAGGGTGCTGGGGGTTTCCCAGCTGCAGCCCTCCGGTGTGAGAGTCAGTAACAGGGTAATATATGGTATGCCGGAGCTAGGTGTTCCCTTAACTTCCGGTCAGTGTATAGAGAGTAATCTCTTTGTGTGTTTTGTCTCTCACCAGCAGTATAGTAAGTTTGCAATGTTAAGTTATCTTACCTTTCTTGAAGGGAAAGGCTTCCTTTTATAGTAGTTTAGATTTGGAGTCATGATTGGTATGAGGGTCCCTACTGGTGGGACTTGTTCCCTGGTCGGCTTGCTGGCAGTTCCTGAGTGGTCAACAGGTTGCGTGTCCAGTGTGGATTGTAGGCGGTCGAGTAAGCCGATAAGGTATAGCGGCTTGCATGGCTTGCTCGGCGCATGGGAAGGCACTGATGCTATGCACGTGCTACGGGCTAAACTCGTCTTATCCTGGGAAGGCCGTCGGCCGAGCATAGGTGATCCTCGATCGTATGGTCGGGTGTTGATTAATGATCGCTGTTCTCGGCAGGGTTGTGGTCGCCCGTTTCGGTTGGTTAGTGATTGTCGATGATGATCGGTCGGGAATGGTCTTCGACCCATGGTGGGACCAGACCAAGCCTAGTTGGAATCCACGTGGTCGGTCCACGTAGGGGGACCCAGGTCGGGTCCCATCAATAGCCCCCGAGTTTCCAAGTGCGAGGATTTATCCTTAGCTTGGAAAGTCTAATTGAATATCATGCTCGATTCGTTCGTCTCTGATCTTCGCTAGGCTTCCTCGATTCTCTGTTTGTTTTTGTGTGGTCGCTAACTTTGATTTGCCCGCTTGGTCGCTCAGTTTTTTCGTAGTCGACCACTTTGCTGTCGAAGATGATAGAGTAATTAGTGGAATTTTCCTGGGAAATTGGTCCGCCGTATGCATTAAATGCACAGTATTCGAGGAGTCGTAGGTAATCATTTGTAATGTCTTTTCCCAAAATGCGACGGCGTGCATTTACCGAAACGTCGTCGGTTTGCCGTATTTTTGTGCATAGTGCCCGCCACGTGTCGATCAGAGGATGGTTTGGTAAGGATCCGCGCGTTTTTGGTCGGGTCGACCCGGGCAAATCGGGTTGATATAAAACCACGATTTTTCCCGGTTTTTTCATTCACTCTTCTTCTACACTCTTCCTTCTCTTCGAGTTCCTCAAACAGGCGAAAAACTTTCTGCTACTTTTTCCCGTTTCTGACACTTCCAACCGTTCCTTTGCTCTAAAATCATAGTATCCAGGTTCGCCATCTCTTCCTCTTCCTTTTGATCACAATTTACGGGGTTTTGACTTAGTTTTGAGCGTTTTCTGGTTTTTGCAGTTTTTCCCGGTCATCTCTGCAGTTTCCGGTACACCGGAGTTTTTTCTTTGGCGTCTGTATCTCTTCCCGGTCCTCGCTCAAACTCCTGCTTTTTCTTTGCTCGTCCTCGACCTCACCCTTCAAGCAGGTACTTTGTTGTTTCCTTTCTCTTTTACTCGCTCCTCGATTCTGCTAGGCCTCTAGGGTTAGGTTTTTATGAGCCCTGTATCTGCCTTTTCTGTTTTTGCCCCGAGCGAAACCTCTTCTTCATCCTCGCCCAACTCCTCGACTGTCTACCAAAGAAACATGAGGACTAAGCACGTTAGCCCAGAACCGGCGTATGCCCGATCTCCCGCGACCAAAAGATTATACTCGCAGACGGATGGCGCTTGGTCGCTGATACTACCGAGCCAAGCGGTGACACTGCTAGTCAACGGTGGTTATAGCAGGGAAGATTTACCCACTCTCTCCGACGAGGGATACGCCTGCGAGGACATCCCGGCTGGGGCACATATGTTGGTATGTTCGAGTACGACCTCGGCCCTCCGGTATCTCTTTAATCAATATTACCGCGAGGCGATCGCCCAGGACATAGTTGAGGCGAACAAGGCCCTGGCCGCCGAAAAACGAGGGGAAAGCTCATCAGCTGCAGGAATTTCGGGTGAGGCCGACGAAGTCCCTACTCGAAGGACACTGAGGGAATGGAGGAATAATATCTATTCTCCCGATGTAGACACCTGGGATGACCAATACAATCATAGTCGGAAGATTTTTCGAGGATCTGCCCCTGATAATCTGATTAGTATGGATGAACTGAGGGCGAGGACGGATAGAGTAGGATTTTATATTTCATTTTTTGATGCTGGTCTTCGTTTGCCACTCGATCCCCTCCTGTGCGAACTTTTAGAGGAAGCGGGTGCTCACCCCCTCGACCTCTTGTTGAACCTTGTCAGATATTTGATCTCCTTCGCAGCCTGTGTTCGCATGCTTGGATTTGAGCCGACACTGCCTCTCTTTTTAACCTATTTTGCGGTGACCAAATCGATGAAGCGCCTTCACTGCAAACATCATAATCGGGGCATTAACCTGTTCGCCAGGCCTCCCGGGAAAACCGGTCACTGGGACGAGAAGGTCCTGTTAGTAGAGGGTAGATATGGGTGGAATTTCCCCGTGCCTCGTCTTTCTAATGAAAAGGTTAAGTCCCTTTCCCTTACCGCAACCTTAGATGAGTATGAGGAAGCTGCTCGTAAGGCTATCGAGGACTTCCTTGGAGTAAGAGGTATGGGGCCTGCTCGGGTTTTTGATTGGAATGCGATTAGTGTTGATGAAAGTTTATTGAGGATGGTCGGAATGACGACCAAGAGGTTTAAGGGGCTGGATGTTCGATGCGAAGTTCCCGAGTATATCCAGTACCCTGGATGGTCGATGAACGAGGGAAATAAGTTCCAGTCGGACTGCCCTCAGTGTCAAGAGAATACATTCTTCCTCGAAGGCTGTGGAAGTATATATCATTGCTTTGTAGCTTTTCTTTAATAAATTTTGTACTCGCCCTGACTGACTTTTTTGTTTGTTTCAGATATGATCGATATAGATGCCCTCACGGGAAAATCAGCCAGGCGCGACCAAGGGGTTACTCGTCGGCAACCGTTAAGGGATGCAAAGGCCGACCCAAAAAAGGCCTACCCGCTGCCCACCCTGCCCGCCGACGAGCAAGGGGTGGGGTCTTCGGCTGCTCAGAGCGCGGCTCCTCGCCGAGCTCCGGCCAAGGTGAATCCTCGGGGAAGAAGTAAGCCCCCGGCCCCGGCCAAGAAAATTTCTGAGCCCAGTGCTCCTGCTCCTGCTCAGCCTATCTCCACCGAGCATGCTCCTGCCCCTTCCCAAAGAAAGCGGCAGCTGATCGTGGATGCCTTCGAGGAAGACGAAGAAAGCATAGAGAAAAGATCTGCTCGTCCCCCACCCGAGAAAAAACAGAAGGGCAAGGGCAAATCTATATCTTCGTCGGCGAGTGAAGAAACAGTCCCATGGCTGAGGGATGACTTCGTCGGTCCTACTACTCGCTCTGCTGGGGCCCAGCTTGCGAAAGACTTCGCGGATATCCCCATCCTCCAAAACTTCGACGTTTGCCGTCGTGATTCCCCGATGGCTTTAGCTGGTCAAGGGTTAGTGGTGCGAGCTCAGGTCGGGGATATGGTCGGGATCGCCAACTCTTTGCCCCCTGCCGAGGGCATGGGACGAGTTGGTCTGTGCATAAGCGAGGTAATGCCATCCGCCTATTTTCTTTCTTTGTTGTTTGTTTCGTCGATTGTGTCTTTCGTTAATGTTCGTTGTGTTTTTGTAGATCTGCTCTTTTGTATCTTCACTGGCCACTCGAGCCGACGCCTCTGATATCCAGGTCAACAAGTTGAAAGTTCAGGCCGACGTTGATAAAGATGAGATTGAGCTCTTGCAGGGTCAAGTGGCCTCCCTGACAAGCGAGCAGGCGAAGGGAAAAGCCCAGTTGGAAGAGTCTTCGGCCAAGATGGACCGCCTAACTGAAGCCAAGGACTCGGCTGAAGCTCGTGCTTTTGTTGCGGAGAAGAGGGCCAAGGATGCCGAAGAGATGACCAAACAGGCTGAGGAAAGGGCTGCCGTGGCCGAGCGGGAGTTAGCCGAGCTGAGGGCTAAAGTTACCAATTTGGAGGGAGAGGTCGAGGGCGCAAAGGCCGCGACCTTCAAGTCTTTTGAGGGGACCGACGCCTTTAATGAGGAGATCGTCGTCTACTACGAGCGGGCAATACGGCATATGCTTCGAGTGGCCGCTGCTTCGGGCATGAATCTCGGCACAATAGTCGAGTGGGGCAGTGAGAATTTTGCCGGCGATGCTGCTCGGCAAGGGCATGAGATGATCCCTTTTACCGAGGAGGAGCTGGGGATGTTGCGGGCAGCGGATGTGAGATATAACTTGGAGGAATGGGTGCCCCCCACCCCGTGGTCGCTTGATGTCATGGCCCTTACAAAGTCTGTGGAGCAGGGCGAGGAAGTGGACTTCGACCCGGAGCTCAAACTAAGACAATTCATGGGCGAGGGCGAACACTCCAACCGAGCTGAGTTCGAGATTGCATCCTTAGCCGCTGAGCAGCATGGTCTTCCTTCGCCCCCTCATGAGACCGAGGTCGTCAATCTCCCCGAGTAGCTTCTTATTTTTCCTCGCTGTGCCGAGTGATCGTGGGCGATTGTGCCTTTATTTCAAAACAATCTTTTTGTTTGTAAACAATTTTTGTTTATTCGTCTCGGTCGATCTAAACTGAACTATTTATGAATGAATTTTGACTTGTTCGTTTTTTCTTAGCTTTATTTCTAATTATGCTCGCGTACCGAGGATACTTAGAACTCAGCATGCTTGGTTGTCCACTGTATGTTGATCCTCGTTTATTGATCCTCGGAACTTTCCCACCTCCGTACGAGGATGGGAATAAGTACTTTGACTTATTTATAATTTTTGTTGGCCTTCCTCGTATACCGAGGATGAGGTCTTTCTCCCACCTCCGTACGAGGATGGGGATGAGGACTTGTCTCATTTGTCGTTTTTGTTGGCCTTCCTCGTATACCGAGGATAAGGTCTTTTTCCCACCTCCGTACGAGGATGGGTCCTATTGCATCTCCGTTCGAGAATGAAAATAGGTAGTTACACTATCTTTCAGAAGATAAAGCTTATCATTCACTAGTCTTGCAAAAAGGTTACATCAATGATAGTATGCCTTGAGATGATCGGCGTGCCAAGGATTTTTAAAAGGTGTACCATCTAGCTCGGCCAACCTATAGGTTCCCTCTTTTACAATGCTAGTTATTCTGAATGGACCCTCCCAATTCGGAGACAACTTATTTCTGCCCGCCTTTCTGCCTGTAGCTTCAATCTTTCTCATAACCAAATCTCCGACTAGAAAGGCTCTCGATTTAACTTTTTTGTCATGGTGGATCTTTGTAAGCTTCTTGTAGTTGATCATTCTGAGTCGGGCCTCTAGTCGCCTTTCTTCGAGGTTATCCAGATCGAGCTGCCTGGATAAATCATTTTGTTGTTGGTCGAATAAAGTAACCCGAATGGTGGGAAGGGCTAGCTCGACTGGAGCCATTGCTTCCGAGCCATATGTTAATGCAAACGGGGTTTCACCAGTAGACCCTCGCACCGATGTTCTAATTCCCCACAGCACGATTGGTAACTGTTCTAACCAGCTTCCCTTCTTCTCGTCTAAATTTCGTTTCAAGGCGTGCATGATCTTCTTATTCCCTGCCTCTGCCTGGCCATTGCCTTGTGGATGAGCTACCGAAGACATTCTGTGCTTAACATTCAGCCGATCACAACTTGCTGTAAATTTTTTGGAGAATTGAGTGCCATGGTCGGAGACGATCATCCGAGGAAGTCCGAAACGGCAGAAAATCTGCTCGTAGGTAAACCTGACTGCCTGATCCTCGGTTATGCTAGCCAGTGGCTTTGCTTCTATCCATTTAGTGAAGTAGTCGACCGCTACTATCACATACTCGCACCCATATTTTGCTTTGGGAAAAGGACCAATAAGATCGATTCCCCACATGTCAAAGGGCCATGCCGCTACTACGGGAGTTTGTAAAACTGAGGGTACGCGAGGAATGTTTGCAAATCTTTGGCATTTATCACACTTCCTTACATATTCCTCTGCGTCTCTCCTCATGCTCGGCCAATAATAACCGTGGAAATTCATCTTGTCTGACAGGGTCCTCGCTCCAGGGTGTCCCCCACACTCTCCCTCATGCACTTCGGCCAGCAAATCATTCACCATTTCTGGTCGTATGCATCGAAGGAGAGGCTTAGTATTCGACCGCTTATAAAGCATGCCTCCGATAACCGAGTATCTACACGCTCGGTTTCTGATAATTTGGGCTTCACTTTTCCCTTCTGGTAAAGTACCCCTTTCAATGTAGTCTTTAATGTCGTCGATCCAACATCTTGGAGTTTCAGCGACGACCATAACTTCTTCATAGCTAATGGCTGGGATCCTGAGGAACATGAGCTCGATACTAGGAGGGACCTCTTCGGCCTCCGAGGATGCAATTTTAGAGAGATGATCAGCTCGGGAATTTCCGTCTCTAAGGATCTGTTCCAACTCCCAATACTTGAAACGAGTCAATAGTTTCTGTGTCAATTGCTGGTATTTAGCCAATACTGGGTGATTTGCTTCATATTCACCCAGTACTTGTTTTACCACCAACTGAGAGTCGCTGTAGATCACTATATCTTCAGCCCCCAAGGCTAATGCGAGCTCGATTCCAGCGATCAAGGCTTCATATTCGGCCTGGTTATTTGATGTCTTGAACTGAAATCTTAAAGCCATGTCGATTTCTCCTGAATCTGGGATACTCAATGAGAGCCCAGCTCCACTCCTCTCTGCGCCTGCAGATCCATCTACGAACAAAGTCCAATATAAAAGTGGCCTTGTTTTTGTTTGCTCGCCAGAGGTTGTCGCTTTTATGCTCGCTGGGGTAATCCTTCGAGCATTTTCTTGTTCGCCTTCTGGCCGAGTAAACGAAGTCTCAGCTATAAAGTCGGCCAAGACCTGTGTTCGGATCGTTTTTCTGGCCTCATAGCTGATGTCATACCGGAAAGCTCTGAGCCATTTCAACATCACGCCCGCCATATCGGGCTTGTGCATGATCTTCCTTAAAGGGAAATCGGTGTACACTATGATCGAGCGCTGAAGTAAGCTTTTAGTTTCCGCGCAGCGATGATCAAAGCGAGAACCAATTTTTCAATTTCCAAATATCTCCCCTCCACATCTGTAAGTGCATGAGAGACGTAGTAGATCGGCCTCTGAATGTTGTCTTCCTCTCGACCAAGGCCGCCGCCGAGTCCGATGCGACCAAGTAAATGTATAGCTTTTCCTCGGGTATTGGGATACTGAGGAGTGGTGGTCGGCCTAGATACTCTCTGAGTTCTTCAAAAGCTTTCGTGCAATCTTTTGTCCATTCAAATTTTCTGCCCCCTTTCAATACCTTGAAGAAGGGCAAGCTCTTTTCAGCGGATTTGGCGATGAAGCGGCTAAGAGCCGTGATCCGACCATTAAGCTGTTGGACATATTTAATCGAGGATGGTACGTCCATGGTCGTCAGGGCTTTTATCTTCTCCGGATTAGCCTCAATTCCTCTCTCATTCACCATATAGCCGAGGAACTTTCCCTCTGTCACACCGAATGCACATTTGGCCGGGTTGAGCTTCATCTTGTTCTTTCGCAGATTTGAGAAAGTTTCTCTCAAATCTTTGGCATGGTCGGAATGCTTCGTTTTGATAACCATGTCATCAATGTAGGCCTCCACATTTCTGCCTAACTGGTCCCCGAACACCTTATTCACCATTCTCTGGTATGTAGCCCCCGCGTTCTTGAGGCCAAACGGCATCATTGTATAGCAATATAACCCGCCAGCTGCTCGGAATGCTGTGTGTATCTGGTCGGCCAACCACATCCTGATCTGATGATATCCTGAATATGCATCTACAAAACTCAGAATTTTGTGCCCCGATATGGAGTCCACAAGTTGGTCGATTCGGGGTAATGGATACCAATCTTTTGGGCAAGCTTTATTTAGATCGGTAAAATCTACACACATTCGCCATTTCCCAGTTACTTTTTTCACCATAACTACATTTGCTATCCAGGTTGCATACAAGACTTCTTTAATAATTTTGGCTTTCAACAACTTCGACACTTCTTCCTTGATAGCTGTCTGCTTTTCCAAGGAAAAGATTCGTGCCTTTTGTTGTATTGGGATGAAGTCTGGGTCGATGCTCAACTGGTGCATAGCGACGTCCTCGCTAATTCCCTCCATATCGTCAATCCTCCAGGCGAACACATCCAAGCTTTCTTTTAGTAGCTTGATGATCGCTGCTCGCTCTTCTTTGGGGATTTCTCTTCCTACTCGGACTTTCTGCTCGGGGAAATCGAGGTTGATCACAATTTCGTCTAAATCGTCATTTGGCTCGATGGCCGGTTGGTGATCAATGTCCAGGCTTTCAATGGTGATTACTTTGGTGACTACCGGGCTTTTTGTGTGCTCTGCGGTAGTCATTGTGCCAACTAGAAGGCCTCCTGTTTTCCCTTTTTTGAGCGAGCTGGCGTTCCCAGCTCGCTTGTTCCATGGAAACGACGAACTGGCGTTCCCAGCTTGTGTCTCAGGTCGCTTGTGCGAGCTGGCGTTCCCAGCTCGCTCTAACTGCTATGCTTGGGTTGGTTCAGGAAATGTCGGTATTATTTCCTCTTCTGTTTCTCGACTTCTTTTGGTCGACCTGCTGATTTCGACCACCTCTCCCTCGGGCAAGGAAATCACCACCTTTTCTTTTTGGGTTTTCTCCTTGTAGATATACTCCAAAGTACTTGAGGCATCATTCAAAACCATTCCAATCCCTTTTTCAGCAGGGTATTTGACTCTTTGATGAGCCATGGATGCGACCATTTGAAATTTTGTCTGGGAGGGTGAACCGAGTATGGCGTTATATGGGGATGGCAAGTCGAGCACTAGAAAATCAATCTCCTCCGTTCGAGGAGTATTGGTCTCTTCCCCGAGGATCACTGATAGCGTAATGATTCCTTTGACCGCCACTTTGTGCCCTGTGAAACCCTCCAACTGTACGCCGCTCGGTCTGAGGTGGGCGTTCCCCAGCCCCATTTCCTTAAAGCATGCGTAATACAGGATATCCCTTCCCGCTCCTGTATCTATGAGAACTCGTTTTACCTCACTGTTGTGAATCCTCACTCGCAGAGTCAAGGGTTGTTGGCGAGCAGTCTGACTAGCTGCGAGCTCGCCTGGCCAGAAGGTGATTCCTCCTGCTTCGTCAGATCGTGGCATCATGTGAACCACATGCTTCAAATTGTAAATCATGTTTTTTAGCTGGGTTCCACTTGGTGACGCTTCCCTGATTGTGTTGATCACATTCCTCGGTCCTCCATTATCTGGCCGAGGATTTTGATGTCTTTCTGGCTCTCTCGGCCTGTCTTGCTGGTCATTTCCCCTTCGCTCAAACCTCCTGAGCTCGCCTCTGTCTATCAATTTCTGGATGGCCTTTTTCAAATTGATGCGCCCCTCGGTCGTATGGCCGACATCTTTATGGTAGGCGCATCGCTTGTTCATGGGGTACCGAAGTCTCTTTCAATGGGTAAGGTCTATCGAATTTTATCCTGGTCGAGCAGGACATTCATGATGTGTTCACGGCTAGCATTGAGTGGGGTCCAGTCAACATCGTCCCACACATTTTTTCCTCTATTATCATCCTCCTTGTTATTCGATCCTCGACCACCTTTGTTCGAGTGGTCCTGCTCTTTCTTCTTTCCCTCTTTCTTCTCATTGCCCTCCTTCTTCGCATCTTCGGTATTGATTACCCGAATTGCGTGGGCGTACATTTCCCCGACCGAGGTTTGTCGCAAGAAGATCATTTCCCCGCCTCATCGGTCCTCTGTAGGCCGGAGATGAAGCACATTTTAATCGATTCCTCCGAAATATACAGATCGGTCTACCATGGCCATGAACCTATCCATGTAGAGTTGGTTGGATTCATTAATCCGTTGTTGGATCCCACACGTGTCGGCACTTCGCTTTTTGGTGGAGCCTGCCGAGGCAACCGGTTGACAAACATCCGCTCAATTCGCCCCAACTTTCTACGGAATCTAATGGCAGCCTCAGATACCATTTCGTAGCCTTCCCTTTTAATGTCCCCGCAAAAATCTTTCCCTGTGCATCCTCATCTTCGAGCATCTGCTGCTCATTTTCACCTCAAAGCTTGCCATATGATCTACAAAGATTGGTGAGGCCTTGGTATGACTCGAAAATGGGAATCTTTTATCCGGGAGGGAGCTTTCCTCATTCTTTTTTGGAACGGGTCATTCTTGGCAGGAGGCAATAGCATAGGTTTTCCCTTCTCCATGGCCTCTAATCGACCTTTCAAGAATTTGACCTCCTGCTCGACGGCCAAAGAAGGTTTATTGGTCGATACTCACTCGGTGGTCGCTCCGACCACTCTTTGGGTACCCGCGATTACGGGAATGTGTGCAATGCCCACATGTTCTAGTTCTGTTTGCTTCTTTCCTCGGCCTAGATTCCCCTTCCTCGCTCCTTTCACGTGCTCGCCGGGAGCGCTTAGATTCATTGGGAAATGTTAGTCGGCTTTGAACACTAGGTTTGGGTGCTTGCTCGCTCGCTCTCTTTCCTAGCCTGGACTTTGCACTGGGCCGGGATATAGCTTTCCCTTTTCCCTTCCCTTTGAGGTGGCCTTGTATGGTCGGGTTCGCTTTCTTGAGGTTTAGTCGTAGCCGTTATCTTTTCTCGAGCTCGAACATTTTGAGCTCGGCCTCTTGATTCCTCGCAAAGTAAGATTTCGGCGTTCCTGCATATTTTACCTCTATGAGGAGCTTTTCCTGCTGGGTCCATCTCCTCCGCTCGAGGTTGATCCACTTGAGCTTCCTCGCCTACATTATGCACGCGCACTCTACTGCCGGCCGTTGCTTTCGAGGTCATCGGTTCTATTTCCATATCCGTTAATTTGCTTGCTGGTGAGGGTGGTAGTTTGTTCGCTCCTGGTTGGTTTTGCTTGGTAGGAGTCTGTTGATCCATTGGTTATGAATTCGCACTTCACTTGCAACGTTTCCCGGCAACGGAACCACTTGATCACGCCACGAAGACGGGGTGACTGAGCTGGCAGTCCACGTAATGGACCTGAGCTGACGTGTCCGACCCTTGGTGGTCACGTCGGTGTACGTGGGTACCGGAGGTACCGACTTGATAAGGATATCTGGGCTTGGTTGATGATCTTTGTTGGTAGGTACCTGAAAGCAAGACTACCGTTAGGGTGCTGGGGGTTTCCCAGCTACAGCCCTCCGGTGTGAGAGTCAGTAACAGGGTAATATATGGTATGCCGGAGCTAGGTGTTCCCTTAACTTCCGGTCAGTGTATAGAGAGTAATCTCTTTGTGTGTTTTGTCTCTCACCAGCAGTATAGTAAGTTTGCAATGTTAAGTTATCTTACCTTTCTTGAAGGGAAAGGCTTCCTTTTATAGTAGTTTAGATTTGGAGTCATGATTGGTATGAGGGTCCCTACTGGTGGGACTTGTTCCCCGGCGACTTGTCGCGGTTCTCGAGTGGTCAACAGTGTCATGTGTCCAGGTGGATTCAGGCGGTTGAGTAAGCCGATAAGGTATAACGGCTTGCATGGCTTGCTCGGCGCTTGTGGGGAAGGCACCTGGATGCTATGCACAGGCTACGGGCTAAACCTGTCTTATCCCAGGGAAGCTGTCGGCCGAGCATAGGTGATCCTCGATCGTATGGTCGGGTGTTGATTAATGATCGCCTGTTCGTGCTCTAAGCAGTTGTGGTCGCCGATTTCATCGGTTGGTTAGTGATTGTCGATGATGACTGGCTGGGGAATGGTCTTCGGCCCTTGGTGGGACCAGACCAAGCCTAGTTGGAATCCACGTGGTCGGTCCACGTAGGGGGACCCAGGTCGGGTCCCATCAGGGTCAAAAGTCACACATTAAAAAGTGATGCTTTTAATGTAAAAATATGATACTTTAACGCAAAAAAATGGCGTTTTATAAACAAAATGACACTTTAAAAAGCAAAAGTGAATTAAAGTCAAAAGTGATACATTTAATTCTAAAAATGATTTTTTTTAAAGGTAATATAATTTTCATTAAAATTACAAAATGATATTTTTGTAGCCAGAAGTGACACCCTTAATTTATAAATGTGAGGGATAACGCTGTAATTTTCAAAGGTTGAGGGGCTGCGTTGAGATTTCTGAATTTTGATTCATTTAAAAGTGATTGACATGTCTTACGGATTAAGATTCATAAGACCGTCTTATTGAAGTTTTTGGCTAAGATTTTTGCTTTCTTTCTTAGACCACTCATGCTCAAGCTCAGCTCATCCATAGACCGACTGATCGATATAACCTGTTTGGAAGTTGTCAACCTCGTACTATTTATTATACTCAAGAGTCAAGACATACATAGACATGCACAAACGGTTTCAGTTCCGGTTCATGGTTTCAAAAACGTCGGTTCTTGGAAGGCAAAAGGAGG
The DNA here is from genome assembly GCA_013146195.2 of Codonopsis lanceolata. NCBI lineage: Eukaryota > Viridiplantae > Streptophyta > Magnoliopsida > Asterales > Campanulaceae > Codonopsis > Codonopsis lanceolata. The sequence goes on along the minus strand of CM028379.1, from coordinate 24,822,628 downwards.
AACTAGATTCGAACCATAAACCTTCACGTTTCGGTTTTGAACCATGAACCTTAAACCCGGTTCACGGTTCCAAAATATTTTTGTTATTTTTTTTAAAAAACTATCTAAATGAAAACCGTTCGGGCTGGCCATTCCGTTCAATTTGGGTTGTCAATTTGATTTTTTTTTGTTTTGAATTTTACCGTTAGAACCGTGAAAACCGGTAGTTCACGGTACACTTGAATGGTTCAGAACTGTCGGTTCACTAAAAACCAAATACTTGAAGCTTTATTGAATCGGTGAACCTTCGATTACGGTACACTTGGAGACGATTCCAATTCTGAGGCGGTTTGGTTCACGGTTCGAACCGTGAACCTTACGCCGTTTGTGCGTGTCTACACACACACACACACACACACACACACACATATATATATATATATATATATATATTCCTCCACCATATATTTAGTGGTGGATAAAAGTAATACTCTCTTTGTTTCTAAAATATCGTTTTGGTAGATTTGGTGCACGGTTTAAGAAAACATAATTTATTGAATTACATTAGTTTGATGTGTAATTTATTTTAAAGTTTATGTGTATGTGACCTATAATTAAAATAAGATGAAAAATATAGGTAAAATAGTAAAAATATTATCCTAACAAAAATTTCAAACAAGATAATTATTTTAGAATTAACGAAAAAAAGAAAACGGATGAATAATTTGAGGAAACTACTAATGATTTTGAACTTTGACATTACTCTCTTCAAAAAATTAAAAAACTTTGAAATTACTAGTCTAGTAGTCTTGTCTACATCAAACAATTGGTCAATTTCGTAGTCCCCGCGTGTTGACTTTTTCATCACGTCAATTCCCTCACAAGTTAATTGTAGATGTTATATATATATATATATATATATATATATATATATATATATATAAAGAAATATTCCGTAAAAACTTTTTTTTTTCCAAAAATAGAATATTATCTATTCATTAATATAAGTACAACTTTACATGTTATTTGAAAAAAAAATTAAATGTATCATTATACTTCACACTAATCAATCTAAAATAACCTTTTACATTCCTTGATACTTATGTCAATCATACTTGTGAGTATGATTCAAATTTCAAAAGTCCTATTTTACATGAGAAATATATATTGTATTCCTTTTCCCAATATATATGGTTTAGTTTTTGTATTTTACTTCAAAAAAAATTCTTCCTTCGCTATTAAAATACATTGATTTGGTGTTTACCCAGATCTTTAAAAAATTAAATTAAATCGATCTAGAAAGTTAGGATCTATATTTATAATTTTATTATCTTCAAAAAAAAGTTATGTACTTCTCATAGATTATACATCTAAAAATTTCAGATTTACATCTGTGCTTTAAGTAAGCAGGTCTGAAAAATTAGAGGATGTAAAAATAAATTAACAAAATTGAAATAATTTTTCAATATATAATTTAGGAAAATTCCAACTCTAAAATTGACAAGCTCAAATTATCCAGATCTATAAAAAAAAATGAAACGGAACTAATTAAAATGTTAAGTCCTATATTTTTAGATCTATTTTCTTTGAATTTGTGTCAACTCCGGTGATTGATATCCATCAACAGGAGAAGGAGGGGTATTTTAGGAAGAAAAAGAAAAAAACTTATGTGGTTGGATAAAAAATAGTGCACCAGAGAGGTTATATTTTCAAATAAATAACCGACCCGCAATTATTCATTTTATTACTAATGGACTACTAAAAGTTTCATTTTTTTTTCAAAAGTATGATTTTTAAACAAAGACTTTTTACCCGGAACGGAGGAAACACGTAATTAACATGGTATTTAATGACTTTTTTTTGGGCCAACTGTACATATTATTGCCTTTTTCTATTAGATGATATTTAATCAGCAAATATATACTTCTTCCGACCCAAAATTATTATTCAGTGTTCCCTTTGTGTCCATCCAAAAATTATTGGAATGAAATCTTCATACGTTTTTAAATTATCGTCATCCTTTCTTTTGGGACAGATGTAATAATGTTAAAGTTTGAATTATTCGATCCATGTCAAAATCATAGTGTGACTAAATGATCATTTTGGTGTTTACTTTTTTTTTCAATTGAATAATCATATATAAAATTATGTTGTAGAAAATGATTAATTTTCAAATTCTATAATGACTAATCTTATTGTTATATATTTTTAGTTAAGCAATGTCCCCTAATTTATTCTTGTAATTTTGTATGTATAATTTAGTTGAAAAACATATATACCGTGTATTTTACGCACGGGTACAAACACTAGTTACTTTTAAGGGCAAGTCCAATGGTAGGGGTCAAAACCAAATTTTGATACTTATGTAAAAGTATTAGGTTCTCCAATGGTCAAGGTTATAAAAATCGCAGGCGCTAGGCTAAGACACTAGCGCCTAGCTGCCTAGGGACTAGTCGTATGCAGGCCTAAGCGGGCCTAGAATTAAGACATAATTACCATTTTTTTGATAATTTACATCAAAGATCAAACACATTGAATACAAATTTAATTTTTTTTTTATGTTTGTCATTTTATCAAACACTTGTCTATATTTGTAAAATGAACAAAAATATACAAACCTACCATTAATCTCAATTCTCAACAACCTCAAAGCAATAAACAAGCCAAGTTTATAAC
>CM028379.1:24761594-24819873 GCA_013146195.2 Codonopsis lanceolata | reverse complement strand
GTTGCCTCACGATGAAATTTTCTGGTCGCCGATGCTCACTTCGTTGGCACTCAATGACGGAAAATTTCCTCAATCGGTAATTCGCCGTAGAAGGCACGCTTTCTAGTAGTGCGACCGGACCCATTATTAAACAACTTCCAAACAAAGTAACTCACTCTTTAAGAGGGATCCATGGTCGCGAAATCTTCTTAGCCCACCGTCCGAAGGGTGCTTAAGACGAAAATGGTTCCAATAGACTAAGCAAGATCGAATTCACCGAGGTAGTCGTGGTACAAACCAATTTATCCGGCAGGTGTGCGACGCAAGAAATCCTTCTAATATTCTCATGATGAGCAATGTCAATCAAATGAGCCAGATCATCAAAAAATTTAAGAGCATTAAAAACAGAAAGCGATCGATCCAAGGGAAAAGGACCACCTAGACGAATGCCACACCAATTAGAATCCCAAAAGGACATGTGACCTTGCCCTACAATCCAGCGACTACATTGCTGAACACGCCACATTTGACCCATAATTGCCTTCCAAGGGAGAGAGGCAGCCCGAGTGTCATTGAGGCCATTATCCCCTCCATATTTCTCCCAACAAAAGCGAGCCCATAGGCTAACCCTCTGCATAGCACTCCATGCAAGCTTGGCATGTAAGGACTCCATAACTTCCTTAAGAGGACGAATGCACAAGCCTTCTTCTGCCAAAGGCCTACATATTTTGTTCCAAGCAAGCCAATGGATTCTAGGCTCCCCATTTGACCCCCAAAGGAAACCAGCCATCTTCATTTTGATACAATGAAGGGTAGAAGAAGGGAACGGGAGGGCCGCCATCGAGTAAACTTGAATACTACAAAGAATGGATTTAATGAGAGTGACTTTAGCCCCAAACGATAAAATTCTAGCCTTCCAACCATTAATACGATTAGTCACCCGCAACTCAAAATATTCAAAATACATTATGCGCATACGACCGTTAAACAAAGGTAGACCCAGATACTTCATTGGCCAAAAACGTTGATTGTAGCCTGACGAAAGAGCAATTTGAGAAGCCTTACGACCGGAGCAATGTTTAGAAACATAAAAACCGCTCTTTTGCATATTAATAAGCTGACCAGAGCTGTGCTCGTATGAGGCCATCACTTCACGCAAACCAAGGATAGAAGATTTCCCGGCGTTACAGAAAAGAAGCATATCATCAGCGTACAATAGATGAGAGATCAGAAGACTCCCCCGGCCATGATCAAAATGCCTAATTCTCCCCTCACCAATAGCCTTATTAATATTATGAGTGAGAACCTCCTGGGCTAAAATAAATAACAATGGAGATAAGGGTTCGCCCTGCCGAACTCCACGAGACGATTTGAAAAAGACACAGATCTCCCCATTTATTCGTAAAGAATACCAGATATTATTAATAAGGTTGTGAATTAAATCACAACTCTCCTTGTTAAAGCCATGCGCAATCAAAGCTCGAATGAGGAAGTCTCATTCTAAACGGTCATAAGCTTTAGACATATCCATTTTAAAAACCACATTGCCTCCCCTGACCTTTTTGTCTATACGTCAGACCATTTCATGAGCCAAAAAGAACATTTTCCTGAATATTACGCCTGTCACAAAGCCAGATTGCTCTAACGATATCAGACGAGGCATAAATTGAGATATTCGGGTGGCCATAATCTGAGAAAAAATTTTACACGAAAAATTACATAAACTAATGGGTCTTAAATCTCCAAAACCATCCGGGGCAGCGACCTTAGGAATCAACACCAAGGTAGTAGAGGACATGCCTCTATGAAAAGGCCTACCAGAGAAAAAATCATGCACTGCTGCAATAACATCTGTCTGAATAATATCCCAACATCCCTGAAAAAACCAACCGGTAAAACCGTTCGATCCCGGAGCACTATCAGGATTAAGATCTTTGACCGCAGCCCAAATCTCTTCAGCCGAAGGAATAGAGATGAGAAGGTTATTATCCGCCTCCGTAACTAATTTTGGAAAACTGCTAAAAAGGCTCTCATTAATCGCCACATTGGAAGAAGAAAACAAATTGGAGAAGTATTCTACTACTAAAGGCCCAATTTTGACTGGATCACTGCTGGTAGACCCATCTGCCATATGAATACTAACCCGGTTGTGATTGAATCTATCCTTAATACTAGCATGAAAGTAGGCAGAATTCCTATCCCCCTCCTTAAGCCACTGCTGACGAGCTTTAGTAGCAGCCAACTCTTCCTCCCACTTGAGCAACTGATTAAGCTGCCGCCTCGAGGCTGCCAAAGAATCTGCCACCATGAGATCGCCACCCTGTTGCATCTGAAAATCCAATCTAAGAATATCGTCCTGAACCTTCACAATATTACGTTGAATGTGCCCAAAGACATTCCAGTTCCAAGCTTTGAGAGCCCGACGAAGTAGTTGCAATTTCGTGAAGAGAACATCCATAACCGCTCATTAATCTAGGAATTGGAGGTAACTTGTATCGAATCTATTGCTCAATTATATATTTTTATTCAATCAAATCTTGTTGATCACAATGTTTATCAATCTCTTTACTATCTTGTAATACCCCATCCCACATCGGGTGTGTGTGGGAATTGTGTTCGATTTATAAGGTGGCCACACACTACCTCTGGGCACCAATATCATCCATGGACTTTTGGGTTGGGTTCGCTTGTGGTGGGCCTGATGACCCAAGGTGCTGCATGCTCAGTAGGCCAGTGTGTAGGCTACACGTAGCGAACCGGGCTTTCGACCTCAGGGCGTTAGAAATGGTATCAGAGCGGGTCCCGGCCGGATCCCCGTACAAGCCACCTCTTGAATCCTGTATCGCTTGGGATATGATTCGGCATTTACGAGGACGTCAAGGATTTAAGTGGGGGAGATTGTAATACCCCATCCCACATTGGGTTGGTGTGGGAATTGTGTTCGATTTATAAGGTGGCCACACACTACCTCTGGGCACAAATATCATCCTTGGACTTTTGGGTTGGCTTGTGGTGGGCCAGATGACCCAAGGTGCTGCGTGCTTAGTGGGCCTGTGTGTGGGCTACACGTAGTGAACCGGGCTTTCGGGCTCGGGGCGTTACATGTCTAGCTTTGACCTAATGAATGTAATCGCAAGTAGTAAAGAGCAAGAGGTGCGGATAACTACATGACCATATGCATATGTCGTACAATGGCTCACCATTGTGATAAATTGACATTATCAATGCACGAGAGTGATAAGTTAGGGTTAGGTTCATATATATGTTCCTAAGTGACATATAGGAAATTCATATGTTCTTGTTCTTAAGGGTATAAAGTGGATGAATTATTTAGGATGGAGACTGAATTATAATTTGACAATTTATACCATTCTTCAGTGAATGAATCCAAGATTAATTGATTGATATTTTAGTCAAAAGAACAATAGAGTAGATACAAGTGAATCCACATTCCTAGATTTCCCTACACCATAAGATCTTCATAACTGTGATTACTTCTTTAAATTGTTAATTAGATTTCCTACTTTCTTTAGAATAAATTAGATTAATAAATAAAAATTTAATTGTTACTAGTTTACTTGCTATTTGACATTGCTTGTCTCTGTGATTCGACCCTTGCTTCCACAATCTATTCTACAACAGTCTTGTGCACTTGCAAGGTAAATTTAAGACACATCACCGACCAAAGAAGGGTTGCTGCCATCAGGGAGGAGCGAGCTACTCATCACTTGAACCAAGAACTGATGGAAGAACAGAACAGACTTCGAGAGCGTCTCAATGATCGCATCAGAATTTGGGTTGGTGACTACTTAGAACGACGCCAAACACAACCTAACTTATTCTGAGTTGGTATAACTATCTATTCTAACTTTATGGTTCAAACTCCTTTTGTAAAACTCTGCTGTTAAACAGCTTGGTTAACTTATAGATGAAATATATTTTGGATTATGATGTGTTCTAAATGTTTTATTTATTTATCATGTCCATTTAAACTTCACATTTAAATCTTTAAACTGTTTATTTCCTGCTGCTCTGTGAGATTTAAACTCTGCTTAACTTTATACTTGCTCTTCTTGTTTTATCTTGTAAGTACTTAGCCTAGCTATCTCTCTACTAAGACTTCTGTTCTGAGAGGCATGTCTGCTATACTTAATAAAAAAAATTAAGACATGTTATTATCTCAGTGCATTATTCAAAGTCTGCTAGTAGCTGAGATGATGACATCAACAAAATTGGAGGAGATTATTGACCCTCACAGGTTCTAGATTTGGTTGAGTCGTCTTCTGATTCTATTGCACAGTGGCTAAAAGGTCTGCATACTGGTTAGTGTGTCAACAGTCTTAGAATCAAGGGTGTAATAGAATAGTTTAGTACTAGTTTCTCCAAGGCACGGACCAACAGGCATCAACAGCAGCCTTGAAAACACGTCTCACCAGCAGACTTTGAAGTCTGCTCAGCTCAAAAATCGAAGTTCAGCCAAACACATGGAATTAGGTCACATATTATTTGAACTAGATATTTTTAATGTCTAGTCAAATAGTATTCAAATTATCTTCATCAGATTTCCCTCCAAATAAGTCAACCATGTCATTATCTGGCTTTAGACAAACTGCATAGACAACTGTCCAGCTTGTCGCCTGAATCATGAAGACAGGAGACATTACCTCTTTTGGCTAAGAAGACTTTCAAGCTGTAACACTTGCAAGCTGAAACCTTACTCTGTTTGGGAATGTCTGCCTATGCATCACTGCAACTCTGATGTCTTTCTTGCTGCACCCATTCTACAAAGCGCTGAAATGCATTATAACGTTGGATTCAACCTCTCCACTCTCAGTCCAACGGTCCTGAAGATCTCCCCTGGTATATATTCAAGTCTTGAAGATCTGATTACACACATCTCTTGCGCATTCAATACTCAAGCTTCATCTTCAATACTCAAGCATTCAAGAGATCCAAAGGACAAGAACTAACACCTCACCAAACTTCCTGAAGCTGCAGATCTGCCAGTCTTTAATTACATGCTTTCATCTTCTTCTAGTTTGTTTATTAACTGTTCATTACTTTAGCACTTGAGAGAGCAATTATTCATTGATTGCTTCTCTCATCATTAAACACTTGGTTGAAAACTATTTTTGTACACGATCCATTAGAGATCTAAATTTCTCACCTAGTGGGTAAATAAGTGCACTTTTCAAAATCCAAAGCTAACCACTTTGGTAGTTGACATAGTACTTTTCATGGTACGAACCACTTCTAAATCCTCGCGTACTGTTTGAACTGTTTCTGTTTATCTTGTCTTCCATTACAACTGCTATTGTCATCTCCGTTTAAAGACTACTGTTGGGTCTGTTTAAGAACAGCAGCCTTTGATCTGTTTTATCTTCTCTATTTTCTGCTACCCTAACTCTTCTTAAGAGTTAGCTATTTTTCAAAAGAAGAAGAACACTTTGAAAATATTTTTAAAGAAACTTTAAAAACACAACTAGGATATTCAATCCCCCCCTTCTAGCCTAGATTGACCCTATTTGGGACCAACAGGCGGTGACCAGATCATATGTCTCATCTTTTGATGTCATTGGTTCAATCCAAGTGAATCGAGAGTAATCATTAACTACTACAAGTGTGTACTTGTCTCCAGAAATACTAACAGTAGTGATAGGTCCAAAGAGATCCATGTTCAGAAGTTGAAGAGGTATTGAAGTTGACATAACAGGCTTGCTCTTGAAGGAAGACTTGGAAAGTTTTCCTGATTGATAAGCTTTACAACTTCTGTCGTGGTCGGCAGACACCGTAGGTAGACCCTTGACAAGCCCATCTTTGGAGAGCTTGGAGAGGTACTTGAAGTTGAGGTGACTGAGACACTTGTGCCAAAGCCAATTGTTGTCACGAATGTTGTTGGCAACTAGGCAAAGGCTGAAGGATCTTCCTAGTAAGTTTAGGTCCATGACATAGACGTTTCCTTGTTTATTTTCGGTCAGCAAAGTTGAGCAGGATTCACTATCTTTGATGAGACATTGGTTGGAGGAGAATTAGCAGATAAGACCCTTGTCGCAGAATTGAGATATGCTCAGTAGATTATGCTTTAAGCCATTCACTGGAGAAACTATACCGATGGAGAGATTTCCTCTAGTGATTGAGCCATACCCAATTGTCCTCCCTCTTGCATTGTCACCAAATATCACCATTGGACCTTTAGCTTCAACTATATTTATAAGTAGACTTCTGTTCCTTGTCATGTGCCTTGAACATCCACTGTCGAGGTACCATGTGTCCTTACCTTATGAATCTATAGCCATGAAGCAGACCTGAAAATGTCAAAGGAACAAGGTCCCCTTTATTTTCTTTTGGATCCTGAAGATTAGCAATCTTTTGGGACCCTTCTGGGGCCAGATGGCCTAAACAATTGCAATAACGGCAAAGGTGAAAGTTCTAGGGAGAACTGTGATCTGCTTTTGCTGTAGAGTGCTTGTGATTTTCTTTCTTTCCTACACCACTCTTGGGTTCAGTGTGCTTATTGACAGTAGGCTTGAGAGGTTTCTTGTGAATGTTCCTTGGTCTATTAACAGCAAGCCTAACATTGGTTGGTCTGTTATTAAAAGGCTTAGGAGCATCCACCAAAACTCCTTTAAGTTTAGTGTCAGCTAGCTTGGGAGCATTGGCCTTTTCATAGACAAACTTGACAGGTACCAGTAGAGATTTCGTTTGTTTATCACCAGCAGACTTTGCCTTAGCAGAGCTACTATCAGCAGACTTAGATTTCTCTATTGTTCCTTTAACAAGCTTCTCATCAGAAGTAGCAACTTTTGCTTTCCCTTTGTGGGCCTTGGGGTAAACATATGGGACAGTTGTGTAGCCAAGTCCATGTTTACCCTTGTTACCAAAGGTCAGTTTGGAGAAGGAGAGATCAACAACAGTCTTGGAGGATTCGCCTTCCTCTGTGACGGAAGTGCTTGCCAGGTTGTGCTCATCGTTATAGCCTAAGCCTGATTTGTCTCAACTTGGATTTTGGCTAGAAAGGATTCCTTCAAAGGTTTCCTTGAAGCTATTACAAGAGTCAATGGTCTTTTGCAAGGCCTCTTTCTCCTAGTTTAGTCTTTTGATGTGCTTAGCTAAGCACTCAACTTTGTCACATAGGAATTTGTTTTCTCCTTTTAGCTTTATACTCTCCTGTTGATAGCTATTGAGAGTTTGAATCTCAGTCGCCAGCACAAATATCTCAGCAGCAAGCTTTTCATAGTTCTTCGTAAGCTTTACATAGGCTACCCTGAAGGTGTTGAACTCCTCAAGCATATCTTGATTATATTTGAGCAGTTCTTCCTTACTAAAGTTCTCACAGTTGTTCTCAACCTCTTCACAAGGATGAGGCGAGATTTCGACTTCATGTTCAGAGTCATAGGTGGGACTTGATTCTTGAGCCATTAAGCATATATTGTCTTGCTCAAAATCGTCCTCATCCTCTCTGAATCAGTCTCAAACCATGTAGCGACCTACTTTTCTTTGATGTCCCCAGTCAACATACCTCTTTGTTTTTGGAATTTCTTATACGGAGGTTTTGGGTATGCTTCAAATTTTGGCTTTGGACATTTGGAAGCAAAATGACCAGGTTTCCTACAGTTATAACACACAAGCTCATTATTAGATGAGGCTTCAGTAGTCTTTCTAAAAGGCTACTGGTGTGTGTCCTCCCTTCCAGATTTTGCAAATTTCTTAAAACATTTTACAAACATAGAAAACTGTTCATCAGAAAGAAAATCATTTTCACTGGAGGAAGTTGAGGGTTTGTCATCAACTGGAACAGTTTCTTGTACCATGGCTGGCAAGGACAGAGTTTTGAACTGCTTGTGCTGTTCTCGAGCTTGACTGGCTACGAGCTCATACACGTTCAAACTTGCATAAAGACTATGAAGAGTCATTTCGTTCAAGTTCTTGGATTCTTTCATGGTTGTAGTCTTAACAAGCCAAAGGCTACCTAGGGAGCCTAGAAATCTCATGTTCATTTCCTTTTTTCCATAAGTTTTACCTAAAGAGAAGCAACTATTAATTATCTCGCTGAAACGATCGTAGGCTTGTCTCAAGGTTTCCTTAGGATCCTTTTTGAAGGAGTTGAATTACTGGATGAAGGTGTACTTCATGTTGTCTCTTGTATCTTGGTCTCCTTCTAAGTATTCTACGAGAGCTTCCCACATCTCTTTTGCAAAAGTACACCGGATCACTTGTTGATAGGTGGTAGTGTCTAGGGAGCTTGTTACTATGTTTATTACTTTACTGTCTAGCTCAACTAGCTTCCTTTCGTCCTCTGTCCATTCAACTTCTTCTTTAGCAAATTCTGGAGGATTACCACTAATGCTTGTAAGAAGATTTGGCTTCATTGGCACGTGACGTCCTTCTAGTACGCACTTCCATAACCTGTTATCAATAGACTTCATATGACACATTATCTTATCCTTCCAAGCATCGAAATGGCCTTCGTCCAATATTGGGACGTGGTTCGCATTTGACGTAGGTAGCATATAGTGTGTTTTTGTTATTGGATCTTTATCTCTCAAGAGGTTAATCTTGGAAAAACTTGTTTTCAAAGAGTTAAGCACTGATACCAATTGTTAATCCCAAAGGCACAATACTAGGCTAGAAAGGGGGGTTGAATAGCCTAGATACACTTTAAAACTTTTTGTGAGAGTTCCTAAAACAAGTACTAACAAACTATTGAAAAGGTTGAAATAACGGAAGACTTGAAAGGAAGACAAAGTCTGCTGGTGAAGCACTACAAGTAAACTTGATTGATGCTTAAAGGAATAAGTTCAATAGCAGATAACAATATTAAATAGTAAGTAAAAGAACACGTGTATTTTGAGATGGTTCGTACTATAAAGAGTACTACGCCCACCACCAAAGCAGTCAACCTTGGATTTGAAAGTGCACTATGTTTTCCACTAGTTCTATTACAGAAATCTCTAATGGATCGTGTACAAAATATTTGACTTGAGTTTGGGATGGGGAAAGTGAATATCTGGAAAACAGAATATTCATAGTGCAGTAGAATAGTAAATGAATACAACACTAAGAAGTAAATGAGTAGTAGTTAATGTGCAGATCTTCTTGTTGTTGTTGAGGACTTCGTTGATCAGTTTATGATCTCTTGAATGCACTGAGTAAGATGACTTGATGTTGTTGAATAAATTCAAAGAATTGGTTTCTTCAGTCTTCAATGGTAGTATATATATTGAAGCATTCATGACACCGTTGGAGAAAAAAGTACAAAGTGAGTTACAACACTATTAGGTTGAATGCATTAAATGCAAGGAGTTGTTTTATTGACTTCATCTTCAACTGGAACTGATCGAGGTGTGGAGAAGAGTAGGTAATGGAATTAGCAGGTGGGAGACAAACGGAGTTGCAGACCTGTACTAGTTAATACAGTCTATTTGTGTCAGAATGTATACCTGCTCTGTCAAATTCAGGAGGCGAAAGTCTTCATTCTTCGAAAAAGCTGGGAAGACGTGTTCCTTGAATTAAGGAGTCAATTAATTGAAGGATTAATTCAAACTTAAATAGAGAATATCTGAATTAATAATCCCCAAGATATTTGCTGAGTTGGACATCTTGCAACACGTCATACTGCTATTTCGAAGGCAGACAAGGTCTGCTGGTGAAGGCTGCTAGTGAAGCCTTTGCCGAAGTCTTCTGGTGAGGACTGTCGAAACTTGTGAAGTCTAAAAACTATTCTAAAGGCAAAGTTCTATACATAGTTTTCACGCTAACTGGTATGCAACCCATTTAGCCACTAAGTATAGAACCTATAGTAATGAATGAACAATTGCAAATTAAGATACAGTGAGAAACAACAGACTCAGTGTTTGATGTATTCTTGAAATTTAATTTAAAAAATTGAAAACTACTGTAATTATGTCAAGTTTTAGGCCCCCTAAGCACTCGTTTGGCACCAAGTGCCCGCCTAACAACTTTTAGAATCCTTGTTTTGCAAAGGCTTTGGCTTCTTCTGCTCTTAACAATTTTTCGTCCAACCTCAATGTGTTCAACTTGTTTCACACCTTGGGCTTGAGGTGAGCTATGGACGACAAAGCATACACAAATTCATTAAAAACAACAATCAAGAATGAAAAGTGCATGACGAGAAATGGACTCAGACTTATAAAAAATCCAAGGAGGCCGAGTGCAATACTAAAGAAGAACAACAGTTTCGAGTGAACAATTAAGGAATTGGTTAATTCAGTTAGCATTGTGTTATGTCAAATGTAATGTTGATGTCCTGAGTTATTTAGTCCGTTTATAGACAAAATCTCATAATCAATTAAATTGATTCATGAAAGAAAAACATTTTCTCACAAACTTTCCCGCACTTTCTCTTCTCTCTCTACTCTTCATGAAAAATTGAATGGTCAATATACAAGCTTTTAATTAGATTTAGGTCTGGTAATTGAGTGGGTTGGGTCGGATATGGGTCGGGTAAAATGGGTAACGGGTTGAATAACCCACATAATATTGGGTAAAATCAAGTTTGGTAAAATTGGGTTGGGTAAAATCGGGTTGGGTTACATATTGGGTTGGTTTCCTGGGGAAGGTGGAGGGACGGACACTGAACTATTGGTTATTGCCCAGTTTTGTTATTGCCCATTGGAATTTGAATTCATATAAGCCAAACAACCATAACTAGTAACCCACTTCGTCAACCCCCCCTCTCTCTCTCTCTTTCCCTCTCCCTCTCGTAAACCCCCTCATTTCACATGACAAAATTTCACATGACAAACTCACGCTCCATTGCTTGAGTAGCTTTCTTTCTCTTCGAACCTCAGATCTAGAGTATGAGAAGGACTTCTATGGCTCTGTGAAGCTCCGCCTTGGATTCGCGGTCCATTTCCTCCTCGAACCTTTGGAACTCTTCCATGGCACTTTCCATGACAGAATCGAGGTAGGTTTTGGCAGCTTCGAGCTCTTTGTGTTGATCGAGTTCCAAGGCAGCCCATGATTTGTACTTTTGTAGGCCTCAAGCTTGAAGAGCTTCATGAGATCTTCGATTTGGAAGGAGCAGAGGATTTGTCGTGGAGAGATTGGTTGGAAAGGAAAGTGAATCGAGAAATGAGGGCTTCAACATAAGGGCGTTGGGAACTCATTTAAGAGGAAGGGGTATAATAGATATTTCCATTCAAGTATGGCTATATATGATTGTTTACCATAAATGTGGTTATTTTTGTAACCAATCTCTTTTTTATGGCTGAATACAGGGCCGGCCCTGGGGTATGTCTAGGGGGCAATCGCCATGCGCCTCAAATTTCGGGGGGCCTCGAGTTCATATGTACTTCTATAGGGGGTATATGTAAAAAAAATTACCGTTCTCTTTAGACCATAAACGGCGCACACACAGTGAATGAGGAAGCACATCGTGAACTGATGGACAACGGTGATGACCTCTCCTCTTCCGATTTTCAAAATCTGAGACTGAGAGACTGAAACAAGACAACCACTCTCCTCCTTCTCAGCTTCTCTCCTCTCATCTCTCATCTATTATAAACCTAGGTTTCCCAAATTGAAAAAAACATCTTACATCAATTTACATTGGAATCAAATTATCGAAATCAAATTTGGGGATTTTTTGAAATCTTATCTTTGCCGCTAAGCCTCTTTCTAATTCTGTCTTTCACGCTGAGTCTTTGGGAATCGCCGACGCCGAATCATTGGCCGGAATCGGTACTCGGTAGCCGCACGACGTGACATAGTCGGTGACGACAACAGGGCACTTCGCCACTTCACCTTCTGGCAGCAAGGCTGTCTTGATTCTGTTGAATCTTGAGAGAGCATTTGAGTGATAAAAGCCTAAAACTCTAAAAGGTATGTTTTACTTTTTAAGTTCTTATCATGAGAGAGAGAGAGAGTTGAGAGAAAGTGAGAAACAAATTCACAGATTGTTTGGTAGAATGGTAGGAGTATGTAATTTTTTAATAGTGAAGTGACTGATGAGTGATGAGTCATTGACTCATTGTCAATATTGAATACTCAATAGTAAATTACTATTAGTCATGAATACCATAAATATTGATGTGTGAATTGTGATGATTTTGGTTTGTTTATATGATTTATAAAATTTTGTTTGTTTCCCCAAATTTCCTTGTAGGTTTGAAATGCTTGAAAATTAGATATACAAAATGTCCTATTTACAATAATTTTTGGGTGGATCCATGGATATTTTATATTCTTATCAACAAATCAAAATAAACATTGGAATAAAAAATCAGGTTTTATTGCTCTTTGACTAACATTTTTATTTATTATCTTTATTTGTGTTAGCTTTATCTTTGAGTGTTTTATTTTAGAATTGAATTTATAGTGCAAACATATTACCAAGAAAATATTTATCCGGAAGTCAAAAAAGAAATAATAGAAAAAGAGATGATGAGATGAAGAAAACTCAAAGAGGAGCACTTGATAAGTTTTTTAAAAGTAGTTTTTCCGTTAAAGATCCAATTGATGATGAATCACAACCGAGTAATAAAGAAGAAAAAAACGAACATATAATAAGTGGGGAAGGAGAAATGAAAGATGATGATACTAATGATTTGAATGAAGAAGAAATGAAAGAAGATGATAGTGATGATTTGAATGAAGAAGATGATAATTTAATTGAGAATGAAAATAAAATTGAACAAACTAGTCATGCTTTGAATATATATGATCCAAGAACTTGAGATAACATTGATAATAAAATAAGAGATATTTTAGTGGAGAAAGGTCCTTTAAGAGAGAGTAATTTGAAATTTCCTATAGATGGGCTTTCTAGACATTTTGCATATTCTTATTATACAAGAAAATTACCAAATGGAGAGAATCAAGATAGAAAATGGCTTGTGCACTCGAAAGATGTGAATAAAGTGTACTGTTTTTGTTGTAAATTATTTAAATCGGTGGAAAATATTAGTTTGCTAGCAAATGAAGGTCTTGATGATTGGAAACGTTTAAGTGAGAGATTTAAAAAACATGAGAACGGTATTGAGCATATCAAAAATATGAAAATTTGGTTAGATTTGCAAATTAGATTGAAAAAGAATGAAACAATTGATAAAGAGTTACAAACCCAAATTAAGAAAGATAAAGAACATTGGTAACTAATTTTGGTAAGAATTATTTCTATTGTAAAATGTCTTTGTACGCGTAATTTGGTTTTTCATAGAGAAAATGAAAAGATTTACCAAAATAATAATGGAAATTTTTTAGGGTTACTTGAATTTATTGCATAATTTGATTTAGTAATGAAAGAGCATTTTAGACATATTCAAAAAAAGGAAATTCATTATCATTACCTTAGTCATAAAATTCAAAATGAGTTGATTTCAATATTAGGTTCTAAAGGAAGAAGCACTATAATTGAAAAAATAAAAGATGCTAAGTATTTTTCGGTGATACTTGATTGTACTTTGGATGTAAGCCACATTGAACAAATGACTTTAATAATTCGATGTGTTGATATGTTAAGTTGTCCAATAAAGATAGATGAATATTTCATAGAATTTTTAATAGTTGATGATACATCTGGATTAGGGCTTTTCAATGAATTACAATCTGTTTTAGAATTACTTAAACTTGATATTGATAATGTGAGGGGACAAGGTTATGATAATGGTTCCAATATGAAAGGAAAACATTAAGGTGTACAAAAGAGATTTCTTGAAATCAATCCAAGATCATTTTATATGTCATGTGCTTGTCATTCTCTTAATTTAACCATATATGATATGGCAAATTCATGTGTTAAAGCTATCTCTTTTTTTGGAATTGTGCAACGCATGTATACCTTATTTGCTAGTTCTACAAAAAGATGGAATATTTTACTAGATCATGTTCATCAATTAAATTTAAAATCATTGTCAACAACAAGGTGGGAAAGTCATGTTAATAGTATTACAGCCATAATCACTCAGCCTGAAGAGATAAGAGAAGCTCTATTTGAATTGTCGAGAGTAAGTGAAGATGCCAAAACTAAAAGTGAGGCCGAGGCATTAGCAACTCATGAACTTGAAAGTTTTGAATTTTTGTTGGGTATGACTATATGGCATAATATTTTGAAGAAAAGTAATTTGATTAGTAAGAAATTACAATCTGAAGATATGCAAATTGATACTGCAATAACTATTTTGAAAGGTTTGATTTCGTATTTTTAAAGATATAGTGAGAAGGGTTATCAAGAAGCCCTAGTATTAGCCAAAGAACTTGCATCTAAAATGGAAATTGATCACATCTTTCCTCAAAAACGTAGAATTCGTAGGAAAAAAATTTGATGAAAATTGTCATGAAGACATATCACAATCTCCTGAGGAGTCTTTTAGGATTAATTATTTTTGTGTTATTGTGGATATTGCTATTACATCTTTAAAGAGTAGATTCGAACAATTGAATATTTTTGAAAACATTTTTGGTTTTTTGTTTAATCCCAAGAAATTGAATTCATTGGATGATAATAGATTGCATTAATGTTGTGTTAATCCTCAAGTTGCCCTACAACATAATGAGAAATTTGACATTGATGCCAATGATTTATTTTCTGAATTGCAAGTGTTGCAAACGTGTCTACCAAAAGATATAAAGTCAGCCATCGAAATTCTTGAGTTTGTTAAAACTTTAGATTATTTTCCTAATATTTCTATTGCTTATAGAATTTTATTAACTATACCGATTACTGTCGCATCAACAGAAAGAAGCTTTTCAAAACTAAAATTAATAAAACCATACTTACGTTCAACTATGTCTCAATAAAGATTAAATGGATTAGTAATTTTATGCATTAAAAATGAGATGGCGAAAAAAGTTAATTTTGACGACCTTATTGATGATTTTGCTTCTCAAAATACAAGAAAATCTAGCATTTTTCAATAATTATTTGATACTTATTTACTCGTGTATGTTTGTTGATTTTGCACTTTTTTCATTACTTTGAATGTTGAAAAGTGAAAAAAAAAAAAAAAAAACTGAGTAAGGCTTTATTTTATTTTTCTAAAGGGGCCTCACTTTTCCTTTTTGCCCAAGGGCCCTTGAAAATTTAGGACCGGCCCTGGCTGAATATGAAGAAACTCCTGCCACCCCTAGTTAGATTTATAGTTATTGACACTTTCCTTAAAATGGCCTAAAACAAAATGATGGACTCTTCTTTGGGAAGAAACAGAATATATATTTTGTCTTTCATTAATATATTCTTTAGAAAGCTCCCCTTTCTATTACATTACTGCAATGATTCATTTGCAGGAGAAACACATGTAAGAGTATAATGGAGAAGACAATGGGATTATTTCTTCATTCCTTCTTGAATGAAACACTTCGTTACGGCTTTTTCTCCCCGTAGAAAGAAATTCTACGGCTTCGCGGACCTTTGGTCACCAGATTTGTTGCAGGAATAAGGTGTTGTGATTTTTTCGAGTCAGAGAAGAGTTTATGAAGAGAAAGGGAAAGGAAAAGAGATATAATGAGTAGAAGAGAAAGAAACAAGAGCTCCATGTCTGAGCTTAACATGTTGAGTATATGAGAAACCCTAAAGCCAAACTTAATTAATATATAGGGGAAACAAAAGGAGTTGGTAAAATTATAATAAGAGTATTTTTTAATACACACAAAAGGGTCACTACCTAGTCCTGTAGCTGATATGTGCTGTGCTTAGCTAGTTGTCTATATTGTTATTTGCTACCAAGTCCAAACGAATTATATATTCAAAGCCATGTGAATGGAAAAAACAGATATTCCATTCCTAGTCCATTCAAAAAAATTGTCTACTTTTTAATCATTTATTTTCCGAAAATTACCCATCTATTTTTTTTCGTGATTTGATTCTCACTTTAATTGATGATCTTACTTTACATGGGTATTTTTAAAAAATATACATTATTTTATTATTTATAATATGATAAATTATATATATTTTCTTAATTTGTGTTTTGGGTCAAACAAGAAAATCTTTTGAAAATAGAGAAGTATTAGTCTCTCTTTAAAAAAAAAAAAGAGGATCGATATGTCCGAATAGTATGATGCTTTAGCTCGCAATGGTACTTGGGATCTGGTTCCCTCAGCGGGTGCTCGTAATATTGTTGGTTGTAAATGGATTTTTCGAATCAAACGACACGCGGATGGCTTCATTGACCGCTACAAAGCTTGCCTTGTGGCCAAGGGGTTTCACCAGCGACCAGAGGTGAATTATTACGAGACTTTTAGCCCGGTGGTCAAACCGACCACTGTTTGTCGTGTTCTCTCGTTGGCCGTTTGTCAAAGCTGAGATCCTCAACAACTGGATGTCAACAATGCCTTTCTTCAGGACAATCTGTCCGAAAAGGTATTCATGACATCCAGTTGGCGAACAAGGAAGAAAACATAATAAAAAAAGAACTATATAAGGTAATTACCACTAACTAATAATTACAAACAAATAAGAATAAATAATAAAGATATTATTCTCTAATACTATAGTGGTTGTGGTTCCACACTCACCTCATGATAATTCAAACTCACAATTTTTTAGGTACAAGTGAAACGTCTCTACCATAAGCTACGCTTCGTGTTGTCGAGGCAGTATTAGTCCAAGAACACTAGTTTATAAATAAATGTGGTGATTTTAAACCAATAAAAGTATATACAAATATATGTGGATACCTTCTTCAAAGGTTAAAATAGTTTAAAATTAAGTACATGGTTCAAATTCTAAAAAAATTCCATTTCTTCAATTTATGGTTTCTCATTTATACTAAACCACCATCGATGAGCGAATATTCAAGAGTTTTGACCATTACATCAACACAGCACATATGGTGGTGAAGCATCAATAAAAAGTCGTAATTCATATGAGGTGGACATGTTTTCCAACATGGATAGACTTGTGATAAGTCGATACTCATGTTCAAAATTTGTTTTTGATGGATAAAGAGATGTCCATCTTCTCTAAACTGTGGTTTTCTTACTGGTACTTGATCACCGGTTCACGATCGAGTGTGTTGGGTCGAAACGAGTAATGGGTCGTAATCGTTATAACCTAAAATTAGACGATTCAAAACGGGTCGGTTCAAAATGGATAATGGGTTTATCCGTTTTGCTCCATAATTTTTTATCAAAAAACTTATATTTATATAACAAAAAAATAACGATTCAAAATGGGTACTGGGTTCGACCTGCTTAAACCCGACCTAAATCGATCCATTATTTTTTAGGTCGGAATAGATAACCCATTTTGACCCAACAAATTTAGCATGTCGGGTTGACTCGGGTACTTTTCAAGTCAAGTTGGGTTGGTTAGCGGGTTTTAGGTTGTTATTATCAAGCCTAATCACGACAATATATATTGCATGATCCTAGAGCACAACATGACGTGTCTATGTGGTGCAGTACGACTTATATATAGTGTCAAACTGGTACAAGTTGGAGCTTACTCTCTAACGCATTTGGAGGTATGATATCACAAGATCGAGCTTGTGGTATTACTACAAGTTTTAATATTAATGATATTAGATCAAATCTACTTAGATTTCTATACCATTCGAATCAAATATGTTATTTTCTAATTAATGACATCAATATTCTAAATCATCACCAATTTAATCATTCAACAACTCTAACATTAAAACTCGTAATAATATCATAAATTATAGCTCATAATAATTTCGGATCATTTTGAATATTAAATCAATTTAGACTAGAATTTGGAAACTCACTTCTAACCCTTTCTTTAATTTTGCTTTGACTTTTCCTAACAACCCTCTTTTTCTTTTCTTTTCTTTCCACAAATCAAGATGTTTTGGATTTTAATAAATATTTTAACTACTCACAAGTCACAAGTCACAAGTCTCCACTAACTTCCAAATTATTGTTTTTCCTTTCACGATGCTTCACAAGATATTTATAGGTAGGGGGTGATAAAATAGGTGTTAAATATTATGGATAATTATGGGTTAATTCAATATCAATTATTTTATAGATAATAAACTAACGTATAATTATCCATAACACTTATTTTGCCACCTTTATTCATATGCCCCAATGAGTCAGAAACTAATTTAACTCGCAATGTTGAGCCTACTGCTTGCTTTAAAGGAAGTTTATACTTAATCCGTTTTTGGTAAAAAGTTTACTATTTCATTTTGAAATATTTCACTTAAAGAGTCAACTTTTAAAAATTAAAATGTAAAAGTGTTATTTTATTACAAATGTGTTACTAAAAGTATCATTTTCTTAAAAAATTTGACTTTCGAACGGAAACTTTTTGTTCGAAACAGAGGGAGTACCTGATATCGGTAGTTAAACTGTTCAACCAACTTTTTTTAATTTATTGGAAGAAGGGTACATGGGATCCCCGAGAGGACCTAGAACTTACATCACCTCGTCCATACACCACCGATTCTATCTATCCATAAGTCAGATTCAGCAATGCGCACCTAACCAAGAACCCTTGACTAGACACGATTCTCACGCAACAAAAAACAAGGAACAAATTGAACGAATTTGTATGGAAGGTGATACCTCGATCCAGTGAAATCAATTCAATCCGAACCGTGGTATGTACAGCCGTAATAGAATGTTGAGACGACCACAAATACGAGTATAAGAAATAAGACACAATTGGTATAGAACCCCAATTGATAAGTAAATCATAAACTTATAGGGAAAAAACATAGAAATATGGGGGTTGATTGATAAACATTATTATAATAATAATAATAATAAGATTAATAAAACATTCCTTCTAATTTATGTGTTCCCCGGGGAAATCATGTGTACCATGAATCATGGTACTATAGGGGTGGTAATGGCTGACACGATACAATAGTACGAACCAGCACGACACGATTATTAAACACGATTACAGATACAAATGACACGATAAGACCAGCACGACACGACACGACACGATACGAAACACAACACGAAAGACACGAAATTGTTAATATATTTAAAAACATAATTATTGTTATATTTATGATCAAATTAGATATATAACATGAAAACACGATAATGAGGCACGAATACGACACGATAGTACGAATTGTCACCCCTAACTATGGTGTTGACTTGACCAAAATATGCTTTTAGGCCGTCATACTTTTTTGAAAATGACAATTCAGCCACTGAAGTTTTCATTTTTTGCATAATGGCCACTTCATTTTCTAGTTACAAGGGCAAATCACCCAAATTTTGGCCGGACGTTAGCTTTTATCGTAATGTAGGAGTAAAATACACATTTTATCGTGTCCCTTATCGACACTATTCATCATCGTTATCTAGAGATTTAATTTGTATTTTTCAAGATTCAACTTTGGTTTTGGGATCTAGGGCACACAAATCAGATGATATCAATTCTAGGTTAAGCTAGATGGTCAATCATGGCTGCCAACAAAGGGATATGTGAAAAAAGAGTGTTCATGTACATTGAATTTGCCGCTTAGAAGTTAGAACTACACCAAGAGGAGGTTGACTGTGATTCCCCCCCACCCTTCCAAGAAGTTCTGTTAATTAAATTGAAATATTATTTCTATATTTCCACTGATTTCACACTTATTATTTATCATTTGTATTTTTATTTTATCTATGTTCCATTGAAGTGGGTTGCATAAGAGATCAATTCAATCGGCAATACATTAGTTTATCATCAATTTAACGAAGAGGTAAATTCGTTTTTTTAAATCCACTTAACAGTAAAACCTAACGTCCATTCGAAATTGGGGTGATTTGCCCATGACTAACGTAACTAATTTTTTTATTCAAAAAACTTTGCGTAGAAGATCTCCCAAGTCATACAGGGTGACAATTGCGGTAAAACTCTTTCTACCAAGTTTTAACACAGCTGTATTTTCAAGGCTCTAACTCGATACCTATTAAGCTAAAACAGCCTCCTACCGTCATTATGCAAAAAGTTAAGAATATGGTGATCAAATTGCAATTTTTAAAATATCGTAGCCCAAATATATGTTGTACCGTATTCTAACATTAAAATAAAATAACCTAAAAATAAACTCTTTTAAATTATACTCCGTATGAAAATTTAAAAATACTTTTATGCAATATTTTCTATGTACGAGCCACGAGGTGAGCACTACTCTATTACTATTGGTTTAAATCACCAACTCACTTTGTTTAAAACGAAGCCAATTTATTAGTCGAAAAGGCCAGCTGTTATTCCTTCCAACCGACCATGTAAAGGACAGAAAAGGAGTAGGTTTCACTAATATGATACTAAATGATAATTTGAGTTGCAAGAAGTTAGCTAAGACGATCTTGCGGTCTTTTTTTGTAAAACAGATCTTCTTTATTTGATTCATCGTATGTTGGTAATTTGAGCTGTAAAAAAAAAAAAAGTAATTTGAGCTGTAAAAAAGTGAGATTTTATCTTCTGAATTAAGATCTGTAAAACCGTCTTACAAAAAACTTACTCATGTGAGAATTACATTAAAATATTGATTCAGTGATTTGATCACCACGGAGTTCTTTTATGGAGCCATTTATTTAGTGGGATGTTACCGGTTAACGTATGAGTGATTTATTTAGCGGGTTTATAAATTCCTTTAGGTAAGCAGCATGTTTAGTCCCGCAAGCGAGGTTAGTCTAAAACATAATGTGGTTTTGGTAGATATTCTCAACTCAACTCACACCAAATACAAATTCTCTTGAACCAACGGGAGACTCAGTTCTAAGAGCGAAATTAGTCTTAGACCTAATGTAGTGTAGGGACACCTCGTGTAAGATTAGAAGAAACAAAAAACGTAAATATTCATTTGTTCTAGACAAAGAGTCCACTATTTTATTTTGAGTTTTCTCAATTAAAAAGTTCATTTACAAAAATTAAAGCTTATAAGTATCATCTTATTACTAATGACCTATTAAAAATGTTATTTTTTTAAGTTTGACTTTCAAACAGAGACTTTTTACCCGAAATTGAGGGAGTATCTTCTTAAAAATTTGTATCAATACATTTTTTGTCCCACAAGTATTTGAAATATTTAGTTTGGTCCCGCTATTCATTTTTTTTTATGAGATTCTCCCTTCAGACTTACATTTACGTTCAAAATTGAAAATTACAAAAATATCCTTATTATTGCAACACATAAATCAATTCATTCGGACTAACTCCTCTCTTGTTCGCTCAAATCTCCACTAAGCAATTTGCCATTTTTCCAACTTCGATGCTTTCACAAGCCTTCTTCCCCAAACAATCAAGCAAAAATCATACAATTCCAACACGGTAAAGCCGATTATAACACTCACCAAATCTGAAAGTTTTCCACACAAGTGGGTAGCGAACTCCAATGAGTTCGATTTCAAGGCCTTCAAATCTTAATTTGAAAAATATATGTTAAATTTTTATTTAAAAAACAATATGTTTGACTCAAAAAAAATTGAACAGGTTAGTAATTTAAAAATGGAAAGAGAGCATATATTTAGAGGGAGAAATCGACTTGGCTGTGGAGAGTTGCCGGATCTGAACATGGGTTTGGTGATCAGATCTGGGTTGGTAGCAGCTTTGGTGGGAGGAAAGTTTAGCGTTGCGGAAGTTTGATGGTTTTATGTTTTAAGAGCGAGGTTCTGATACTATATAGAAATTAATAAAATTTAGGAATAATGACATAGACTTTCTATTAATATGATGAACATATATATAGGAGTACAATACTTGATACACAAGTTTAACTTAGAGAATTTAAATACAAAATAGATTAGGAAACCGAAATACAAATAACTTAAGAAAGTATAAACTAACGATAATTATAATATATTATAAATATATTATATTCTCTTATAAAAAAATCAACTACACAACAACGCAAGTAATGCAAGCTATTTACACAGGAGTTGGGCTAACCATATCTTAAAACACACTCACTACACCCTTATTATCTGTAATATATAACACAAGGTACAACATATATATATATATATATATATATATATATGAAATATAAAAAATAAGTTTTTGGAGTGATGATCCACGCAAAGATTATATTTGGATTGAAAAGTCTAGTTCTGAATCATATGCAGAGAACCTGTACCAGAGGCCGTACCAACCCATAGCCTTTTTCTAGAGATTTTAATTAATTAATTAGACATTATTATTTAATTAAAAAATAAAGTAAGTAAGATTTATAAAAGTGGGTGTAAGTTTAATATTGCTTTTTTAAAGAGAAAAATACAACACATTAGTCACGAATGAGTGAGGTGGCAACCTCATTTTCAAAGATGTCAATAGGTGTGATTTGGACCAAATAATAGTCTGTGGGTATGTCTTAGAATATTTAAGGTTAAAAAACTCATTCGTGCTAAGCAAGTTGATATAAGAAATATTTAAGGTTAAGCTAAGCATAATAAAATCAACAATGTTAAGTTTACCATTTTTGTTATAACTAAGCCTTAATGAGGATAAAATTGTTTTTTTTTTCAAACTAATTTTGCCTTTTATCAAGTCTTAATTGTGGGAAAAACTGTAAAAAGAGTTGTAAACCTATCATTTTTGTAATATAACTAGATTTTGTGTTCGTACATATGGTAAATTATTAGTTTAGACGTGATCAATGTATAATGCAAGTATGATGCAAAGAAATTAATACATACTTGAGATTTTGTAAGGGTCGGATCAATGTACACTGCACAAATAAAAGACGATATCCTAAAAATTAAAAAAATGTGTAACTCATCTAAAAGAGTATAATTTAGTATCCAAAAACATTCTCTCTCTCTCTCTCTCTCTCTCTCTCTCTCTCACACACACACACCAACCCTACTCATGTTAATTAAAATAAAGTTAAATATGAAAATCTTAGCAAACAAAAATTATAAAATAAATTGAATGAGATATAGTGAAATAACAAAATATTATTTCGAAATCGAAATCACAAAGATTTCTGGCCAATAAGGAAAACTTAGCAAAAAAATAAAAAAAGAAATTAAAATACGAATATTTAAAATTACAAAACTTAAGAACAAACTTTTTTTTACAAAAAATTAAATCTAAACTGGACAAAAATTAAATTGAGATTCAGTTGATATAACTGCACGTTCGAGAAGAAAAAAACTGGATAATTATGATTGTAATATCTCAGTAAAACAATAACTTTTAAACAATAAATCTCAGTCCCGTAATATCTCGGTAAAGCAATAACCTATTTAGTTAAATAATAAATCTAGGTCGGACATAAAAAAATCATGTCCAGTTAGATATAACCACACATTCGCAGAGAAGAACCCACTTAAACAATAAATCTAATATCTCTGTAAAACAATAAATGTATATCTGATTTTGGTATATCTGATTTTGTCAACTAAAATGACAGTGCCTAAATAGAGCTTGTGATTTTAAAAAATGTTACAGTTGAGGGGTGCATTGCTTTAAAAAATGTATATCTGATGACTGTTCAGAAGATTACTCGTAAGATGTAACTTTGTAACGTGAAGATAAAATATAGGGAGAAGAAAAATGAATGATTGCTCATAATATTAATTGTATGGGATGACTTGTAATAGGGAAAGAAAAAATAGAGAGTTAAAAATGGATATGTAAGACCCCGAACCTTCGTGTATTTGACTTTCTCGTGTTGCATGCTTTGTTGTTAATGCGTTGAGTGTTCGTCTTAACATGATAGCACCTAAATAAGTCTCATTGGAGTCTTAGTACCTTGCATATAAGATTTACAATGTTCATCTTAGTTGTTGTATGCTTGGTTGAGAGTTTAGAAGCATTGTTGCTTCGTTTGAGCCTTAGGGTTTCTCGTGTTTGCTTTCGTTGCTTGTATTGTTTGTGCTTTCAACTTGCGAGAAGTTCATTTAAGTTTTAGACCAAGTGTACTAGTATTTCTCATGCTTGCACAATCAATGTTCATAGATTTGTTGCATTTGGAAATAAGATGACCAACATATCACTTCACAGATTCAGTCCTATTTTTGGGCGAACTTCGGGAAAATTCTGGTACCAATCTACTAAAGAGAATTTTCTAAAACTTTAGTATGTTTTACCTACATATGTTAGGATACTCTCTGTAAAATATGGTATTTTTCCAAGGTGTATAAGTACATCATTTAGGTCTTGACTTACGGCTGTGCCAGAATTATGTTTTCAGGAAATCAGCTTCTGTACTTGAAGTTGTAGTAGCCATATTTTGATGTATATAAGTCCAAATTGAGTAATTTAAAATTCTAAACTATAGTTTAAAGAGTCTAGTTTCATAAAAATCAATAATCACCTCATTTGGAGGTGTGAGCTATTTTTGGTCGATTTTACAAGATTGACTGTCTGTTTTCCAGAATCTGGTTTTGTGAGTTTTGAGTGGATTTGGCTATTGACTCTTGAACCCTTGGCCCTTGGACGTCCATTGTGACTCAAAGCCACCTTTGTTGACTTGTCTAAGACCCTTGTGAACCCTTGGATCATGGCCTATCAATGGTCTTCATGCCTTAGCCAATAGAAAGCCTCTTAATCACTTCACTTGGATTAGGGACTTCTTGGGAAGTATATAAACACAAAATTCATCCCTTCCAGCCATTTTTGTTCATCCATAACCAGAGATTCAGAGACATAGCTCCAAATTTCGTCCATGGAGGTCACACCAACTTGAGAGATCATTTCCCGGAGATCCGGTGGTCCGATCGTCGAACCGAGACCGCCAAATCGAAGCTCTCGATCTTCTCTAAACAATCCTTGCTCTAATCAACCTTTCCTCCATTAATCTTAGGACTAAGGTACGTTGGGAAATCCCTGAGATTTTCATGTTCAATAAAATAGCATGACCCCTTCATTATAGTTGTTCTATTAATGATTGTGAACACATTTTGTGAAGAGAAATCCTCCAATTCAACCTTTGAAACATGTGTAGGATTTTATGAATTCTCTATGAAGTTGTGATTTTGACATTTTGTAAAGCATGAATGTTGTTTATAATGAGCTTAGGAATAACTCTTGTGAAGGAATATGTTTCAATTCAAGGTTTAACAAAATCACCGAAACTAGGGTTTGAAACTCGGGATTGTGCTTAAGGCTAGTTTAAGATCATGAACGGCCTAGTTATCGAGTTCTAAATGAAAGGAGAACTTAGGAAAGGGCAATGTGATGCATATAGTATCAATGCTCAACTTGGTTGAATTTTAGTAAAACTCATCGGAGTTGAGATTAGGGAGTTATTGAACAATACCGACTCCACATTCAATCCCTACGACGTTTGTAGTGCGTTAGACTAATATATTAGCTTACGTGACTTTGGGATGGATTGAAGGGCATGTTTGATATGAGTGATTATAAGACTCAATCGAAGTTCTTATGTGGTTTATGTGATTGTGTGAAGCAAATGCACAATTGAGAGCATGTTGTAGAATGATGTATCTACTTGACATGTTGAATTCGCTCTTGTCGAATTCCTACTTGATTCTTTAATGAGTAAAAACACCTACTTGTTGAAATAATGAATTTGAGGACTATTCTATAAGATGATTTGGATTGGGGCTATCTTTAGTACTCTATACATGGAGTCTACTTGTATAAGTCGCTAGGATGACCATGTTGTTATCTAAGACTCACCGGTATGGTTTGACCTTACGGGTTATTACCGCTCTAGTGTTGCTTAAGTCTTTGACTACCATCGACTTTTGTGTTATTGAATGAGTTACTACTCTAGGAAGAGTTTAGTAAATGGCTTCATGATCCGAGACTAACGGAGTAGTCTTGGATAGTACTTAATGGACCGATGGTTAAGTTGTGACTCGTTGAATTTCATAGGTGAATGTGGAATACTGTGTATATTTTATATTATGACTAAATGCATGATTTCCTACCTTGTCAAGAATTGATTCTTCTATGTGTTTCTATGATATGACTTATGAGCATATTGAATGTATTTGCCTTCGTGCCTGATCTGTTCTACAGTTAATGAATTGTGGTGAACTTGGATTCTACTATTAAGTGGAATTATGAATCAAAATTGAACTAAGCTTGATTTCACAATAATCAACTTAGGCTTCCCTTATATAATTGACTTGGGACTTGAACTAAGATTCCTAAATGGAATGAGAACCTTGCTATGCCTCAAACAAGAACATAGAAAAGAGTCTTGGGACACATATAGTGTTCAAACTCTATTTGGTTGAATTGTAGTAAAGACTCAATGGAGTCGAGTTAAGGAACAATTGAACCTTACGAGGATCGTGGTGAGATCCTATGACAATTATATTCCAGCTTGACTAGATTACTAGCTTTTGGGACTTGAATTGAATAGAGTGAACAAACTTGGCACTTATGATTTAGAGACTTAAATGAGTTCCTATTGTGGTTTTGTGATTTATGTAACAATGTGCATAATCGTATGAGTTTAGTAGGTCATTGTATCTACTTGAGAATTAGCAAGTAAACATCTACTTGTGCATTGCATATAAGTCCAGTTGGCATTACTTGAGTTTTCTTGATGATGGTGGGACGATGCATTGCCTTCACGAATTATGGGATTCGTGATTGTAATGTATCGCCGCATCGATTCGGGTTTCACACACACCTCCACCGCTAGCTACTGGGGGAAGTAGCCCTTTGTCGTAACCAATTGAGCACATTGGCTAGGGCTATTTTCCCGAGTAGAGAACTCGGACTGAGAAGAGAGCTCGGTACTTTGATCCCGAACACGTATCATCGGCACGATATGATTAATAGTTGTGATTGCAGAGCAATACGACGACAAAGTGATTTGGTATCTTCTATCCCTTATGTGGCCTCCTATGGGCACTTATGTGACAACAAAGTGTTAGTTGAACATGAGATCTTATTGACCATGTTTGTATTGGCTGATGTTATATGAGAGATTTGATATGTATATATAGATATATGCATACTTGTATATGAGATATATATGAAAGACTTGATGTGTATATATATAGATATGCACACTTATGCATGATGATTTTATGGGAGATTTGATATGTATATTTAGAGATATACATACTGGTATATGTGTATATATATAAACATGCACCCTTACACGTGGTAACAGTGTGAATAGCTTGATTCGTATATATAATGATATGTATACTTGCATATGATGTCTTGTGGGAACTACCATCTAATTCATTTGATTTGTGTGTGAACAGGGAATTACACTCTGGTTCATTTGGACAGTTTAGTAAGTAAGAAGGAGTGGATATCTTGTGGAGTATCGAAACGATACGACGCCTCTTCACAGGTTTTTCTGTCATATATTAAATGACACCCTGGTTATGTTTATGTTACATAATTATATGTTGCATATATATTGTAGTAGCGCATCGGGTCATTATGACTCATCTCGCACTTGTTTTTAGTTGCAAAGAATCGATAGCTGCACTAAGGTCGAGTAGATCGAGACTGTAGCAGGGCGCAATGGTCGATAGATCGAGGTTAGATCGTGTGGTTTGTGTTTGTAGCAACTTTCTCGAGTAGCAGCTTGTGGAGTCTTGTTCCTTTTTAGTATTGTCATTGATTTCATGTACTTTGCTATTCTTGTGAGATCGACATTTTGTAAAGTTATTTAGACTTTACAGTCGGGTAGAATACTTGGGTATTGGTATTGGTTATTTCTTGGCCCGACGTGTTGTGTCGTGCCTTGTTTGTGGTTTTAGTATTTATTTCAGTTGTCTCCCGGGCACGCAGTAGCTTTGGGGGAATTTCCTTGTTCTACTTCTTATAGTTGTTGGTTGACCCCGGTATGCTTTAGCCGTTGGGTAATTGTTATATCAGGTTGGTTATTTGTTGAAACGCCACTGAGTGCCGATGGTTTGATTAGCGTCGAAATGTTGCAAGCACGCGAAGTTTTGTTTTTCCTCCTTTGAGAGATAATGTCTCTCTTGGTTTCATTGTTGTTGGTTTCGAGCTTCATAGCTTGGGACTTCTTTCTTATATTGCTTCCGCTGATTCGATTTTTGAAATACCGTATTTTAGTGCGGTGTTATGTTCATGTTTAGAGCGAGTTTGCTCGACTGTTTGACTAGCACTACTGTTTATCAAGTGCTTGTCCTCTTATTAAGTTAGTTCCAGCGGCACGACCTTGGGATTTCGTGTTGGAATCCGGGTCGGGTCGTTACAGGATAACTACTCACACATGTGAATGTGATGGTGAATCTCAACAAAAAAAAAGTTAAAAATGGATAAACTACTCACACATGTACATGTGAAGATGAATCTCAATCGTTAATTTTCTTAAGATAATTTAATTTCAACCTTTCAACAGCCATAGTCAATAACCTGACTGTTTTATTATATAGATTATGACAGTTCCCATAATTTACGTTATATGAAATCTACCAAATTTAGTACTCCATTCGATCCTAAATTTTTTTTTTGTTCGTTTCAAAATAATTGTGATTTTTTAAAACTTTCATTAAAAAAAAAACTTTAACCGCTTTATCCTTACTTTTTTTTTACATATTTTAAAACAAAAACTTGTATAAGATGGAATTTGGTAAGATAGATCCATAAGATGGAGCACAATTTAGGAGTTTACGGGAATAATAAATAAACAACACATTATCAAGAAACATTAAATTGGCTCAGCTTTGTTTGTTGAAGGCTATTATTTAAAATTTAGTGGAGGTTTTGGGTTTGAACCCCTCAAATTTTATTGAGTGTGGCTGGCCACGTGTTAGCTTGGTAGGCTGGTCTCTGCATTAATGAGAAGTTTCTTATTTTGCTTAGGTGCACATATACTTTCAAGGTTTGTCGCTGAAATTCTTATATTTTCCATGCTTTTACAGTTTAATCATTTGTTAACTCTGTTATCTCTTCGTTAGTCTCATTTGTCTTGGGATGCTTGAAGGACCCTAACGGACTTTGACGAAATACTAAATGACACATTTAAAGCCAAACGGGACACATTTAAAAGATAAAAGTGATACATTTTAAGGTAAAAAATGACACTATAAAGGAAAATTTATTATAATATTTTTTAAAATACAAAGTAACACTCTTAATTCTAAAAAGTGACACTCTTAATACTAAAAAATGATATATTTAATACAAAAAGTGACACTTTAAAACTAACTGTGACTGCCAAAAGTGACTCATTTAATATTAAAACGTGACAATTTCAATACTATAAAGTGGTTTCACAGTTTTACGCTAAAAATGACGGTTTTCATTTATAATGCAAAGTAACACTTTTTAAAGCAAAAGTAACACATTTAAGACTAAAAAATAACACATTTAAGGTTAAAAAGTAACATCTTTTATAGGAAAAAAAATGATAACTTTTATTGAAAACGTAAAGTGACACATTTTATGTTGAAAAGTGATACATTTTATACTGAAAAATGCATAATACTTTTAATACTAAAAAGTGATATTTTTTTATTTATACACGTGAGGGGTGACGCTGTAATTTTCAAAAGTCGAAGGGTTGCACTGAGATTACTGAATCTTGGCATATTTAAAATGGATAGGTCCGCCTTACGAATTAAGATTCGTAAGACCGTCTTACAGGAGATCATCATGTATATTAATTATGGTCACATGTACAAAACTAATTTAAAAAAACCACAAATTATATAAATATTTATATCACAATTAATTATTTTTTGTTAAATGGTGTACTTGTCAAAGACTACGATTATTTGGGAACGATGGAGTATATAATCCATGCAAGTGAGCTATTGATTGTGATGGAATTAGATGCTATACCTAAATTAGGGGGCAATGACTGATCAGATTCAATTGGATTAGAGTAATTGGTTGAATAGTCAAGGGCGAATTACCCTTTTCATCCCTATAGCATACATAATTTTTCGGATTCATCCTGTTAAAAAAACTAACCTTATTGATCTTTGTACAAAAGCTTTTGACACAATCTATCTTTCCTTCCAATTTCGTTAGTTTTTTTTTTTCCGTTAGGTCAATGTACAGGTGTTTCATGTGGCATTGACTTGGGGTAAAATAATCATTTTATCAACAACAAAAAAGTACATGGACTAAACAAATTAATCTGAATTTTGGGCTTAGAGCAGGGGGTGCAATTGCAAATTACAATTCATTACTTCATCTTCTCTGCCGCTCATACACTCCGTTCTGCAGCCTTTTTTTCTTTTCTTTGATTTTTTTTTTCAATAAAACTGGGACGGTACCCTGCGAACTTTATTGATTAGAACAAAATGGTACAAACATGAAGGGGATAACTAGTCTTACACGATTTATGAGGGACAAAGAAAACTGACCTCAAAAACAAATTAAAACATAATGGTAATAGACCAAAAATAGACAAACATATGACGATCCTATTTCCGAAAAACGTAAACACCAAAAACATCATTGCGAAGAGCCCGACGCACCTCTCCATTCAAAAGAGCGATGGA
The DNA here is from genome assembly GCA_013146195.2 of Codonopsis lanceolata. Classification (NCBI taxonomy): domain Eukaryota; kingdom Viridiplantae; phylum Streptophyta; class Magnoliopsida; order Asterales; family Campanulaceae; genus Codonopsis; species Codonopsis lanceolata. Next base: position 24,789,585 of record CM028379.1, on the reverse strand, counting down.
ATCGAGGTTACGAGAAACCTTTGTGTTGGTCCTATGGAAAGGTTCTGGCTAAACAGATTTATCTTAGAAGGTTTAAGTTGTTGTACACGAATATAAGTTCAGAACAATATCATACTTTAACATTTCTTCAGATGCAAAAATATATATGGGTACCAGAATAGATAGCTTTATTTAATAAAAACCTTTTAAGAACTGGAAAGAAAGATCAGGGTTGATTTTGATGAATGTATACTATATTGCAAATTCAGCAGAGGTTTACTCAAAGGTAAACGTGCTTAATACTTCAACCTAGGCTCTCTAACCTAGCCATCTACTTTATTCCTCTGGATTCCATCCCCACTCAAGAACTAATTTCTCAAAGTTTCATGAACAAGTCAGGAACAGGTGGAGTCAAAGAGATGCGACATGAGAAGACAATTTTATGGGTTGCTCAGATAAGGTATATCTAAGCAACTAAGTGCAAAGCACTCGGCTCCCTATGATGACCTATTGTTGCATAACCAATAGCCCTTGCAATGGAATACAAGTCTACTGGTATGAAGGCAATGCAGATAGCCATCTCTTCATCTTCCTTGGACATCTTTGGAGATCTATTTTCAACGGAATCTGGAGTGCTTGGTCTTTACCAAAGGATTTGATTTCTGAAGGGCTGTAGAGACTTAGTTCTTTGAAGGAGAACAAAGAGCTCAAATCAAGAAAGAGGTTTCTTGTCTAGACATTGTTTTCTAGCGTTTGTATCTTTTCAGATCACTCTTCCTTTCTTATAACTTTTTTTCCTTGCAATCCACATAATGTGTCTAGCAAAGGTCTATGTTTTCCACAGTGATCTTTGAGATCACTTGATTGTTGATCTCTATATCTAGCTCTCGATATCGATCTTAATCTCTGTTTTTAAGAAAGAATAAGGGTTTTCTTTTATAGATAAAAAACTATAGATCCGTTGATATTATCTTCGAATGATCTTTAGCCGTTGTAGTGACCGTTTGGATAAGAATAAATCTTATGGATCGTTGGATAAAGATATTCTAGAAGATCTCTATGAAAAAGGTTGTCCAAAAATTCAGACTGAGTTAATGTGTCGTTGTTGTGCATGTCTGACGGAATAGTACACTGATATTTGGTTTTCCAATAAAGTAGATATATTTGAACTTAAAAACCAAATGTAAACGGGAATATCTGTTGAATAAAATCCAAATAGATCTAGCATGTTTGAGAGTTGTCAAGACGTTTCCGCAACTTGACTTTTGGAGAAGCTTGAGCCTTTTGTCGTTTCTGAACTTCTGCAATGATTCCATTATAGTTCGCACGTGCAGCGTAAGAAGGTCAAAGGTCTGCTAGTTTGATGTTCCTCTAATGATATTATCTTCTAGTAGAAATGTCTGCTAGTTGACATACTTGAGGAAGGAACTACCAACCCGTAGTAAGTCTACTGGTTTGATATCTTCGAAGAAGCTATCATCTTGTGGCAAGTTGCTGGTGTACTGAAATAACTGGTCTGCTGAGGTCATCATGTAAGAGTAGGACTAAGACTTCGACTCTCCTAGTCTAAGACCTATGCAATGTTTAACAAGTTTCCACACTAACCGAGACGCAACCCTTTTAGTCACTTGTTACAACATGCAGTAATGGGGACAAGCAAATCAAGGTGTTCAGAATATGAAAATGAATAAGTCGTGCTTCGGCAGGCATATTCCAACAATATCCTCCTATTTTTTTAAAACCATTACTAAACCCACACACACACACACACACACACACACATATATATATATATATATATATATATATATATATATATATATATATATATATATATATATATATATATATATATATAACACTGAAGTAATATTTCTGCTTATAGTAATAATATGCCAACAATGAATGATCATTTTATCTCAAGACATGCTCTAAAATGCTTTTACAAGTGATGGCTTATGTATAGTCACCTATTGTTTTTTACAGACTCAATAAATTATAGTACAAGTACAAAGCAATAGTAAGAAAACATTTTTAGATTATTTATGAGATATAAATGATTTGTTTGCTCAAAATATAAAAAGATTTTGGTTCCTTTCTTGCATAAAAGATTTATATTTAAAAGCATATTTTGGCAAGAAAGAGTAGCGAATCCTTATAGAAAAGAATAGGGTTTAAGCATTTAATTTTAAGGATTGTTGTGTAATACTAATTTTTGAAATTCATTTATAAAGACTTTATGAAGGGTAGAATATTTTCAGTATAAAAGTCTTAGTATAACATTTTTTTAAGTGTTTGAACATCAGCTTGTTTTTAGAGAATATGTTTTGATCAAAGATCATTTCAAGTGTGTTGTTCTATAGATTTTCTTATTGAAGAGGAAAGAACTCTGCTGATGAGAAGGTCAGCAAGGTTGTTTTTCAAGATAGCATTCTTCAATAAGTGTACCACAAAGGCAATGATGTATCACGTTGTTGAAGATAAAATAACTCTGCTGATGAGAAGGTTAGCAAGGTTGTTTTGAAAGATAGCATACTTCAACAAGTGTGCCATTGTAGACACCCCAATTTCGTACCCCTACGATATAATGTCCTACAACATATAATGTCCTACAACAATGATAACATATATTTTATAACTTTATTGAAGAGGAAAGAACTCTGCTGATGAGAAGGCCATCAAGGTTGTTTTTCAAGATAGCATTCTTCAATAAGTGTACCACAAAGGCAATGATGTATCACATTGTTGAAGATAAAATAACTCTGCTGATGAGAAGGTTAGCAAGGTTGTTTTGAAAGATAACATACTTCAACAAGTGTTCCACTTTAAACACCCCAATTTCGTACCCCTACGATATAATGTCCTACAACAATGATAACATATATTTTATAACTTTATTGGACTTACAAATGTTGCTTTTCGTTAGTATTTCAGGTAACTGAACTTAACGGGAGTTAAATGATACACATAAAACATATCAGGGCCTAAACTGAAAATATACATTTTTCCATAAAAGACACTGATGGAGCCGCTCCCAGCCCCCTGGTGCCGCACCCCACATGAGGGAGCGGCTCCTTCCTCTTCTCTCCTCCAAGCAGCTTCAACGTTGTCGTTTCCTCAGTCGCCTTGTGCTTTTCTGCGTTGTTTCGTTCCAATGCTTTCACCTGGCACGCCATTCATCGATTGTGAGAGAACATTGTCTTTTAATTGACCGTTCTTCTCCTATAAATAGAGGCTTCAGCTCTCATTTCTTGACACCCACATTTCATCCCGTAAACACACAACATTCGCACACATTCCCATATTCACAGCATGCCCTTCCGAAGCCTCCTTTGCCGAAGAAGTCGAAGAAGAAGAAGAAAGCCTCCTCGCTATGCACCCCGCAGCAAGCCTTCCGAAGATCAAGTCTTTACCCCGACAAGCCGATCACATACACATACACATACATACATACATATACACATACACATCCACATACAACAACACATAAAAAAAACTTCCTTTCTCGGAAGGACATGAGAAACACGCTTAAAGTCTTCCAGCGCCTAGTAGGCTAAGCCTAAGCGTATATACCAGATCAGATTTTCATGGTACAAGAGGTAAATATAAATTTATTGTCTTGTCTCGTTAATATAAATGTAGAATATTAATATTATGCATGCTATGTAAATAATAAATAAATAATGTAAATAAAGTAATTATGCATGCTATTATATATTTAACTTATATATATTTTATATACTATTGTATGTTATATTTATTATATAACAAATATATATTTAACTTTGTATGCCCAAATAGCATTAAATTTGTAATATACATTTGTTGTTAATATTTAGGCATAAACAAATATAGTTGTTACTATGCCCAAATAGCATTAAGCACAAAGTAATGTTATTCTCAATATGAATATATATAGAATATACTTTTTGGACTATATACATTTAAACACATGTTAATTTATTTAAACCCTAAAATGAGACCGAAAGGGCGACTTGAGTGCTTAACCTTTTCCCAACTCGTAACCTAGCCTCCGAACCTAAACATTTTCTGGAATATTTGGTTTTTTCTCTGTTTAACCTTAAAATAGAGGTGACAACTCTATATACACATAGTTAGAGTCCACAACGAGACTGAACTTATTCCACGCACTTTGATATTTCTTGAGACACGTCGTCGTTTTCTCACGCGACGAGGCCGGGGGTCGCAAAACGGGGTTCTCACTGTGACGACTATGCTGGGGATGTTGTTTTTTTAAAAAAACAAATAAGGGCTAGACTCAATTTTTTTGGGGTTAATAAATTATTTCTACACACTTAACATGCTTTTACACATAGTCTATATATATATATATATATACACACACACACATAGAAAATATTAATTACTTTGTCAATACAATACAATGTACATACTTTGTGATTGTTATTGTATGCTTTTGGCAACTAACGTTTGTAAATTTTGATTATTTGACATTTTGATTCTTTGTGTTATATAAAAATTTCATTCCTTCACAAAAAAACATCAAAAAAATTCATCTCTTTTTTTTTTGAAAAAAAAAGGGAAATTCATTTTCCAAAATAAAAAAAGGAGAATTCGTCTCTTTTCAAAAAAAAAAAAGGAAATTCATTTTCCAAAATAAAACAAAGCTCTTTTCAAAAAAAAAAAGAAAGGGAAATTCATTTTCCAACAAAAAAAAATGCATCTCTTTTCAATATTTTCTTTTTTGGAAATTCGTTTTCTAAATGAAAAAAAGGGGGCATCTCTTTTCAAAAAAAATTGGAATTTCGTTTTCCAATTAAAATTTTTTATATCTCTTTTAAAAACAAAGAGGGAAATTCATTTTAAATTTTTATCTCCTTTTAAAAGGAAAAAGTGAAATTAATTCATTTTCAGTTCAAAATAAAATTCTTTTTAATAAGAAAAAACAAGAATAAAGATTGCTTCAAAAAAATTAAGGAAAACAACATTTCTTTGGCGATGTTGAACTACGGTGACCTGAGCCTCGAAATGAGGAACGTAGGCAGCCTCCGGGTCCGGTCAAATGTTTCCAATGTCCTTTTGTGCATATACATTGGACTTTTTTGTGTTGCTTTTCTTTGCTACCACTAACATTTTTGCATAACACAACACATTACATGTTTAGCTTAACACATGTGTACATTGCATGCTTACCTCTTAACCTTTCACAAATGCATCCCTAGTCGATTAAACGCATCATTCATTCTCGACTACAAACACATCTTCAATGAGTCCTACTTCGAAATGTCGAGGTTTACCACTTTACAAAAAAGACCGATAAGGAGTAAGGAAAGAAAGAAGAGCAAGGAAAGGCCGAAAGTCAGACATGATCCTATGCAAGAAAGGGGAGAATTTCCCAGCAATAAGGAAAGACGTCTGGAAGGTTGTCTTATTAACCTACTCCTTCACGTCTATAAAATAGGTCGGCCCGCATCCTTTCGATGAACCAGGTGATGCAAGGATTGCAAGCAACAATTCAAGACTATGGCTTTCAAACCCCAGGGGTATCCCGTTGTTGTCGTGATTACCCATTCCATGTCTGCAACACATCCTTATAAAGTATGCTCGCTAGTCCTTTAGGGTTCCACTCTCTCAAAAGTCCAACCAAGTCCTTAAATTGGGGTTTCCAAGGGTTTATATATATATATTCGTGTCAAGTAATTTTTGCTTCTTTCTAGCTAGTTAAGTCTTTTTTTTCAATCTTTGAGCACCGCTCATTACCAAGTATTCTGGATTTGTCAATCGTCTCAAGAATGATGAATCGACTCATGTAAAAACATGATTAAACTACACAAGTTGATGATGAATCACCTGGAAGATATTGACCCGCAAACCATTAAACACATGAAGTTCCTCAAATAGGCAATTTGTCTCGATGAAAGGTCACCTTCGACCCATTGCAGCCGAGTTGTTAGTAGCACACTAGGGCTTCCCACTATACACCAAAATCCCGTCCAAAGCTTACATATCTTCAGCCATCCCCATGATCTAGCTTCCCAAAAACCGGGGTTGTTTTACCCTTAAATATATCCACCAAAGATGACCATCCCTTTTCCCAAAAGGAGAGCAAGGTTGAAAAACAACCAATGCCAAAGGAAAAGAAAAGGCAAGGTTGAAAAACAACCTATGCCAATGGAAAATAAAATAGCAAGCTTGAAAAAAAAAACCTATGCCAAAAAAAAAAAAAAAAGCAAGGTTGAAAAATAGCCTATGCCAAAGAAAAAAAAACATGGTTGAAAAACAGTCTATGCCAAAGAAAAGAAATGAAAGGATACTTATCTGGAACAGTCCTTCAAAGTCCCTCTAAATTGAAGTGTCTCTTGGAAAACATCTCATCCCAAACACTACACCCTAAAACAATTCATCTCAAACACTACACCCCAACCCAGTTGCCACATACATCTTTGTTTCAATCAGTCATAACATGATCCGAGTCAAAGACAAAGCTCCTAGCTAAAACATATAAAATCATCAAAAGATAATCATTAAGTAGAGTCCATAACCCACCAATTTTTGTGATACTCGGTGATAAAGTGAACTCTAGATCACGACTCTCTTTTTTTTCCATTAGAGTCGTCCTTTTTTTTTCTTTGAGCATACTCATTTCTTCCCCCTCAAAAATCTCTTCAATCGAGTCTTTCTAGGGCTATCCCCCGTTAACTTTTTCAAGAACCGTCCCGTCCAATATTACAGAATTTGGAATAATCGAGTCACTCTGGGACTTCTCTCATCAAACTCGGTTGATAAGAGAAGTCTCCCATCATCTCTGGAGATAGTTGCCCTGTCCATCTCACACTAAGGAACCAAGGAGCTATGAAGCCGTGATCCTTCTCCAACGACAACAAGCAGCTTATCTTTAAATACATGTAAAGACAAGCTCCCTGTGCGGTAAAAAAAGGGGGGTGGTCCTCCGAGGCATCGATTAGTAGGATTCATTGATCTTATGATTGAATTCCTTTCTTGCATAATGCACTAGTCAATCGACTAAAAGTGACGCAAAACTTCACCTACCTTCATCTCAAATGAACATTGGTATTTATTGTCTGGTCGCTGTAGACACCCCAATTTCGTATCCCTGGTATGTAACTCTGGCATGTGATATCAAGACCTATTAAAACTTAACAAATGTCAAGTTACAGGGGTTAAAAGTGCAAAAGGCAAAGCAGGATGCGTAAAACAGTGAAATGCAGGGGCTAAAGCATCAAAAAAGTAGCTAAGAATGAACAGTTGGCGCCACCATAAGAAGATCTTGGCGCAGCGCCCATAATGGGTTATGGTAGCGCCAGCTTTTGCTACAGTGCAGTCCCAACTTGCTACAGGAGTGTTACAATTCGCGTAATGTGCAATTTGTCCGGCCTTCTGTATAAGGAATTGATGCGCGAAGGGAGTAATTTTAACTCGCCCGATGTCCCTCGTCCAGCCAATAAATAGAGGCCCCGGGGTTCGCTTTCAACACACCTTTTATTCCACAAAAACCTCTATGCGTTGTTATTACGCTGCGAGATTTGTGAGCGATTGAGTGATCCTCCTATAAAGCCTCGAAGCCCTGCCAAAATCCTCCAAACCTAAATCTAACCGGTTAAAGTGATTCCTAGCCCCCTGGTTAGGTATCCACCCTATTTCTCCGGTCCAAAAACTTCGAAAAGAGCAGTTGCTCTGCCCGAATAAAAAGGCCAAAACCACCAAAAACAAGTCGTTACTCTGCCCAAACCACAGCAGCAGCAGCATAAAAAAGACTCCCTCTCTCGAGAAGGACAGAGCGAGCACACTACGCTCTAAAAGGTAAAGCCTTTAAGAGCGTTTATTTATAAAAAGTTATTTTTCAATCCGGCCCAATGTAAAAATATAAGCCGTTGTGCTGCCCGGATTTAGTTAGAAAATAGTGTTAAAAAGAGCCACTATTATGGCCAAATATTTTTAAATGTATTTGTAATTATTGTAAGGAGACGGCTGCAAGTGCGTAAATAATGTAGCCATGGATGTATTTGCTTTTATTTCCTGTCTTTTAAAGCTTTATCTATTTGCTAGATAAATATAACAAAAAACATACTTTAGCCAAAAACCGCTTTTGAGACCGAAAGAGCGAGTTGGGTGCCTAGCACTTTCCCAACTCGTAACTTAGCCTCTGAACCCATTTTTGCAATCTCTGGTTTTATTTTTTTTTATTTCTTCCTTAAAATAGAGATGGCGACTCTATAAAAACATTTTGGATCCAGTGGGGCATCGCAACACTCCTTTCTTGCACTTTTCTGTTTTCCCCTAAAAAAGTGAGAATGAGAATGAAAGAGTGATGTATTCCTATATCCTGGTATCCCCTAAAAAAGGGATAACTTGATATAGAAAACTCAAAGCACTCATAGTGATCCGAAATATGTCATAAGGAAATTTTCATAAAATCCATAGTGGGGCCTCGCAACATACTTTCTTGCACTTTCCATTTTCCCCTAAACAAGGGAAGATGTGAATGAAAGAGTAATGTATTCATGCATCCTGGTATCCCCTAAAAAAGGGATAACTTGATACAGAAAACCCAAAGCTCCCATATGGAACAAAAATTCACTGAAGTTACCGAGGCGTATTCAACGCACTATCTTGACAGCACCCTTTCCGCATTTTTAATTCCGTTTTCCCCTTAACAAGGGAGGGTGGAATGGAAAGCGTGGTGTCCCGTTTCCGCACGTACGCGCACCCCTATATCCAAGGGCGCGCGGGGCACGGGCGCATCCCCGGGAACCCACAGTGACGACTCTGCTGGGTAGATCGTTTATATTTTAAATAAAAATGGAGGGCTAGACTCATTAAAAAAAACTTTTTTTTGTTTTTCTTTGTTTCTGGCTAAAGTATGCTTGTTATATTTATTTAAGCATTTGAATATTGCATTCCTATACATCTGTGTCTATATTTGTGGATATGATCCTGTGGGTTCCCGGGAAATGTGCTCCCGCGCCCCGCGCGCCCTTGGATAGGGGTGCGCGTACGTGCAGATGCGGTGACATCCACTGCTCTCGTTCCACCTTCCCTTTTTTGGGGAAGACGAAATCAAAAGTGCGAGAGGAGTGCTGTCGGAATAGCGCGTTGGAATGCGCCTCGGTTGCCTTTAGTGGATTTTGATCCAATATGGGAGCTTTGGGTTTCCCGCATCAAGTTATCCCTTTTTTAGGGGATACCAGGATATGGGAATGCATCACCCTTCTATTCCCATTTTCCCTTTTAGGGGAAAACGTGAAAGTGCAAGGAAGGAATGTTGCAGCGCCCCCACTATGGATTTTATGAAAATAGCCTTATGGCCTATCTCAGATCACTATGGGTGCTTTGGGTTTTCTACGTCAAGTTATCCCTTGTTTAGGGGATACCAGGACATAGGAATACATCACCTCTCCATTCTCATTCTCCCTTTTTTAGGGGAAAACGGAAAAGTGCAAGGAGAGATGTTGCGAGGCCCCACTGGATCCAAAATGTTTTAGAGTCGCCATCTTTATTTTAAGGAATAAATAAAGCAAAACCAAAAAGAAAACCAGAGATAATGAAAACGGGTTCGGAGGCTAAGTTACGAGTTGGGAAGGTGCTAGGCACCCAACTCGCCCTTTCGGTCTCAAAACGGTTTTTGGCTAAAGTATGCTTGTTGTTATATTAATTTAACAGATAAATAAAGCATTAACTGCCTACAAATACATCCATTACATATATATTATTTACTGACTTGCAACAGTCTCTTTTACAAATAATTACAAATATACTTGAAAATATTTGGCCATAATAACGGCTACATTTAGTACTATTTCCTAACTAAGTCCAGGCAGCACAACTGCTTATATATCTACATTGGGCCGGATTGGAAATAATACTTTTACAAATGAAAGACTTTAAAATAAAACTTTAAAAACTTACTGACGGCCTAAGGTGTGCTCGCTCTGTCCTTCAGGGAGAGGGAGTCTTTTTTTGTTGTTGTTGTGTGTTGTGTGTTGTGTGAATTTGGGCAGCGTGACTGCTTCTGAAAGTTACTTTCGGCCTAGGGATTTGGGCAGAGTAACTATTTGTGTTTGGTTGTTTGTTGGCTTGAGGTAGGCTGAAATCGGGCAGAATAACGGCTTATTTCTGGCTGATTTGGCCTTTTAAATCGGGCAGAGCAACTGCTCTTTTCACGATTTTTGGACCGGGAAAAAGGGTGGATACCTAGCTGGGGGGCTAAGGTTCACTCCTACCGGTTGGTTTTGTGTTTGGAAGAGGTTTGGCAGGGTTTCGAGGCTTTTTGAGGTGATCGCTCACTATCTCACTTCGCTCTCTATTTATCCAGCGTAACGATAACGCAGAGAATTTTATCGAAAGAATTATGTGCTGAATGATCGACTAAGAGCCTCTATTTATAGGTTGAACTGAGGACTCAGAAGGAATTAAAATTCCTTCTTCACGCTTCATCCGTTTGTACACTGCGTAGAGTGAATCGCATATTACGGCAAATGATCAGTGCACTGTTTGAAGAAACTGGGCGCAACATACTAAATTGGGCGCCATGCCCATTGAAATTGGGCGCCATGCCCATTTTGAAACTTTGAAATTTTTGTGCACTTTGGTCCCTGCAGTTCGTCCTTTTGCGCATTCTGCTTTGTCCTTTTGCACTTTTGACCCTGTAACTTGACATTTGTTAATGTTTTAACAGGTCTTGATATTTTATGTCATGTCACATACCAGGGGTACGAAATTGAGGTGTCTATAGAGCCCCTCAACGATGGAGTCTACTGGTAACCCGTAACTTACTGAGTAGACGAACATCATTGATAAGAATAGACTCTCCAATTTCGATTCAATTACAAAACGAGGGAGAAATATGCAACAGATAGCAGTTACAATGCAGCAATTTATAATGTGAGCCAAACCTCTATATCCTAGACATTTTTAGTCAGTTATAGCAGGTTATCGCAGTTTTTAAGCAGATATGCAAATTAAGTGCTCTGATGGTCGGACCTACTAATGTAGGCTGCCTACGTATCCCTTAATAAAAGGAATCAGACCAAACGTAGTTCGGCCTCAAGCCGAAACAAACAACCAACGAGGATGTTGTGCTCTTTGGGTCAAAACCCATCCGAAAGCACAAACGAAGAAAAGATTTTCAAGTTTTTCGAAAAGCCGTATTCTTCCGGTCCGAAACCGTTGTCAAATACGGTATGAAGGTTTTTGTGTTTTTCGAAAACCATATTTCAACCGATAAATACCCGACGCTGAAATATGTTAAGAGGCAGTTTCAAAATTGTGTCTGGCTGGTAAATACCTTGTTTCCAAACACAATAAGAGGACCTTCAGATTTTCGAAAACTGTATTCGACCGATAAATACCCGACATCGAATACGACAAAGAACGTTCTTCAAATTTTTCAAAAACTGTGTCCAACTGATCAAAAATCTGTTGGATACGACGAAGACTTTTCTTTTCTTCTTCCTTCTTTTTTTTTTTTTGAATATTCCTCTTTTTTTTTTCTTTTTCTTCTTTTTTTTTTGAACAAAACCTTTTGAAAAAGATTTTTCTTTTATTTCTGAAAGCTGAATAAGAAAATCTTACCTTTCTTACCTTTCTTACTTGTTCCTGCTTTCGACTGCTGCTGTTGGTTCAGCTGATTTGGCTATTTCCGTCGTTCTGACTTTTCCATGCCAGGGATCTCCTTCTTTCTCTTTTTTTTTCTTCATGACTTTATTTTTCCTCTGACTTTCTTCTCTTTTTTTTTTCAAAAAGGAAATGGGGCTTACCTTTGCCGCTGAATTTCCTGACTTCTCTGCTTGCCTGACAGCTGACTTGCGGGAGACATGAGCTTTTCCTTGTTTTTTGGATGAAGGGCCGTCGAATGTGGTTAACAAAATTGCTTTTGTTAACTTTCTGTTAAGTCTTAGGGGCCACTTTGCAACTCTGAAATTTTGAGGACTTGAGTGCTGATTCTGAGTTGCTTGGAGGGGGAAAAGTGGAAATTCCTCAAATTTCTCCTTTCTTCTTACGGGATGAAGGAAGGAATTTCATTTCTCTTTCTCTCTTCTGCTCCTCATTCCTCCATTGCCGACAGAGCGAGTTATTTTTCCATTTTTTTCATTTTCTCGCCTTTTCTCAATTTTCTTCCGCCAAAAATTTTGTTTTTTTGCACAGATGGTTTCTTCCTCTAGATCTCGAAAAGGAAAGGCACCGATGAACCCAGAATCAGGCGAGGAAAGGAAGGAACTTCCTCCCTTGGTTCGGAACCACGTCAATTATTACTATTCGAAACACGACTGGGGTAATTTGGTGCGAGATTGGTACAAGCATGTCTCAAATCTCCCCGATCCCGATGTGAGTATAACTTTCTTCCACCCATTTGGTTAATTTTTCAGATCTGTTCAATTTCTGTGCTGTTTTGGACTCTCGGAGTATATATATGCTGCTTGTGATGTTTATGCATGTGATTTATGGGCTAAAATGATGCAATTTTGGTAATAATGCATGAAATTTGGGCAATTTATTTTTGCGATGCACAAATTGAACTAGTAGTCACTATTTGACCCTACTATGCATGATTTATAATGTTAATGCAAATAAGGCTATATAATGCATGTTTTAGATCTAAAAATATTTTTACATGGCATATGTTCACAATACGGAATTTTCGGAATGAAATGCAAAATTTTCGGGATACATTTTTCGGATACATTTTCGGATATATGCAAGACAAAACAGATATATTTTATGTATCAGAACTTATTTCTCATGCATGCTAATGCTGTAGGAATATAAGAAATGCCCAGGAGATATTCTTTTTTTCCATGACGGGTGGCATTTTTATTTTCTTTTTAGCGCATTCCTAATACAGCTTATTAAATAATAAATGCAAATAATGGATGCATGTACTACTTTATCTGATGCAAATGTGGTGCTGAATATACATGAGATGCTTTTTTATGTGAATGCATGGTTAATTTATTTTTATTTTTTTTAACATGAATGTGAAAATAAAAAATGTGGCATGTATATTTAAATGCAAAGTATATACTTTTTTTTTTCGACACCTAAAATGCTAACACGTATATTTATGTGCAAAAACAATTTTAATGTACAAAATTTCTTTTCTCTTTTTTTTTTTTTTTAAAAAACTAATGTGTTAAATATGCAAGAAGAAGAGGCTTGTGAGAAACTTACCTTTATTTTCCTTCTTTTTCTTTCTTTTCAGGAGCGTAGGCCTTTGGACAAGGTTCGAGCTACTTGTACCAAGGTGTCCGATATCTTCCATTTAATGCCTGCACCAGCCCAGATTTTAGTGGAGGAAACGGGCTTTGGGGTCTTCATGCGGGCCTTTTACCCCTTCCGCAGTCATAGAGCCATTTTTTATGTGCTGCGGGATTTTTGGTGGGACACCACCCACACTTTTCATCTGAGCTGGGGAGAGATCACCATGACCCCTTGTGACTTTGCTGCCATCACCGACATATCTACCAGCATTGGGCAGCCCTTGGCACCCGATTACACCCTCCGCGAGCATCATGACATAGTGGAGGATCTTCTGGGGTTTGTGCCCACGTACAAAACAGCGGATGAGGTCACCATTCTCAGTGTGAAGGGGTGGCTTCTAGAGAATGCCGGGCAGGTTGATGCTGAGGATAGCGTCACTGTGACCCGTGTTGCCAGGACATTTTTATTTTTCTTCCTGGGGACATCTCTTTTCGCTAATGCCTCCACTTCCTTGAGGGTTTCTTTGCTGGACTGCCTTCGAGATCTGGATCATGTGATTGACTATGATTGGGGACAGGCAGGTCTGGCTGAGCTTTATGCCTCGATGGATAGGTTGAGTCGGAATGACTCAAACGTCATGACCGGTTTTGCCCCTGCTTGGGAGGTATATTTCTCTTCCCCCTCTGTTTTTTTTTTGGTCAACATTTTTTTTCTTTCCCTCCCCTTTTTTTATTTGCTGACTTTTGCTTCCCTTCTTTTTTATTTGCGACGTTTACGGACCGCCTTACTTGGCCAAATTTGTGAATGCGAATCGGAAAAAGAAGGATGTCAAGGGCCATTTCATTGAGTCATTGGGGCTGCGTGACAGAGTGGCGAGCCCGACCTCAGGTTCAGTGCACCTAGTTCCTTGGTAGAATCTGATAGGGCCGTACGAGGTGACTCTGGTATTGAGCCGTTGCCGGATTCTGATGGTATCGATCATGTGTGATTCTTTGTACATGGGTGAGCGGGTCAACCGGCAACATGTTCTGGTTTCGGTTCCTCCGGTGGCGCCTCCTGCACCTCCTCCGAATGTAATTGTCCCAGATCTTCTGCCGAACCGGCATCGTTATTTATCCAAATATGTGATGCCTGCCAGTGACTTTCCGGTCATAGCATACGAGGATTTTATGAGGACGATGCTCCATCCTCCTCCTCCTCCTCCTGTGATTGGAAGGCGTGCATCTGTCGCTGGTGACTGGGCTGGGTCTTCTCATTCCACTCTGGATGCGCAGTTGGAGTTTTCCATGCCCGATGATGCCTTTTCGATTTTCCAATATCGGCGAGACAATAGGCTCATAAAGGAGGTCCTTCCCGACGTTGAGATCCCTGAGGAGTATCGCGTCCCTGATCATGCCCGCACGGTATATTCATCATCTTTTTTTTTGTCCTTTCTTTTTTTTATTTGACTGATGCTCTCTCTTTTCTTTTATTTTGCCTTCTCAGGTCAAAGTGTCCACGTACAAGAGACTATTGCGGGGCTTCGTTAGCATCAACAAACTTTATCAGCGACTGATGGATGATTTTTCTTGTCGGAGCAATGATGCTATGCGGCAGACCAGGCGTCGTAGTGATGATGATGATGATGATGTAGACGCAGGATCGAGTCGCGCTCAGAGCAGGGGACGAATACGCAGACCTGACGGCACGGTGGGCCCCCGAGTCAGGGGAGGTGGCTTTGGCAGAGGCAGAGCATCTTTTGGCTATTAGCTTCTTTTTCCTGCACATATTAGCTTTTCTTTCTCTTTTTTTTTATTAGCTAAGATCTGTACAAACATACATTATGAGATGCAATATAATTTTAAATGACATAAAAATGCACATTCAAAAAATACATGCATAAAATAAAGCTATACCGACTCCTAAGGGTAATGGCACGCTATGTTTTAGAAATGAATTTAAAAAGAATACACCTTCGACTTTGAGGGGGCTTTTCTGGTGATTTGCGGGTAGAGGAAGAGGCAGCCGCCTCCTCCTGTGCGAGGGAGTATAATTGCAGCCATCTATTGTTATGTAGCCTTTCTTTTCGATAGCTGCTAAACCTTTCCGTGATCAGACGAGGTAGTGATTGATGATTTGGACATAAACCAGAACACCAGCCGATTTATGAAGCAGTTATTGAACAAACTGGGCATGGCACACACTAAAATTGGGCGCCATGCCCAATTTCCCTAGGGGTGGCGCCTATTTTTGCTTTCCTGGGAGATTTTCTAGCCACTGTTCATTACTGTTCATCCTTTGTTTATCGATTTTTGACTTTGCCTATAAAAAGGATGCCCGGCGATTGTGAATTTTCACATTTGATTTCTTTCAGTCTGCCTTCACTTCTTCAAGGTTTCTTCCTCTCCTCAGTTGCTTTTCTCTCGTCAGAGAAAATATTCTATCTTTGCCCAAATGGCTGCTCCTTATAACACACCTTTGGAAATAGAGATCTACGAAAATGCCCTCGATCTCTGGATTCTCGCCCTTCGAGCCGACGAACGCGACTGGCTTGATCACATTTTTAGCTTCAGGTGCCTTCTATCCTGGAGAAATGTTGTCATCAACTGGGACATGTTAAGAGGGGCATCCAGGTTCTGGTCTCATCAGGATCATCTTTTCAATTTTGGGATGAACGAGATGTGCCCGGCTTTCGAGGAGTTTTGTGCAATGCTGGGAGTAGCTGCCACTCGTCGTATTGTTGTGCCTTCGCCTCGGAGGCGTCCCTATATGGCGATTAGGGAACTGTTCCGCACCACTCGAGATGCCACCCCGGGTTTCTATAACGGGGTAAATTTTGACTTGACTGTTCTTCCTCAAGCTTTCACAGAGTTCAGGGAGAATGATGTGGATTATCTGAGGCGTCGGTGACGCCTCTTTTCTTGTGCCCGTGGGGAGATATTTGCCGGTGGGCCAACATGGGCTTATTGACGGCGAAGTCGTGGATCTTGCTTTGCAGCACGTGATCGCCGGCCAATATTGTCCCGTAATCTTGGCGAAACTTTGGTGGTCCGATGCTTTCCGGTGGTGATGAACTTTTCCTACCGGCATCCCATTTTGATTCACATGTGGTTAGAAGAGCACTTTTCAAGTGTGATGGCTCCTGCATCTTTCGGAGCGATATATGATCCGGGGCTCTATGGTTTTCGCGGCCGCTTCCCCAAATTAATTATTCTGCCTATGACTGGGCTGAGGATTTCTTTCGGAGAGGCTCCATGGATATATCCTGGGTGATTCACCACTGGGAAATTCGGCGCTTCATTTTGCATTCCGCTGGATATGCCCAAGTTGTTATGTTGGGCATCAGGAGGACCTCTTTTTATAGTGCTGATAGAATATTGCGCCGCTTTGGGCCGAGCAGATCATTCCAGACACGACTCGCCCTGTATTCTTGGAGATGGAAAATAGCAGGACTCTGAATTTTGACTTCCAGAGAATGTGGCATCTTGACTTTGATAGGCTTCAGGTGGCCTATTTGTTTTCTGATTATATATTTTTGTCCCTCGAATACTTGGCATGGATAATGGTGATTGCGGAGGGGTCTTCTCGCGAGATTCGGCGAAGACTGAGAAACTTGTTCGGCCGTCATGTCGCTACGGGTATTGATGCTCGCCTTATGGAGATAGGCGAAGAGATTGAGAGCTTTTGGTCATCCCTCAGGCCTTGCAGGAAGATTTTAGGCGGGTACACAATCTTGGCACCCGGTGGCTCTGGACCAAATGAAGCAGTCCAATTGGGAACCCGGAGGCGCCCCCGGGCCGAATGGGGCACTGGTTTCAGGTATGCTGATTATGAGGTCCCTCGGCTCAGTAATGCAAGTCGGCAACACAACCCTTGGGAGCCGGAGGAGGCTGTCCCTCCCCTCAAACTGGATGGGGCACTGCTGTGAGGCCTGATGATGGCAGTCAACAACACAATCCCTGGGAACCGGAAGAGGCTGTCCCTCCCCTCAACCTGGATGGGGCACCGGCTTTAGAGATAATGGGGCCGGTCCTAGCAACACGACTGTCCAGGAGAATGGAGATGTTGGTGATGATGAAGGAGATACTTCCGGCGGCTCTGAGAATAGAGGTTCCTCTGCGCCTCGCAGAAGGGGAATATGGGCCCGGCTGGGTGGACGCCGCAGGCATTGATAGACCGCTTGGGGCTGAGCTGCAAAAGGAAGGAATATCTGGGGGGAAACAAGTGGGGTATAGGCAGAATATATATGTGCAATGCAGTTAATGTATAATATAGACGTCTTAAATAAATATTCCTAAGTTGCACCTTAGGACCCTGTAATATTATATTTAAGTGTTTTAATGTGAGCTTCCGTTGTGGTTTTTCTCTTTCTTTTGTCAGTTGAGCTTGTTGCATGCTGAAGACTGGAGATAGAATGCCGAGGATTCAAAAGAATGCCTTCCCTCCCTTTTTCTCCTGATTTTTTTTTTATGCTCTAACTTTTGCCTAGGCCGCCTTTCGGTTTTCAACCTAGCGAGCCCTTATTTCTCCTTTTGTTTTTTTTTCGCTCTAACTTTTGCCTAGGCCGCCTTTCGGGTTTTCAACCTAGCGAGCTGGAGAGGGAAGCACTTTTGTCGGATAGATTGGCTCAAGCATAGTACCTTTTGAGCTTGTCAAGGTTGAAGGGCTGAACAAGGTCCTCTCCTTCCTGGTTTGTGAGGAGTACGGCACCTCCTGACCGGATCTCTTTGACAATATACGGTCCCATCCACGGAGATTTCCATTTTCCCCTAGTGTCAACATAACTAGGGGGTTTTTCTCGAAGTACCAGATCTCCGACCTGGATGTCGCGGCCTTTGACTTTTTTGTTGAATGCACGGGCTATGCGCCTTTGATAGGCTCGAGTGTGCTCTAGGGCTAGTAAACCGCTCATCGATCGTGGCTAATTCTTCAAATCGCCTTTGACCCAGTCGACCTCTGCTATGTCAGATTCCATCATTACTCTTAATGATGGTACTTCAACTTCAATAGGCAGCACTGCCTCCATGCCGTATGCTAGAGAGTAGGGGGTAGCCCCGGTGGGTGTACGAACTGAGGTGCGATAGCCCCAGAGGGCTAGTGGTAACTTTTCTGGCCAGTCTCTTCCTGTGTCAGCCATTTTTCTGATGATGTTCTCGAGAGTTTTGTTGGCTGCTTCAACGGCACCATTGGCTTGTGGCCGGTAAGGGGAGGATTTGTGTCTTTGAATTTTGAACTCGTCGAGCAGACGATTCACGTCCCCTTCAAAATGAGAGCCGTTGTCGGAGATGATCTCGAAAGGTACCCCATAGCGGTATATGATATTGGCCCGGATAAATTCGACACCTTTCGGCATTTAGATCTTGTAGGAAGAGGCTTCCACCCACTTTGTAAAGTAGTCGACGGCTACTAGAACGCACTCATGGCCATTGATCCCTTCGGTGAATTTGGCCTATGACGTCGATTCCCCATGTTGAGAAGGGCCAGGGGGCTGTGGAGTTGTATAGAATGTGCGGGGGCACGTGCTGCAGATTTGCAAAACGTTGGCACTTGTCGCAATGTCGCACCCACCGAATGCAGTCGGTTTCAAGCGAGCTCCAATAGTACCCTTGCCGGATAACTTTCTTGGATAGCATATGGCCGTTCATGTGGGGTCCGCAGGTACCACCATGGAGTTGGTCCATAATTTGCTCTGCTTTGGCCTGATCGACGCATAAAAGATTCAGGCCTTGGTAGTGCCTTTTATATAAGCTGCCACCGCTGAACACAAATTGCGATGCCCACCTTCGCAGGGAAATTCTCCTCTTTGTCTAGGCCGGGGTAGATTCCTTTTGAAGCGCATTTTGGATGTCAACATACCGTGGCTCGTGATCCGCCTCGGGCCGCATTAATTTTGAAGCAGTATGCCGGCGTGACCTTCTTCCCGACTACAAAGGGTTGGACTTGGATTTCTGCGGGAATTTGGACTAATGATGCTAGAGTGGCCAATGCATCGGCAAATTGATTTCTGTCCCGCGGCAAGTAGTGGAATGAGATGGAATCAAACCGAGCGGCAAGTGTTGTTAATTTGGCATGATAAAGTTGCAGCCGGGGATCTTGGGTTTTCCACTTCCCTTCGACTTGGTTTATGATCAAGGCAGAGTCTCCAAAGACTTCGAGATTTTTGGCCTTCCTTTGGAGAGCCTCTTCCAGGCCGGCAATGCAAGCTTCGTATTCGGTGTTGTTGGAGCACTTCAAACTCCAATCTTAGGGCCGTGGAGTGTGAGAATCTGGTCAATGAGTAAGATCCCTATGCCAAAGCCTCTTTTGTTTGCGGCCAAAGAACATCCGCCACCGGTGTCGTGGTCGTGATTTCCAAGACACCTTCGTCCGGGAAGCCGGGCTCAAGAGCATCTTCGGTTTTCGAGGTAGATCGGCTAAGTGATCTGCGATTACGCCGCTTTGATAGATTTGAGCGTGACATATGTTATGTCAAACTCGTTGAGAAGGAAGGCCCACTTAGCCGCCGGCCGAAAGTGATGGTTTGCCGAAGATGTATTTTATAGGGTCCATCCTGGATATGAGCTTGATGGATCGCCCCGCAGATAAGTTTTGAGCCTTTGAGTTGTCCGCACTAGGCCAAGACAACTTTTCTCCAAGGTCGAATAATTCACTCGCTTCCTTGCAGCTTCCTACTTATGAAGTATATGGCATTTTTGATGTAGGAGTCTTTCTTTTCTTGGGCAAGCATGGCTCCTACTGACGTGTCTGTGACGGTTAAGTATATGAGGAGAGGTTTATGTGTATGGGCTGGAGCTAGCACAGGGGGATTGGTAAGGTAGGCTTTTATTTTGTCGAAAGCTAGTCGGCATTTCTCGTCCCGCACTTGGTCAAGATTTTCTTTAGGAGCTTGAAGAGGGGCCCACATGTGGTTGTCAGTTGTCTGATGAAGCGGCTGATATACTGCAGTCGGCCTAGGAAGCCTTTGACTTCTGTTGGAGTTTTTGGCTGCGGCATCTCTATAATAGCTTTGATCTTTGCCGGCTCGATCTCAATGCCTTGCTCACCACTAAGAATCCCAGACCTTGTTTTGGTGACCCCAAATGTGCATTTGGTGGGGTTGAGTTTCATCTCGATGCTTTCTTAACCTTTCAAGAACTTTCGAAGGTCTCGATATGAGCACCGTTGGCGTCGCTGGAATGCACGATCATGTCGTCGACGTAGACCTCGATCTCCTTGTGGATCATGTCGTGGAAGAGAGTGGTGGCAGCCCTTTGATAAGTAGCCCCGGCATTCTTGAGTCCAAATGGCATGACAGTATAGCAATAGGTACCCCAAGGAGTGGTGAATGAAGTCTTCTCTTGGTCTTCTGCTGCCATTTTAATTTGATTGTAGCCGAGCATGCCGTCGACGAAGGATCTGATTTTGTGAGCAAAGAACGAACATCTACCACAATATCAATGTTGGGTAGCGGGAAATCATCTTTGGGCGACGCTTTGTTGAGGTCGCGAAGTCGACGCAGATCCGAACCTTCCCGTTGGGCTTGGGAACAGTCACTATGTTGGACAGCCAGATCGGGTATTCAACTACCCGAATGAAGTTGACATGGAGCTGCTTCATAATTTCTTCTTTGACTTGCAGTGACCATTCTGGTTTGATTCGGCGGAGTTTCTGCTTGATTGGCCGAGCATCCGGATATATGGGGATCCGGTGTTCGACTATGGCTGGATCTAGCCCCGGCATATCTTCATAGGACCAGGCGAAGATATCTACGAACTCTTTGAGGAGGTCGATGAGTGCTACCCTTTCAGAGCCTTGCAGGTAGTTGCCGATTTTGATTTCTTTGACTTGATTGTTCACCCTGCATTGATGATTGACAAGTCTTCACCGCCGCCGAGTGATGTTGTTCCTGTTGCTCAACTGACTTTACAAGCTCAAGCAAATATTTTTTATCTTTTGGGTCCATTTCATTAAATGACTCATTATTATGATTATTTAATGTATCTTTTAATGTAGGTGCAACTAAGGAATAAGCAAAGACATTCATATTATCATTAATAGCAAACTGCACGGGGCTTATTACATTATTGAGGACCTGGGGTTTGAGATCCTCATTATTAGGGAGCGGATCGGTAGATGACCAATCCGTAAAGCTAGGGAAGGAAGGGGATGGTATATCCGGCGGTCTACCAGCCTCGGGAGTCAAGAGCGGGCCTGGTCGTAGTGTACCACTGCAGAGGCTTAGCAGTGAGAAGCTCGAACTCATCAGGGAGCTTTGCATATTCAGTGCCTCCGTCTATCATACCCAAGAAGCTGTCTCCTCCAAACATTTATTTAGAAACTCCTTTATTGATCAACATATTTTACAACACCTTTATTCATGGCTAATTAGACTAACTTGCCCCTTTTAGACCTCCTTGGCTTGATCTGTTTCAAAAAATTTTGTGCCTGCCACTGTAATTACCTCGTTATCAATGAGATCCTGAATTGCCTCTTTGAGTGTATGGCACTTGTCAGTAAGATGACCACTGCTTTGATGATACTCACAATACTGGGCATGATTCCAATAAGGTGCAATGGTTTGGGTGGTCGGTAATTATCAATGGGCTTTAGTATCCCATGGGCCCACAAGATTTGGAGTATTTCGATCTTGGGACGTAGGTCATCATAATGTCTTGACATTGTTTCTTTTCGGCTTTTTGGCTTGGGTAAGTGGCCAGATGGGGTTTTGGTCAAGCAACTGAGTGGGGTTTTCTTTCTTGGATAATATTGTACTGGAATGGGGTTGCCTGGACCTGGGCCCAATAGGGATTCTTTTTCTGGTATACAAACGACTTCCTTTAAAGTCCCTGGGGTTATTTGTTGAGGATAGGCATTTGAGGGATTAAGAGGAGGGTAATTCCTTTGGTCGTAATAGCGTGAATTCGTGAGGGGATCGAGCCGATTTCGGAGAATATGGGTTAGAATCATGGGCGCTTGAAATCATATTACCTTTGGCAAGGAGGTCATCATTTGGTTGGTGGTCGCACCGGTAGCTTTCGAGGCTTGAAAAGGATATTTTCTCGTGGTATCATATTTTGGGATGGCAGAGTTTCTCCCGCCAGAGATCCACCGATTTGTTATTCTTTCTTCGCATGAGCATCCAGCCTTTTTAGCCAAGCTTCGAGTTTCTTTCGCTTCTCGATATAGCTTGTTTATCCTCATCTCGATTTCTCGATACATCTTGATTTCATCAATCGGCCGATCGTCTCGCTTTTCTTTCCAAATTCGGGCCAGTTTCGAGGAAAATGGGTTTGGAGGTATCGAAGGTCCGGGTCAAGGCTTTCTGGGCTTGGAGTACAGTGCCTTTATTAGTATATTTTATTATTTATTATTTTCCCTACAAATTGACCGGATAAGCACCTGCTTAATTTTGACAGCCTCAGACTTTTCCTCGAACAAGGATTCTTTCTCCGCAGTATAGGACCAACGTATTCCACCCGCCTTTCGACTCCTCGAGATCGGATCGATCCCAAGCGAAGGGCCTATACTCTTTCCGATCCACCATTCGAAATGGTCTAGGTCGAGCATTTGAAAATAATAAATCAGCCTTGCATTTTTTTTTGCACATTTTTTTTTTGACTTGCGCATATTTTTTTTGACTTGCGCACATTTTTTTTTTGACTGGGCCGACCCATAATTTAAAATGCAAAACCGGTCGGTTGAAGTGTCCCGAGAATCTATATGCGCCTAACGTTGGCTCATGCAGGGGTAGGTTGGCCATGGTGTAGGGTAGCAGTTCAGAATATATTTATATGCATGTGCACGTGTGTGCGGTATCTAAAAAGCAAAAAAGTTTTTTTTCAGATATAGAAATAGAAAATAAAATGATATAGGCCTGTCTTGTCGTTATTTGTGGATTTTCTCGCTTTTTAGCTTAAGCGAGCAAGCAAGCATACCATCAAGAAATAGAAAGAAAAGCTGGGAATCTATCTATTTCTATTAAAAAATGAGGTCCTAATCCCCAAAATAAAATGACATAATGAATGCATATGTATATATATATATATTTTGCGTAATGAAAATAAAGCAGAATAAAATAATATAAGGCCGAAAATGAAAAGATTTTAAAAATAAAGCCCCGGCCCTTTTGTTGTGCCGCCTGATAATATTTATACATATATATATATAATATATATATATATATATATATATATATATATATATATATATATATATATATATATATATATTATGAAATTTTTTTTTTGAAAAATACGAATATTTTCAAGTATATCCGTAATGTTGTTTGAAATGAAACCGCCGCAAGATGGAGGATCATATCCACAAATATAGACACGGATGTTAAAGGAACGCAATATTCAGACTGTTTAAATTAATATAACAAGCATACTTTAGCCGAAAACAAAAGAAAAAAAGTTTTGGTTAATGAGTCTAGCCCTCCATTTTTATTTATTAAAATAAAAACGATCTCCCCAAAGAGTCGCCACCGTGGTTCCCTGAATGGTGCTCCGCGCCCGCGCCCTTGGATAGGGTGCGCGTCCGCGGATGCGGTGACATCCATCGCCTGCTCCACCCTCCCTTGTTTAGGGAGGACGAAATCAAAAGTGCGGAGGAGTGCCGAATAGCGCTTGGAATGCGCCTGGTTGCCTTTAGTGGATTTTTGATCCAATATGGGAGCTTTGGGTTTCCCGCATCAAGTTATCCCTTTTTAGGGGATACCAGATATGGGAATGCATCACCCTTCTATTCCCATTCTCCCTTGTTTAGGGAAAACGTGAAAGTGCAAGGAAGGAATGTTGCGCCCCCCACTATGGATTTTATGAAAATAGCCTTATGGCCTATCTCGGATCACTATGGGTGCTTTGGGTTTTCTACGCCAAGTTATCCCTTGTTTAGGGATACCAGACATAGGAATACATCACCTTTCCATTCCCATTCTCCCTTTTTAGGGGAGAACGTGAAAGTGCAAAGAAAGATGTTGCGAGGCCCCACTTGATCCAAAATGTTTTAGAGTCGCCATCTTTATTTTAAGGAATAAATAAAGCAAAACCAAAAAAGAAAACCGAGATAATGAAAACGGGTTCTGAGGCTAAGTTACGAGTTGGGAAGGTGCTAGGCACCCAACTCGCCTTTCGGTCTCAAAACGGTTTTTGGCTAAAGTATGCTTTTTGTTATATTTATTTAACAGATAAATAAAGCATTAACGCCTACAAATACATCCATTACATCTATATTATTTACGCACTTGCAACCGCCTCTTTTACAAATAATCACAAATATACTTGAAAATATTTGGCCATAATAACGGCTACATTTAGTACTTATTTCCTAACTAAATCCGGTAGCATAATCGCTATATATTTACATTGGACCGGATTGGAAATAATACTTTTATAAATAAAGACTTTAATGAATACATAAAGCAAATAATTACAAATATATCGAAAATATTTGGCCATAATAACGGCTACATTTAGTACTATTTCCTAACTTAAATCCGGCAAAGACAACCGCTTATATATATACATTGGGCCGGATTAGAAATAATACTTTTACAAAATGAAAGACTTTAAAATAAAACTTACAGATTTAGGGTGTGCTCGCCTGTCCCTTCAGGGAGAGGGAGTCTTTTTGTTGTTGTTGTGTGTTGTGTGTGTGTGAATTTGGGCAATGGATCGCTTCTCGAAAGTTACTTTTGGCCTAGGGATTTGGGCAGAGTAATTGTTTGTGTTTGGTTGTTTGTTGGCTTGAGGTAGGTAAATCGGGCGTATAACGACTTATTTCTCGGCTGATTTGGCCTTTTAAATCGGGCGCAGCAACCGCTCTTTCCACGATTTTTGGACCGGGGAAAAAGGGTGGATACCTAGCTGGAGGGCTAAGGATCACTTCTACCGGTTGGTTTTGTGTTTGGCGGAGGTTTGGCGAGTTTCGAGGCTTTTTGAGGTGATCACTCACTATCTCACACCGCTTTATTTCTTCAACAGAACGATAACGCGAGAAGCTTTACGAAGGAAAGTGTTCTGAATGAGAAGCTCGGGCCTCTCAGATTTATAGGCCGAGGCAGGACATCGAGGAAATAAATTTCCTTCTTCATGCATCATTTGTTTGTACAATGTAATCGGAATAATTGCATTTTACGGCAACCGTAGCGTAAAATTTTGCCGTAGAGAAGGATTTGGGCGCCCATAAATTTGGGCGCCTAAAAATTTGGGAGCCACGCCCACTTCAATGGTGGCCACCCATTTCAAACTATGCACTTTTGAGCACTTTCGTCCTCGCAGTTCGTCCTTTTGCGCATCCTACTTTGTCCTTTTGCACTTTTGACCTCAGAACTTGACATTTGTTAATGTTTTAACATGTCTTGATATTTTATGTCATGTCACATACCGTGGGTACGAAATTGGGGTTTCTACAAATTTCCAGCCCCCTGTGGTTGAACTGCCTAGATTCGCTTCCATAGTTACCAAATCAATATAGGAGAGAATCCTTGATTTTAGGCATGATAGGCGGCCGATCGCAGCAGAGATATAGGAGCGTATAAGGCAAGTGTTCTCGCCTAAACATGGAAACCTTTGAGTTGTCTCGAGAGCAAGCCTTCGGTACTTCCCATTTGATGCGTGCCTGGCGAAAGGTGGCTTGCTCGGCTATTCCATTTGTATTGCTCTAGAACTTGTCGAGTCCCTGGACGCCCCGGTCAAGCGCGGCAAGGCCAATGCTCGACCAGCTGTGTTTAGACGAGATGAATCTCGTTTCTTTGCTAAATATGTGTGTTGTCCGGCATGGCCCCCCGGTTGACGTGCAAGGCCTTTGCCCTACTAAAGGCCAAAGTTTGATGAGAATTACGCCGGCCGCTAATGCTTCTATTACTTTGCTCGCTAGTCTCATGGCCCCATGTGCATTGTGCTCATGACCACGCGTGATGATAGCTCGTGACTAGGTTTGGGCCGGCATATCAATTTTGTTATTTTGATCAACCCAACAATTGATTTCAAGCAAATACCCAACAAATAACCAACAAAAGAATCGTTAACTTGATTCACTTAAACGGTAACTCACCGATGGAAGGCGATCTAATTCCTATATATAAAGGCCAAATATTAGGCTTAGCACAACCTTTCAAATACTTCCTAGTAGGGGTGTAACGATTCGGTTTGGTTTGGTTCGAGGCCAAAACCACAAACCGAACCGACTTAATGATTCCATGTTTTTCAAACCAAATTGAACCACGTGATGTTTGAAACCAAACCAAACCGAATCGAATGGTTCGGTTTGGTTCAATTCGCTTTGGTGGTTTAAATAAAAATTAAATTAAATTAAAAATTATTAGGCTAATTAACAAGTAACATCAAATCAAACATTAAAAATCATATTTTCAAACCAAATGAACAAAAAAAACAAACATATAAATAATTAAGAATGATATTATAAATATAAAATTATAAATATATTTATATAATTATAATATATATATATATATATTATAAAATCATACATTTTTATGGCGATTTGGTTCGATTCGGTTTGGCGATTTGGTTCGATTCGGTTTGGTTTGGTTCGAGAAGTAAAAATCGCAAACCGAACCGAATTGACCAATTTATAAAATTTTCAAACCTCGAACCGAACCATACTACGTCAAAACCAAACAAAACCTAACGATTCAATTCGATTCGATTCAATTCCGCGATTCGACTTACACCCCTACTTCCTAGCATCAATTCTTCTTTTTAAGGCCTCCTTCTCTCCAACTCGCTTGAACAAAGCAACTTCTACAATGCCAAAATCATATGTTTTGATGTGGCAAAACACACGCCTTGGGTCGCCCTTGAGTTGGGTAGGATATCTGGCTTTGAATCACCTTCCTTGAGCCCTCGTCAAGATCACAAAAAACCCGAGTGGAAGTGCAAGTGTAGCCTCGCGAAACCCTTCGGCATGAGAGTAAGTCTCGTGTGTGCTTGAAAGCAAATTGACGCAGTATCGAGGCTCAAGAAAGTGTGTGTACTTTGTTAATGATTGTGGAGAGGTATTTATAGGCCCTCAAGGTGGTTGAATCCGCTCAGATTCTTCCATAGTTGCGTAATCAATCAAGCGAGAGAATCCCTTGATTTTAGGCATGATGGTGGCCGATCGCAGAGATGTAGGAGCGCATAAGGCAAGTATCCGCTTCAAGTATGGAAACCCGACTTGTCTCTTGGAGAGCAAGCCTCCTCCGTACTCCTCGCAGGTATATGCCCCTCGCGCAGCGTGGCTCGCCTCGGTATTCGCTTTACACCAACTTGATATAGATCCAAGGACGGCCCCCCGGTCGGGCAGTGGCCAATGCTTGCTGTGCTTTGGACAGGTTGAATCGTTCCTTTGCTAGGTGTGAGTGTGGTGTCCGGCATGGCCCCTCGGGTCGGACAGAAAGGCTCGTCTCCCGCCGGTGTTGATGGGAATTACACTGCCCGCTTGATGCTTCTATTACTTTTGCTCGCTAGGCTCATGGCCCCATATGCATTGGCTTTGTGACGGCACGTGAGGATAGCTCGTGCCTGCTCGTGACCTGTTTGGACCGGGCATATCAGCCGCCCCTACCTGTCGCGAGCATTCATGCTCTGAGGGGGAGCGTTTAGATTGTATACTGCAGAGCTCCAACACTTATGAATTTTTAGAAGGTTGACAAGGACTTTGGAGGGCTTGCGTGGAAGGCGCGTGGAAGCTTAGCGGGATGGATTCTGAGCGTGTCAAGCATGCTTGTTGCCGAGGGCGCAAGCAGCGGCAGCGAAGAAGCGAGCGTGAGTAGCTGCCAGCCAGGTGACTTGATGGGGCACGGCCACGAGGGCCACATTTAATGCTTCGTGATGATGGGCCGCCAACC
>CM028379.1:24722439-24761494 GCA_013146195.2 Codonopsis lanceolata | reverse complement strand
AGATTAATAATTGTGCTATCAATGATCTGTCTATGTGGGTTCGACCTTTAATACTATTCTATAATAGTATTGTCCACTTAAGGAAAATAATTAAAATAAAGACATATCGATCACTCACAATGAACTGAGTTCTCGTTAGAGATCGAGAATGACGTGCAGGCGCGGCGGGACAGAGAAAGGAGGATGCGGCAACGTCCTAAAAAATTCCTCATACGCCATAATCGGAAAATCATCGGCATGAGGTATTTCGGCAGAATACCGATACTGTTCGGTGCGGGCTATCACACTGAAGGGCGGGAGGCACTGCTTGGAGGTACTAATATCAACTGGTGCTGACGGTTAACCCGCTCGCCCATGTACAACGAATCCACCATAATGGATACCATCATTATCCAGCAGTGGCTAAACCCCAAGGCAACAGCATAATGCCCCTCCAGGCCCTCCCAGGGAAGGAAGTGCAACGTACCGGGACTCGAACTAGTGATCGCTCACCTTTTTCCATTCCTTCCTTTTACAACCATAATCACCACTGTTTTTCATCGATATCTTTGGTGCAAATACGAGGTGGTGGACCTGTGAAGGAAGACCGGCGTGAAATGGAAAAATGAAAAGGCACAGACACGCAAATTAAAAAAAAAATGTTGTAAAAAAAAAGGGGAGAAAATATGTCTTTAAATATATATATATATATATATATATATATATATGTATATATATATATATATATGTATATATATATGTATGTATGTATATGTATGTATGTATGTCTGTATGTATGAAAAAAGAGAAAAGCAGGAAAAGCAGGAAAAGACATATACCTCCCACGCCGGGGAAAATCCATTCAGGGTCGGCGAGTCATTCCGGTAGGCCCTGTCCATGGAAGCATATAATTGACCAGTCCGCTGTCCAGTCATAAGAAGGGATCCGCATCGGCCCAAGCAGCCAGAGGAAACTCTGGGGAGGTAGAAGAGTTGGCAAAGAGCGGCGTGCCAAGAAAGAAAAAAGAACGCTCTAGCCACTCGAGTCACATGCCCATATCATTTCTGCACCCGCCGACGTTGCTAAGAAGCGGCGGTCGCTCTAGATAAAGATCTCATCCGTCGATTTGAATTCTGGCTCGAAGCCCAAGAGGTCCACCACCTCCTCTGGACGCCGACGGAGAGTATAATCCGGGGCTAGAGTCTCCCCGATACTGGTAGGGAGGCCAGTAATGGCAGTGAAGTCACAAGGGGTCATGGTCGCTTCCCCCCAGCTGAAGTGAAAAGTATGGATGGTATCCCACCAGTAGTCCCGTAGCGCATCAAAGATCGACAGGTAACTTGTGAAGGGACGGAAAGCATGGAGAAAAGCGCTAAAACCAGAGCCCTCCACCAGGACCTGTGCCGCCTCAGGCAACATGTAATAAATATCCATCACGTTGGTGCATGAAGCCCGGACTCTCTTAAAGGACCTGCGAAACTGAAAAAGAAAAGAAAAAAAGGGGGAAAAAAGGTAAGTCCACTATCTTTATTTTTCTCGTATTTTTTTTGATAAACAATAATAATAAATAAGTGAGAATAAATGATAAACATGTTTCATGCATCGTATTTCATGAATTATAAAATTGCAGCATGCTAATTTCCTGAAATGTAAAATATATATATGTAAATAAACATTCAAGTTTCCTTCATAAAAAAAATGAAATGACAAAAAAAAAATGTGTATTTCGAAAGTATATATTGTATTCTTTTACATCCTTTTAATAAATAAAAATGCATTTTTGTTCATTTAAATATGTATTCTAGCAAAAAAAACAAAAAAAAAACTAACAAAAAAAAAAACAACAAAAAGAAAAATTATTATATGTGTTATTACTTTTTGCATCTTAGGCATCATAGAAATGCATTTTAAACATATGTACTGCATTTTTCGCATTATAGTATGCATAATAGAGTAACAAGAGTGCCCATGCATCATGTTAATAAGCATCATATAATTTTCTACATCACATTTGCATCAAATAAGGTAATATATGCATCCATCATTTGCATTTATTGTCCAATAAGCTGTATTAGGGGTGCGCTAAAAAGATAATAAAATGCCACCAATCATGAAAATAAATATTCCTATGGCATTTATTATGTCCCTGCAGCATTAGCATGCATGAAGAATAAGTTTTTGGGCATGAAATATATCCGTTTTGTCCTGTATTTATCCAAAAATGTGCCCGAAAATGTGTTCAGAAAAATTTGAATTATATTCCGAAAAGTCCGTTTCGTGAACATATTGCATGCAAAAATGTGTTTTAGCTTAGAACATGCATCATATAGCTCCAATTGCATTTATAGTATAAATCATGCATAGTAGGGTCAAATAGTGACCACTAGTCCAAATCATGCATCGCAAGAATAAATCACATAAATTTCATGCATCATTACCTAATTGCATCATTTAGGCATAAATAAGACATGCATAAGCATTATTAATAAAGCCAGACGTGCTCCAAAGGTGCCAAACAATGCTAAAATCTAGCAGATCTGAAGTATATGCAGACAAATCTAAAAAAGGGAAGAAACTTACAGAAGTAGGTGGAAGATTGGACACATGGGTGTCCCAATCGCGAAGAATGTTGACCCAGTCGTCTGTAGAGTACCGGTATTTGAGTTTATTTCGGACCAAAGGAGGAAACTCTTTCCTCCTTTCACCAGATTCTGGGTGCATATGTGCTTTCCCCTTCCTGGATCGTGAAGAAGATGCCATTTACTAGACAAAACACTCGAGTTGGTGAAAGAAAATTGAGAAAAGGAGCGAAAATGAGAGGACAATAAAAGCAAGCAGCAATGGCGGAGCTGCGTAACTGGAAGAAGAAAGAAAAGAGAAGAAAGGAGCATTGGCTCCCTTTCCCTACTCCCCGTCAATAATAAGGGAGGAAAAGGGAATTTTTCCTTTTTCCCCTCCGAAGTTTGAAGCTGCGACACTTAAGTCCTCAATTTCCAAAAGTCTCAAAATGGCCCCTAAGCTTAACGAAGAGTTAACAAAAGTAATTTTGTTAACCAAAATTGACGCACATCCACCCGAGGACAGAAGAAAAGGTAATGTCCCCAGCAAATCAGCCGCGAAATAAACAGAAATGCAAAAAAAATTCAGGCGGCGCAAAAAAAAAAAAAAAAAAAAAAGTCCCTAGCTTGAAGAAGCGAAAGTGGCAGAAATGTCAACATCAGCTGAACCCGCAGCAGCCACCCAGGCACAGAAAAGGTAAGAAAGGTAAACTATTCTTATCCTAACTTCAAATAAATAAAAGAAAAATCTTTTTCAAGTTTTGCTTTCAAACAAAAAAAAAGAGGAATATTTTGAAAAAACAAAAAAAAAAGAGGAGTATTTTCAAAAAAAAACAAAAAAAAGAGGAATATTGAAAAAAAAAACAAAAAAAGAAACAAAGAGAGTGAGAAGAAAGGAAAGGAAAAAGAACAATCTTTTTTGCCGTATTTGGCGACAGATTTCTGTCAGTCTTATGCAGTTTTCGAAAAACTTGAAGAAAAATCCTTTTTGCCGTGCTCGGCGACAGATTTTGATCGGTCGAGTGCAGTTTTCGAAAAATTTGAAATTTTTTCTTATTGTGTTTGACACCAAGGTATTGACCAGTTGAGCACAATTTTTGAAAATGTCTCTTAACATATTTCGATAACAAGGTTTTGACCAGTTGAAATATGGCTTCCGAAAAACTTTAAAATCTTCATACCATATTTAACGGCCGTTTTCGACCGTTTGAATACGGCTTTTTCGAAAAACATGAAAATCTTTTTCCTGTTGTGTTCTTGGTCGGGTTTTGACTCGAAGGACATAACATCCTCGTTGGTTGTAGTTTAGGTTTTGGCCTGAACTACGTTTGGTCTGATTTCCTTTATTAAGGAATACGTAGGCAGCCTACACTAGTATGTCTGACTATCAGAGCACTTAATTTGCACATCTGCTTAAAAACTGTGATAACCTGTTATAACCGACTAAATATGTCTAGGTTATGGAGTTTGGTTAGCATGATAAACTGTTGCATTATAACTGTTACCTATTGCATTTCTCTCCTATTTTAAATGAACGAAATTGGAGAGTCTATTGTTTATCAACGATGTTCGTCTACTTAGTAAGCCTCGGGTTACCCGTAGACTCCATCGTTGAGGGGCTCTGTAGACACCCCAATTTCGTACCCCTGATATGTGACTCTAACAGGTGATATCAAGAATTTTTTAAAATTAAAAAATGTCAAGCTACAGGAGTCAAAAATGCGAAAGGCAAAGCAGGATGCGCAAAACAGTAAATGCGAGGGGTGAAAGTGCCAATTTTGGAACTCAATTAGGGCTTTGGCGCGGCCAAAAGGTGGATCTGGCGCCGCGCCAAGCCGAGGGTAAGTCGGCGCCCACTAAGCTACAGTTCCTCTCAGAGTTAACGCATTGTACAAGCAACGAAGGCCGGTGTACACGGTTGATCAGCACGCTGAAGGGATTTTTAATCCCCGATGAGTCCCTTCGTCCAGCTATAAATAGGAGTGATGGGGCTCACTTCAGATAGAAAGAAACGATCGCAAAGAAACGCTGAAGAAAAATGTCTGCGTTCTTATAACGCCGAGAGTAGCGAGAGAAGTGAGATAGGGAGTGTTAGCCCATCAAAGCTTTGAAACCCCGTCCAAACTCCGCGAAAACAAAAATCCACCGGTTAAAAGTGATCCCTAGCCTTTTAGTTAGGTATCCACCCCATTTCCCTGGCCCAAAAACCATAAAGTAAGCCGTTACTCTGCCTGAGTAATAGGCTGAAAAACACCCAAAATAAGCCATTGTTCCGCCCAACCAAAAAGGCCAAAACAACCACAAATAAGCCATCATTCTGCCTGAGTGAACAAACCAAAACCATCCAAAATAAGTAGTCACTCTGCCCAAATCACAACAACCACAACACAACAACAACAAAAAAGACTCCCTCTCCCTAAAGGACAGAGCGAGCACACCGCGCTCTAAAAGGTAATAGCCTTTAACGGCATTGTTTTTTCTTTAGTTGTTCTTTAAAATCCGGTCCAATGTAGTAAATATAAGTCGTTGTGCTGCCCGAATTTAGTTAGAAAAATTATGTAAAAAGAGCCGTTATAATGGTCAAATATTTTTAAATATATTTGTAATTATTGTAAGGAAACGACTGCAAGTCCGTAAATAATGTAGCCGCGGATGTGTTTGCTTTTATTTTCCTGTCTTTAAATTCTTTATTTATTTGCTAGATAAATATAACAAAAAACATACTTTAGCCAAAAACCATTTTTGAAACCGAAAGGGCGAGTTGGGTGCCTAACACCTTCCCAACTCGTAATTTAGCCTCTGGGCCCGTTTTCAATCTCTGGTTTTTCTTCTTTATTTTTTTTTGTTTTGCTTTATTTTGCCTTAAAATAAAGATGGCGACTCTAAAACTTTTTGGATCCGGTGGGGCGTCGCAGCACTCCTTTCTTGCACTTTTCTGTTTTCCCCTAAAAAAGGGAAAATGAGAATGAAAGGGTGGTGTATTCCCATATCCTGATATCCCCTAAACAAGGGATAACTTGATATGGGAAACCCAATGCTCCCATAGTGATCCGAAATGGGCCATAAGGCTATTTTTATAAAATCCATAGTGGGGGCGTCGCAACATCCTTTTTTGCACTTTTCCGTTTTCCCCTAAAAAAGGGAAAATGGGAATGAAAGGGTGATGCATTCACATATCCTGGTATCCCCTAAACAAGGGATAACTTGATGCGGGAAACCCAAAGTTCCCATATTGGATCAAAAATCCACTAAAGTCAACCGAGACGCATTCCAACGCGCTATCTTAAGACATCACTCCTCTCGCACTTTTAATTTCGTCTTCCCCTAAAAAAGGGACATGGAATGAGAGCAGTGGTGTCCCGCATCCGCACATACGCGCACCCCTATCCAAGGGCGCGCGGGCGCACGTCGGGTGACCCACAGTAGTGAACCGGGCTTTCGACCTCAGGGCCTTACAAATGGTATCAGAGCGGGTCCCAGCCGGATCCCCGTATGAGCCACCTCTTGAATCCTGTATCGCGTGGGATATGATTCGACATTTACGAGGACGTCAAGGATTTAAGTGGGGGAGAGATTGTAATACCCCATCCCACATTGGGTAGGTGTGGGAATTGTGTTCGATTTATAAGGTGGCCACACACTACCTCTGGGCACGAATATCATCCTTGGACTTTTGGGTTGGTTTGTGGTGGGCCAGATGACTCCAAGGTGATGCGTGCTCAGTGGGCCTATGTGTGGGCTACACGTAGCGAACCGGGCTTTCGGGCTCGGGGCGTTACATGTCTAGCTTTGACCTAATGAATGGAATCGCAAGTAGTAAAGAACAAGAGGTGCGGATAACTACACGGCCATATGCATATGTCGTACAATGGCTCACCATTGTGATAAATTGACATTATCAATGCACGAGAGTGATAAGTTAGGGTTAGGTTCATATATATGTTCCTAAGTGACATATAGGAAATTCATATGTTCTTGTTCTTAAGGGTATAAAGTGGATGAATTATTTAGGATGGAGACTGAATTATAATTTGACAATTTATACCATTCTTTAGTGAACGAACCCAAGATTAATTGATTGATATTTTAGTCAAAAGAACAATAGAGTAGATACAAGTGAATCCACATTCCTAGATTTCCCTACACCATAAGATCTTCATAACTGTGATTACTTCTTTAAACTGTTAATTAGATTTCCTTCTTTCTGTAGAATAAATTAGATTAATAAATAAAAACCCCTTTATTTTAATTATTACTGGTTTACTTGCTATTTGACATTGCTTGTCTCTGTGGTTCGACTCTTGCTTCCACAATCTATTCTACAATAGTCTTGTGCACTTGCAAGGTAAATTTAAGACACATCACCGACCAAAGAAGGGTTACTGCCATCATGGAGGAGCGAGCTACTCATCACTTGAACCAAGAACTGATGGAAGAACAGAACAGACTTCGAGAGCGTCTCAATGATATGATCGCATCAGAATTTGGGTTGGTGACTACTTAGAACGATGCCGAACACAACCTAAATTATTCTGAGTTGGTATAACTATCTATTCTAACACAACCTAAATTATTCTGAGTTGGTATAATAGTCTCTCTCTAGTTTCTCTCTCTAGTTTTCTCTCTCCTATACGATTAGGGTTTCCTAGCGGTGATGCCGCCTTACGGCTCTCCGTCGGAGGCTCCCCCCCGGTCAGACACATGCGGCTGGTCTCTCTTCATCGCCCCCTCCTGTAGGTCCTTCGGGTCCCCAAGCTTCGGGTTCATATGCATCCGTGGCTGCTCAACCAGCCGCGACCTCTTAAACCTCTTACTTAGCGTAACCCTAGCGTATTAGTGGATATTCCCTTGGCGCCTCGTCACGTTAGTGGATATTCCCTTGGCGCCTCGTCAATCTGTGGTAGTAGAGAATGATTTGGGCTGTCTCTTCTCACCTTTGGAGATGGAATTGGCGGATAAGCAATTCCAGAATACAGTCATTCTGAAGTTTTCTGTGGGTCGGCCTTCATTGTTTGTTATTCGTGACCATATTGCAACTAACTGAAAACTGAAGGGCCCCTTTGTTGCCGGTTTGCTTGACCCCCGTCACGTTATGGTTCATCTAGCTTCGGTGGAGGATTTGGTTATCACCCTATCGAAGGAATCCCATATGATTAATAGTTATATGTACCGTTCCTTTCGTTGGTCGCCGGATTTCACCCTCGGTAAGGACAGTACGTATGTCGCGGTATGGGTGAGGCTTCATCAACTTCCTCTCCCTTTTTTCACCCCTTCGTACCTAAAGCGCATTGGTAACACCTTTGGACGATTCCTTCGGGCTGACGATAAAACTTTGGCTCTATCTCATCCGATGCATGCCCGAATTTGCATCGAAATAGACGTCTCAAAGCCTTTACCAACTCGGATTTGGATTGGTACATCTAAGGAATGCGGTTTTTGGCAAGGTCTAGAGTTTGAGGGGAATATCCAATACTGTACTGGATGTGGCCTCCTCGGTCACTCGGTTCTTGTTTGCAGGAAAGGTCAACGTCGTTTTGGACTTCATAAAGAATCGAATCCATCAACTAGGCAACCCTCCCAGAAAGGGAAATAACCAACTCCTGAAGGTGTTCGCATTAATGTTCCTCCTATTGTGGAGCCAAACCCGGTTGTTAATTCCAAAACTGAAAGGGCTCAATGGCGCCCGGTCACTAAACAGATGCAAGGGTCTGCATCTATTACGGAGACTCAGTCAGGCAAGGTTCAGAATCCAGCTCCTTCGCAGGTGATTTCGGAGCCAAGCAGTATTCCTGGGGTTGGAGTGGCGGATAACTTGGTGACTGGAATCAAATCCTCTACCCAAAAAGATTGTACTGGGACTGTTGATGTTGTGGATTTGGAAGTTGCTGGTGATCAACCTGGTTCAAGAGATGTCCCTCGCACGGTTCACAATGATCAGAATACTATTGCTTCCTTCTTTTACTAATACCTGTGTGCAAACCCATAACCCCTTTGGAGTTTTATCTGAGTTGGATGATGAGGTTGTGGATGATGAGGCTGTTCAGGATCAGGAAGTTCCGGTTGGGCTGTTTGGGGCTTCCAGAGCTCTCTCTCGTTCGTTGTCTTTCGATGGGGCTTGTATGCCCAGGTATACTCATAAGCTTACCCGGTCAAACTCAATTGATGATCTAACAAATTTCCCCCCTTCAGATCATGAGACTCAACAATTTCGTAAGTGCTGCAAGGCTCTATCGCAGAAAGTAAAGGATCGGGTTTACCGGGACAATAACAAACGTGTAACTAGGGCTGCGGCAAAGGCCCTTCATGTTTCCCCCCCACAATAGTTTGTTTATGGCGGTCATTTTTTGGAACGCCCGGGGTTTTGGTAATAAGGACACGAGGGACTATCTTAAACTTCTCAAAACTCAACATAATGTTCTGTTGTATGTTATTCTCGAACCCAAGCTTCAGGGTGATCGTATCGCTAAGCTATCTAAGAAATTGAATCTTCAGCATTTTCTTCACTGTAATCCAAGTAATATGCATATATGGCTCTTATGGGACAGCCGTATCCAGCTTTCCCTAGTGACTGCTACATCACAGCATGTGACCGTTCGGTGTTTAATAAATGATACTTTCAGCACTCTTATTTCTTGTGTGTATGCGAAATGTGATAGATTGGAGAGGCAGGCCCTGTGGAATAATTTATCAGACTTATCTGTTCGGTATCATGAACCATGGATTGTGGGTGGCGATTTTAATGTGATTGCTCAATCTAGTGAAAAACTTGGCGGGGTTGGCTTTGATTGGCCTAGTATTAATGATTTCAATGATTTTCAGAATCGGGCGGGATTATGTGATGCGGGTTTTGAGGGGAGTCAGTACACGTGGTGTAATAATCATGATGGGGCTCACCGTATATGGCAGCGTCTGGATCGGATTCTGTTGAATGGTTTGTTTCTTGCCTCTTACTCAGCACTTCGCGTCTCTCACCTAAGTCGAGTTCATTCCGATCACTCCCCGATTCTGGTGGAGTTGCCTTGTTTCACAAAACCTAAGGGTTTATTCAGATTCCAACGGATGTGGTTGGACCATGTTGATTTCCAGGATTTTATTATGAGGCAATGGGAACGGCCAATTGCGGGAACTGCCATGGATATCCTGTCGAAAAGCTCTAGTTGCTTCGTAAAGACCTTAAGGGGTGGAACTGGCAAGTTTTTGGTCATGTTCAACGCAAGCTGGCTTCCAAGCAGGATGAAATTAACAGGCTTGAATTAGATCTTCAGCATCACTGGGATTTGGAGACTTCTAAGCAGCTGGGTTTGATAAGACAGGAGGTCACGCAGTTGGTAGCATGGGATACAGAGCTGTTACAACAAAAGGCTAGACAATGCTGGTTGCAGGATGGGGACCGTAATACTTCTTATTTCCATGCTAGCCTTAGAGATCGGAGGCGGGTTAATACGATTAAACTTCAAATGGATGATGGTTCCTGGAGTTCGGATTCATCAAGGATAGGTGAGATGGCCGTCTCTTATTTTACCAGTCTTTTCTCATCTTCCCAGCACACTGTTGATGAGTCCTTGTTTGATTCAATTCCTATCAAAGTTACGAGTCAGAGTAATGATAATCTTATTCGGATGCCAGAAGAGGATGAGATTTGGAGGGCTGTTCAGGATCTTAATCCTAATAGTGCGCCGGGTCCAGATGGCTTTACGGGCCATTTCTTTTTGGGTTGTTGGAGTATAATTAAGGGGGGTGTTATAGCTGCTGTGAGAGAATTTTTTGCGGGTTCTCAGTTAACTAGAGGTATCTCGTCTACTACTCTAGTTCTCATCCCTAAAGTGGATAATCCAGTGAATTTATCTGATCTGCGGCCTATTAGCCTCTGTAACTTCTCCAGCAAGATAATTTCAAAAATTAGTGCATCTCGACTAGCTTTGATTCTACCTGAGGTTATTTCATGGGAACAGTCGGGCTTTGTGAAGGGGCGAAGTATTCAAGAAAATATTGCGCTAGCTCAGGAGTTGATTCATAGAATTGGTCATAAATGTCGGGGAGGGAATGTGGCATTTAAGCTGGATATGTCCAAAGCCTATGATAGGATGGAATGGGATTTTCTTCAGCATGCTCTTCAGTCTTTGGGTTTCTGTTACTCCTTTTGTAACTTAATCTCCAGGTTGGTTAATAATGTGTGGTATTCGATCCGGGTTAATGGTGGTAGTTTTGGTTTCTTCACTTCGGAGCGAGGGCTTCGTCAGGGTGACCCGCTTTCTCCGTTGCTTTTCATTCTTGCCCAAGAAGTCTTATCGGTTTCTATTAACAAGGCAATTAATGAACATCGTATTATCCCCTTCTATCATGGTCGTGGTGGGCTTACGATATCTCATCTCCTCTATGCGGACAACATGTTACTTTTCTGTAATGCTAGAAAAAGCTCGATTCTGGCTCTCCGAAAAATTATTGCCCAATATGAAATGAGTTCTGGGCAGTTGATCAACCTGGGTAAGAGTGGTTTTTATGTTCACGATTCTTGTTCAGCTTCCAAGTCTCGTCGTATTGCGGATTGGTCGGGATGCAGTCGTCATCATTTTCCGATGAGGTACCTGGGTATCCCTATTTTTTATGGCAGAATGAAGAGAGACTTTTTTGAAGATGTTGAACGCAAAATTCTTCATAGGTGCACAGGATGGAAAGGTCGTCTTCTTTCCATGGGAGGCCGTCTCACTTTGATCAAATCGGTCCTGAGTAGTATTCCGATTTTCACGTTGGACTCAGTTCGGGTTCCTGTTTCATTTATAAAGAGGCTTAAAACTCAGATGGCTAACTTCCTTTGGAGTTCGGCGGGCAGCTCTCGATCTCACTGGTTCTCATGGCAATCGATCTGCCGTCCCCTCTCAGCAGGTGGGTTAGATGTTCGCCCCCTTCATCTGGTAATGGCGGCTCTTCATGCTAAAATGGCGTGGAGTGCCTTGCAAGGGGCTAGTCTTTGGGCCCGTTTTGTTTACAAGAAGTACGATGGAGTCAATGGTTTCACCTCCAGTCACTTGGCAGCCCCTCAATGGAAGGCTATATTATCTCACATCCCTACGATTTTGGCTCAAAGTAGATGGGTAGTTGGTGAAGGGAGAATTTCTCTTTGGCAGGATAATTGGTGTGGGGATGTCTTGGGTGGTCCTCGGCCAGTGGATGCAAACTTAATAGTTTGTCAAGCCCTCCCTATTCTAGATACACTTCTTCCTTTCATGCCAATTCACACGCATACTGCTGCGCGCAATTTAGTTTGTGAAGCAGGGATTTCTGATCGTCTTGTCTATACTCTCACTAATTCCGGGCAGTTTCGGTCTTCGATTTATTTAACTAGTATTCGGCCTCACTTCCCAGATAGACAGTGGGCGAAAATTATCTGGCAGACGTGGATTCCGGTCAAAGTGAGCTGTTTTATCTGGAAGTTGTTTCACGGGGCTGTTCCGGTCGATATTCAGTTGCATATTAAGCAGATTTCGGTTGTGTCGAAATGCCATTGTTGCACGCAGCCTGCTTGTGAGACCTTGACTCATTTGTTTGTATCTTCTGAAGTTGCTAGAGGTGTGTGGAGGTACTTTGCGCACTGCCTTAACAGAAACATATCTTACACTTCGGTAGATCATCTCTTCTCGACTTGGTGCGGTGACATATCTACTCGGAGTCAATTAGGGGCCTGTTGTGTGGGTGTTTTTGTCTTTTCCTGCTGGGAAATTTGGAAGGCAAGATGTAGTGCGGTATTTGATAGTCAGGAAATGCAAATTGGTAGGATCATTGCTTGTGTCAAAGGTCATTTACAGGACATGTTTTCTGTATTTCGTCCCAAGACTCAGGCTTCTTATGTGGCTAGACTGGGCATAGAGTGTCTTGGCCTATCTGTTGTTGCTCCCATTCTGAAATGGGGTTGCTGGGTTCGTTGGTCTCCCCCGTCTCCGGGCTTCTATAAACTTAACACTGATGGTTCTGCAGTCCAGGGTTCACACTCGGGTGGGGGTGCGTTGTGTGACTGTCAAGGAGGTCTGGTAATGGCTTTTTCAGCATTTTATGGTACGGGCACAAATACAGGAGCTGAGGTTAAAGCTCTTCGCGATGGGCTCCGGTTGTGCAGAAATCTGAATATGGAGAATGTTTTGGTAGAGTCTGATTCTTTGGTTGCAGTCCAGTTTCTTTCTCATCGCCACAGTGCGCCTTGGAAGTACACATACGATCTTCGGGATTGTGCCTCTTATCTTGGTGATTTTCTTGTTGCGCATGTTTTTCGAGAGCAGAACTTTGTTGCTGATAGGCTAGCTGCGGATGCTCATGTTCATAAAGGTTTTCAGTGTTATGTTTCTCCGTCAACCCTTCCGAGAGCTGTGAAACAGGCCTTGGTTCATGATATGTTAGGATTTCATAATTTCCGTAAGCATAGATAGCCTCTTATTTCTGTTGTATTTTGTTAGAGGTAAGGCTCCTTTGCCCCCCCTTTTTTGGGTCAGGCTGGTTGTCCCCCTCCTGTATGTTTGGTTTTGTTTATTTTTAATAAAATTCGCAGGGTGCCGCCCCTGCTTCTCCAAAAAAAAAAAAAAACTCCTTTTGTAAAACTCTGCTGTTAAACAGCTTGGTTAACTTATAGATGAAATATATTTTGGATTATGATGTGTTCTAAATGTTTTATTTATTTATCAAGTCCATTTAAACTTCGCGTTTAAATCTTTAAACTGTTTATTTCCTGCTGCTCTGTGAGATTTAAACTCTGCTTAACTTTATACTTGCTCTTCTTGTTTTATCTTGTAAGTACTTAGCCTAGCTATCTCTCTACTAAGACTTCTGTTCTGAGAGGCATGTCTGCTATACTTAATAAAAAAAAATTAAGACATATTATTATCTCAGTGCATTATTCAAAGTCTGCTAGTAGCTGAGATGATGACATCAACAAAATTGGAGGAGATTGTTGACCCTCACAGGTTCTAGATTTGGTTGAGTCGTCTTTTGATTCTATTGCACATTGGCTAAAAGGACTGCATACCGGTTAGTGTGTCAACAGTCTTAGAATCAAGGGTGTAATAGAATAGTTTAGTGCTAGTTTCTCCAAGGCACGGACCAGCAAGCTTCAACAACAGCCTTGAAAACACGTCTCACCAGCAGACTTTGAAGTCTGCTCAGCTCAAAAATCGAAGCTCAGCCAAACACGTGGAATTAGGTCACATATTATTTGAACTAGATATTTTTAATGTCTAGTCAAATAATATTCAAATTATCTTCATCAAATTTCCCTCCAAATAAGTCAACCATGTCATTATCTGGCTTTAGACAAACCGCACAGACAACTGTCCAGCCTGTCGCCTGAATCATGAAGACAGGAGACATTACCTCTTTTGGCTAAGAAGACTTTCAAGTTGTAACACTTGCAAGCTGAAACCTTACTCTGTTTGGGAATGTCTGCCTATGCATCACTGCATCTCTGATGTCTGTCTTGCTGTACCTATTCTACAAAGCGCTGAAATGCATTATAACGTTGGATTCAACCTCTCCACTCTCAGTCCAATGGTCCGGAAGATCTCCCCTGGTATATATTCTAGTCTTGAAGATCTGATTACACACATCTCTTGCGCATTCAATACTCAAGCATTCAAGAGATCCAAAGGACAAGAACTAACACCTTACCAAACTTCCTGAAGCTGCAGATCTGCCAGTCTTTACATGCTTTCATCTTCTTCTAGTTTGTTTATTAACTGTTCATTACTTTAGCACTTGAGAGAGAAATTATTCATTGATTGCTTCTCTCATCATTAAACACTTGGTTGAAAACTATTTTTGTACACGATCCATTAGAGATCTAAATTTCTCACCTAGTGGGTAAACAAGTGCACCTTTCAAAATCCAAAGCTAACCACTTTGGTAGTTGACATAGTACTTTTCATAGTACGAACCACTTCTAAATCCTCGCGTACTGTTTGAACTGTTTCTGTTTATCTTGTCTTCCATTACAACTGCTACTGTCATCTCCGTTTAAAGACTACTAATGGGTCTGTTTAAGAACAGCAGCCTTTGATCTGTTTTATCTTCTCTATTTTCTGCTACCCTAACTCTTCTTAAGAGTTAGCTATTTTTCAAAAGAAGAAGAACACTTTGAAAATATTTTTAAAGAAACTTTAAAAACACAACTAGGATATTCAATCCCCCCCCCTTCTAGCCTAGATTGACCCTATTCGGGACCAACAGGCGGTGACCAGATCATATATCTCATCTTTTGATATCATTGGTTCAATCCAAGTGAATCGAGAGTAGTCATTAACTACTACAAGTGTGTACTTGTCTCCAGAAATACTAACAGTAGTGATAGGTCCAAAGTGTGGGTCCCAACGGGCACAATAATAAGCTAGATGGGGGGGGGGTTGAATAGCTTATTATATGCTTAAAAACTTTTAAGTAAGTTCTTTGAAATGTACTTACAATCTATTGAAAAGATTGAAGTAGCGGAAGTTTTTCAATGAAGCTGGTTCAAGTCTGCCGATAAGGACTACCGGTAGACCTTAACAGGTTACTTAAGTTTTGCTGTTAAGGATAGAGATAAACAAAGTTATAAGCAGTTTAATAAGTAGACAAACAGTAAAGGAATTAACACAAGTATTTTGGGATGGTTC
This sequence comes from Codonopsis lanceolata, assembly GCA_013146195.2. Classification (NCBI taxonomy): domain Eukaryota; kingdom Viridiplantae; phylum Streptophyta; class Magnoliopsida; order Asterales; family Campanulaceae; genus Codonopsis; species Codonopsis lanceolata. Next base: position 24,746,328 of record CM028379.1, on the reverse strand, counting down.
ACACTATAAAGAGTGCTACGTCCACCACCAAGGTAGTCAACCTTGGATTTAAATAGTGCACTATGTTTTCCACTAGATCTATTACAAAGAATATTCCCAATGGATCGTGAACAAAATATTGACTTGTGTTTGGGGGTTAAGGAATTAAATATCTATGTAAGCAGGATATTTAATTTGTGCAGAAGAATAGCTTAGAAAGAAAACAACAAGAAGTAAAACAATAAATGTTGATGCATAGCTTCTTGTTGTTGACGAGGACTTCTTGATCTGTTTAGGATCTCTTGAATGCACTGAGTAATATGACTTAGAGTTGTTGTAGATTTTCAGAGCAATTCGTCAAGTGTATTTCTCCAGTCTTTAATGGCAGCATTTATAGCAGGAGCATTCTAGAGATCCGTTGGAGAAGACGAAGTCTTAACAGCTCTATTAGGTTGAATGCATTAAATGCATAGGGCTGTCAATCAAGAATTTCGCCTCTCACGTATATCGAGCGCAGAGATGGGCACGAGATCTTTTGCGAGATCGGAAGTTGGGCAATCCGGATGTCGATCTGTGAGAGTTGTTCTGCAGTAGGTGACACCGCTTTCCTCGCTTTTCGCTCAAGATGCGAAAGTCCTCCGCTGAAAGCCGCTTTCGGGTCTCGAGATGTCAGGGAATGTCTCAATTTAAATTCAAACTGATAAGGATAAATTTAAATTGATCCATCAAGAATTGCTTGACTGGACACGTCATGATTGATCGAGTGTAGACAAGGTCTGCCGTTGTATGTTGTAGCAGGTCTTCCGGTGAAGCTTTAAAGAGGTCTTCCGCTGAACCTGTTGAAGTCCTATAAAAGCTATACTTGGCAAAGTTCTATACACAGTTGCCACGCTAATCGATACGCAGCCCAATTAGCCACTGATGTATAAAACTAGTGTAATGTATGAGCAGATATAAATCTAAATACAAAAGTATCAACACAAAGAGATCCATGTTCAGAAGTTGAAGAGGTATTGAAGTTGACATAACAGGCTTGCTCTTGAAAGAAGACTTGGAAAGTTTTCCTAATTGATAAGCCTTACAACTTCTGTCGTGGTCGGCAGACACCGTAGGTAGACCCTTGACAAGCCCATCTTTGGAGAGCTTGCAGAGGTACTTGAAGTTGAGGTGACTGAGACACTTGTGCCAAAGCCAACTGTTGTCACGAATGTTGTTGGCAACTAGGCAAAGCCTAGAGGATCTTCCTAGTAAGTTTAGGTCCATGACATAGACGTTTCCTTGTTTATTTTCGGTCAGCAAAGTTGAGCAGGATTCACTATATTTGATGAGACATTGGTTGGAGGAGAATTAGCAGATAAGACCCTTGTCGCAGAATTGAGACATGCTCAGTAGATTATGCTTTAAGCCATTCACTAGAGAAACTCTACTGATGGAGAGATTTCCTCTAGTGATTGAGCCATACCCAATTGTCTTCCCTTTTACATTGTCACCAAATATCACCATTGGAACTTTAGCTTCAACTATATTTGTAAGTAGACTTCTGTTCCTTGTCATGTGCCTTGAACATCCACTGTCGAGGTACCAGGTGTCCGTATCTTAAGAATCTATAGCCATGAAGCAGACCTGAAAATGTCAAAGGAACAAGGTCCCCTTTATTTTCTTTCGGATCCTGAGGATTAGCAATCTTTTGGGACCCTTCTGGGGCTAGATGGCCTAAACAATTGCAAGAATGGCAAAGGTGAAAGTTCTAGGGAGAACTGGGATCTGCTTTTGCTGTAGAGTGCTTGTGATTTTCTTTCTTTCCTCCACCACTCTTGGGTTCAGTGTGCTTATTGACAGTAGGCTTGAGAGGTTTCTTGTGAATGTTCCTTGGTCTATTAACAGCAAACCTAACATTGGTTGGTCTGTTGTTAAAAGTCTTAGGAGCATCCACCGGAACTCCTTTAAGTTTAGTGTCAGCTAGCTTGAGAGCATTGGTCTTTTCATAGACAAACTTGACAGGTACCAGTAGAGATTTCGTTTGTTTATAACCAGCAGACTTTGCCTTAGCAGAGCTACTGTCAGCAAACTTAGATTTCTCTATTGTTTCTTTAACAAGCTTCTCATCAGAAGTAGCAACTTTGGCTTTCCCTTTGTGGGCCTTAGGGTAAACATATGGGACAGTTGTGTAGCCAAGTCCATGTTTACCCTTGTTACCAAAGGTCAGTTTGGAGAAGGAGAGATCAACAACAGTCTTGGAGGATTCGCCTTCCTCTGTGACGGAAGCGCTTGGTAGGTTGTGCTCATCGTTATAGCCTAAGCCTGATTTGTCTAAACTTGGATTTTGGCTAGAAACGATTCCTTCAAAGGTTTCCTTGAAGCTATTACAAGAGTCAATGGTCTTTTGCAAGGCCTCTTTCTCCTAGTTTAGTCTTTTGATGTGCTCAGCTAAGCACTCAACTTTGTCACATAGGAATTTGTTTTCTCCTTTTAGCTTTATACTCTCCTATTGACAGCTATTGAGAGTTTGAATCTCAGCCGCCAGCACAAATATCTCAGCAGCAAGCTTTTTATAGTTCTTCGTAAGCTTTACATAGGCTACCTTGAAGGTGTTGAACTCCTCAAGCATATCTTGATTATATTTGAGCAGTTCTTCCTTACTAAAGTTCTCACAGCTGTTCTCAACCTCTTCACAAGGATGAGGCGAGATTTCGACTTCATGTTCAGCGTCATAGGTGGGACTTGATTCTTGAGCCATTAAGCATATATTGGCTTGCTCAAAATCGTCCTCATCATCTTCTGAATCAGTCTCAAACCATGTAGCGACCTACTTTTCTTTGATGTCCCCAGCCAACATACCTCTTTGTTTTTGGAATTTCTTATACGGAAGTTTTGGGTATACTTCAAATTTTGGCTTTGGACATTTGGAAGCAAAATGGCCAGGTTTCCTACAGTTATAACACACAAGCTCATTATTAGATGAGGCTTCATTAGTATTTCTAAAAGGCTACTAGTGTGTGTCCTCCCTTCCAGATTTTGCAAATTTCTTAAAACATTTTACAAACATAGAAAACTGTTCATCAGAAAGAAAATCATTTTCACTGGAGGAAGTTGAGGGTTTGTCATCAACTGGAACGGTTTCTTGTACCATGGCTAGCAAGGACAGAGTTTTGAACTACTTGTGCTGCTCTCGAGCTTGACTGGCTACGAGCTCATAAACGTTCAAACTTGCATAAAGACTATGAAGAGTCATTTCGTTCAAGTTCTTGGATTCTTTCATGGCGGTAGTCTTAGCAAGCCAAAGACTACCTAGGGAGCCTAGAAATCTCATGTTCATTTCCTTTTGCCATAAGTTTTACCTAGAGAGAAGCAGCTATTAATTACCTCGCTGAAACGATCATAGGCTTGTCTCAAGGTTTCCTTAGGATCCTTTTTGAAGGAGTTGAATTACTGGATGAAGGTGTACTTCATGTTGTCTCTTGTATCTTGGTCTCCTTCCAAGTATTCTACGAGAGCTTCTCACATCTCTTTCACAGAAGTACACCGGATCACTTGTTGATAGGTGCTAGTGTCTAGGGAGCTTGTTACTATGTTTATTACTTTACTGTCTAACTCCACTAGCTTCCTTTCGTCCTCTGTCCATTCAACTTCTTCTTTAGCAACTTCTAGAGGATTACCACTAATGCTTGCAAGAAGATTTGGCTTCATTGGCATGTGACGTCCTTCTAGTACGCACTTCCATAACTTGTTATCAATAGAGTTCATATGACACATTATCTTATCCTTCCAAACATCGAAATGGCCTTCGTCCAATATTGGGACGTGGTTAACATTTGACGTAGGTAGCATATAGTGTGTTTCTGTTATTGGATCTTTATCTCTCAAGAGATTAATCTTGGAAAAACTTGTTTTCAAAGAGTTAAGCAGTGATACTAATTGTTAGTCCCAAAGGCACAATACTAGGCTAGAAAGGGGGGGGGGTTTGAATAGCCTAGATACACTTTAAAACTTTTTGTGAGAGTTCCTAAAACAAGTACTAACAAACTATTGAAAAGGTTGAAGTAACGGAAGACTTGTAAGGAAGACAGACTAAGTCTGCTGGTGAAGACAAGTAAACTTGATTGATGCTTAAAGGAATAAGTTCAATAGCAGATAACAATATTAAATAGTAAGTAAAAGAACACATGTATTTTGAGATGGTTCGTACTATAAAGAGTACTACGCCCACCACCAAAGCAGTCAACCTTGGATTTGAAAGTGCACTATGTTTTCCACTAGTTCTATTACAAAAATCTCTAATGGATCGTGTACAAAATATTTGACTTGAGTTTGGGATGAGGAAGGTGAATATCTGGAAAACATAATATTCATAGTGCAGAAGAATAGTAAATGAATACAACACTAAGAAGTAAATGAGTAGCAGTTAATGTGCAGATCTTCTAGTTGTTGTTGAGGACTTTGTTGATCAGTTTATGATCTCTAGAATGCACTGAGTAAGATGACTTGATGTTGTTGAATAAATTCAAAGAATTGGTTTCTTTAGTCTTCAATGGTAGTATATATATTGAAGCATTCATGACACCGTTGGAGAATATGAAGTGAGTTACAACACTATTAGGTTGAATGCATTAAATGCAAGGAGTTGTTTTATTGACTTCATCTTCAACTGGAACTGATCGAGGTGTGGAGAAGAGTAGGTACTGGAATTAGCAGGTGGGAGACAAACGGAGTTGCAGACCTGCAGTAGTTAATACAGTCTGTTTGTGCCAGACTGTATACCTGCTCTGTCAAATTCAGGAGGCGAAAGTCTTCATTCTTCGGAAAAGCTGGGAAGACGTGTTCCTTGAATTAAGGAGTCAATCAATTGACGGATTAATTCAAACTTAAATAGAGAATATCTGAATTAATAATCCCCAAGATATCTGTTGAGTTGGACATCCTGCAACACATCATATTGCTATTTCGAAGGCAAACAAGGTCTGCTGATGAAGGCTGCTAGTGAAGCCTTTGCCAAAGTCTTCTGGTGAGGATTGCCGAAACTTGTGAAGTCTAAAAACTATTCTAAAGGCAAAGTTCTATACATAGTTGTCACGCTAACTGGTATGCAACTCATTTAGCCACTAAGTATAGAACCTATAGTAATGAATGAGCAATTGCAAATTAAGATACAGTGAGAAACAACAGACTCAGTGTTTGATGTATTCTTGAAATTTAATTTAAAAAATTGAAAACTACTGTAATTATGTCAAGTTTTAGGCCCCCTAAGCACTCGTCTGGCACCAAGTGCCCGCCTAACAACTTTTAGAACCTTGTTTTACAAAGGCTTTGGCTTCTTCTGCTCTTAACAATTTTTCGTCCAAGCTCAATGTGTTCAACTTGTTTCACACCTTGGGCTTGAGGGGAGCTATGGACGACAAAGCATACACAAATTCATTAAAAACAACAATCAAGAATGAAAAGTGCATGACGAGAAATGGACTCAGACTTATAAAAAATCCAAGGGGGCCGAGTGCAATACTAAAGAAGAACAACGGTTTCGAGTGAACAATTCAGGAGTTGGTTAATTCAGTTAGCATTGTGTTATGTCAAATGTAATGTTGATGTCCTGAGTTATTTAGTCCGTTTATAGACAAAATCTCATAATCAATTGAATTGAATCATGAAAGAAAAACATTTTCTCACAAACTTTCCCGCACTTTCTCTTCTCTCTCTACTCTTCATGAAAAATTGAATGGTCAATATACAAAGCTTTTAATTAGATTTAGGTCTGGCAATTGAGTGGGTTGGGTCGGATACGAGTCGGGTAAAATGGGTAACAGGTTGAATAACCCACATACTATTGGGTACAATCAAGTTTGGTAAAATTGGGTTGGGTAAAATCGGGTTGGGTTACATATTGGGTTGGTTTCCTGGGGAAGATGGAGGGACGGACACGGAACTATTGGTTATTGCCCAGTTTTGTTATTGCTCATTGGAATTTGAATTCATATAAGCCAAACAACCATAACTAGTAACCCACTTCGTCAACCCCCCCCCACTCTCTCTCTCTCTTTCCCTCTCCCTCTCGTAAACCCCCTCATTTCACATGACAAACTCACGCTCCATTGCTTGAGTAGCTTTCTTTCTCTTCGAACCTCAGATCTAGAGTATGAGAAGGACCTCTATGGCTCTGTGAAGCTCCGCCTTGGATTCGCGGTCCATTTCCTCCTCGAACCTTTGGAACTCTTCCATGGCACTTTCCATGACAGAATCGAGGTAGGTTTTGGCGGTTTCGAGCTCTTTGTGTTCATCGAGTTCCAAGGCAGCCCATGATTTGTACTTTTGTAGGCCTCAAGCTTGAAGAGCTTCATGAGATCTTCGATTTGGAAGGATCAGAGGATTTGTCGTGGAGAGATTGGTTGGAAAGGAAAGTGAATCGAGAAATGAGGGCTTCAACATAAGGGCGTTGGGAACCCATTTAAGAGGAAGGGGTATAATAGATATTTCCATTCAAATATGGCTATAAGTGTGATTATTTTTGTAACCAACCTCTTTTTTATGGCTGAATATGAAGAAATCCTTGCCACCCCTAGTTAGATTTATAGTTATTGACACTTTCCTTAAAATGGCCTAAAACAAAATGATGGACTCTTCTTTGGGAATAGAAATAATATTTTGTCTTCCATTAATATATTCTTTAGAAAGCTTCCCTTTCTATTACATTACTGCAATGATTCATTTGCAGGAGAAACACATATAGGAGTCTAATGGAGAAGACAATGGGATTATTTCTTCATTCCTTCTTGAATGAAACACTCCGTTACGGCTTTTTCTCCCCATAGAGAGAAATTCTAGGGCTTCGCGGACCACCGGTCACCAGATTTGTTGCAGGAATAAGGTGTTGTGATTTTTTCGAGTCAGAGAAGAGTTTATGAAGGGAAAGGGAAAGGAAAAGAGATATAATGAGTAGAAGAGAAAGAAACAAGAGCTCCATGTCTGAGCTTAACATGTTGAGTATATGAGAAACCCTAAAGCCAAACTTAATTAATATATAGGGGAAACAAAAGGAGTTGGTAAAATTATAATAAGAGTATTTTTTTAATACACACAAAAGGGTCACTACCTAGTCCTGTAGCTGATATGTGCTGTGCTTAGCTAGTTGTCTATGTTGTTATGTGCTACCAAGTCCAAACGAATTATACATTCAAAGCCATGTGTATGGAAAAAACAGATATTCCACTCCTAGTCCGTTCAAAAAAATTGTCTCATTTTACATGGGTATTTTTTTAAAAAATACATTATTTTATTATTTATAATATGATAAATTATACTCCCTCCATCCCTAAATTATCGTCATAGTTGACCCAGCGTACGGATTAAGAAAAAACAATTGACTTGATTATTTATATTGGTTTAATGTGTAGTTTCTTTTAAAGCCCATGTGTATATGACACATAATTAAAGTAGGATGAAAAAGTAAGGATAAAGTGGTAAAAGTGATATTTTAAAAAGGTAAGTTTCAAACTGGATAATTATTTTGGGACGGACGAAAAAGGAAAGGAAGACGATAATTTAGGAACGGAGGGAGTATATATTTTCTTAATTTGTGTTTTGGGTCAAACAAGATAATCTTTTGAAAACAGATAAGTATTAGTCTCTCTCATTTGACTCTCTCTCTCTCTCTTTTAAAAAAAGATGATCGTTATGTCTGAATAGTATGATGCTTTAGCTCGCAATGGTACTTGAGATCTGGTTCCCTCAGCGGGTGCTCATAATATTGTTGGTTGTAAATTGATTTTCCGAATCAAACGACACGCGAATGGCTCCATTCACCAGCGACCAGGGGTGGATTATCATGAGACTTTCAGCCCGGTGATCAGACCGACCACTGTTCGTCTTGTTCTCTCGTTGGCCGTTTGTCAAGGCTGGGATCTTCGCCAACTGGATGTCAACAATGTCTTTCTTCAGGGCAATCTGTCCGAAGAGGTATTCATGACATCCAGTTGGCGAACAAGGAAGGAAACATAATAAAACAAGAACTATACAAGATAATTACCACTAACTAATAATTACAAATAAATAAGAATAAATAATAAAGATATTATTCTCTAATACGATAATGGTTGTGGTTCCACACTCACCTCATGATAATTCAAACTCACAATTTTTTAGGTGTAAGGGAAACGTCTCTACCATAAGCTACGCTTCGTGTTGTCGATGTCGTCGAGGCAGTATTAGTCCAAGAACACTACTTTATAAATAAATGTGGTGATTTTAAACCAATAAAAGGATATACAAATAGATGTGGATACCTTCTTCAAAGGTTAAAAAAGTTTAAAATTAAGTACATGGTTCAAATTCTAAAAAATTTCCATTTCTTCAATTTATGGTTTCTCATTTATACTAGACCACCATGGATGAGCGAATATTCAAGAGTTTTGACCACTACATCAACAGCACATATGGTGGTGAAGTATCAATAAAAAGTCGTAATTCATGTGAGGTGGACATGTTTTCCAACATGGATAGACTTGTGATAAGTAGACCACTCATGTTCAAAATTTGTTTTTGATGGATAAAGAGATGTCCATCTTATCTAAACTGTGGTTTTCTTACTGGTACTTGATCATCACTAGGGTTTACGATTGAGTGTGTTTGGTCGAAACGGGTAATGGGTCGTAACCGTTATAACCTAAAATTAGACGATTCAAAACGGGTCGGTTCAAAATGGATAAAGGGTTTATCCGTTTTGCTCCATAATTTTTCATCAAAAAACTTAAATTTATATAGCAAAAAAATAACTATTCAAAATGGGTACTGGGTTCGATCCGCTTAAACCCGACCCAAATCAACCCATTATTTTTTTAGGTCGGAATAGATAATCCATTTTGACCCAACCAATTTAACATGTCGGGTTGGGTCGGGTACTTTTCAAGTCAAGTTGAGTTATTTAGCGAGTTTTATGTTGTTATTATCAAGCTTAATCACGACAATATATATTACATGATCCTAGAGCACAGCATGACGTGTCTATGTGGAGCAGTACGACTTATATATAGTGTCAAACTGGTACAAGTTGGAGCATACTCTCTAACGCATTTGGAGGTATGATATCACGAGATCGAGTTTGTGGAATTACTACAAGTTTTAATGTTAATGATTTTAGATCAAATCTACTTAGATTTTTATATCATTCGAGTCAAATATGTTACTCCCTCCGTCCCTAAATTATCGTCATCCTTTCCTTTTTCGTCCGTCCCAAAATAATTGTCCACTTTAAACTTACTTTTTTAGAACATCACTTTTACAACTTTACCCTTACTTTTGCATTCTACTTTAATTATGGACCACATATACATGGACATTAATGGAAACTACACATTAAACCAATATAAATAATCAAGTCAATTACTTTTTCTTAAACTGTGCGCCGGGTCAAGCAGGAAAATTATTTAGGGACGGAGGGAGTATTTTTTAAATAATGACATCGACATTCTAAATCATCATCAACTTAATCATTCAACGACTCTAACATTAGAACCTGTAATAATATCACAAGCTCTACCTCATAATAATTTCGGATCATTTTGAATATTAAATCAATTTAGACTAGAATTTGCATTGGAAAGTCACTTCTAACACTTTCTTTAATTTTGCTTTGACTTTTCCTAACAACACTCTTTTTCTTTTCTTTCCACAAATCAAGCTGCTTTGGATTTTAATAAATATTCTAACTACTCACAAGTCACAAGTCTCCACTAACTTCCAAATTATTATTTTTCCTTTCACGATGCTTCACGAGATATTTATATATAGGGGCAACAAAATAGATGTTAAATGTTGTGGATAATTATGTGTTAATTCAGTATCAATTATTTTATGGATAATAGATTAACTTATAATTATTCATAACATTCATTTTGTCACCCCTATTCGGATGCCACAATGAGTCGGAAACTAATTTAACTTGCAATATTTTTTTTTTTTTTAAACCAGGTTGAATCCTGGGGTAGTAGTTCCGGTCCCTCATTGCTACTACCAGGAAAATCGCGAGATGTGCCCGAAATGATACAGGGTTTGAGAACAGTGCAACTGATAACACATACAAGGTCCAACCTCAGAAGAAAGCAAAGTGCTTCCACCAAGTATCGAACCCACGCTGCATGCCTCCAGCATCTTATGTCCCCCTCCTTTTACCACTCGGCTATGCCTCGGGGGACTAATTTAACTCGCAATGTTGAGCCTAACGCTTGCTTTAAAGGAATTTTATACTTAATCCGTTCCGGTAAATAGTTTAGTATTTTATTTTGAAATGTTTTACTTAAAGAGTTAATTTTTAAAAATTAAGATATAAAAGTGTTATTTTATTACAAATATGTTACTAAAAATGTCATTTTCTTATAAAGTTTAACTTTCGAACGAAAATTTTTTACTCGAAACAGAGGAAGTACCTGATAACAGTAGTTAAACAGTTCAACCAACTTTTTTTTAATTTCTTGGAAGAGGGGGTACATGGGATCCCCGAGAGGACCTAGAACTTACATCACCTCGTCCATACACCACCGATTCTATCCCTCCACAATCGAGACTCAACAATGCGCACCGCGCCATGAACCCTTGACTAGACACGATTCTCACGCAAGAAAAAACAAGGAACGAATCGAAGGAATTTGTATGGATGGTGACACCTCGATCCAGTGAAATCAATTCAATCCGAACCTTGGTATGTACAACCGTAATTGAACGTTGAGACGACCACGAATACGAGTATAAGAAATAAGCCACAATTGGTAAGCAACCCCAATTGATAAGTAAATCATAAACTTATAGGAAAAAAAACATAGAAATATGGGGGTTGATTGGATAAACATTATTATTAATAATAAGATTAGGATTAATAAAACATTCCTTCTAATTTATGTGTTCCCTGGGGAAATCATGGTATTGTAAGGGTGGCAATGGCTGATACAACACGATAGCACGAACCAGCACGACACAATTATAAAACACGATTACAGACACAAACGACACGATAAGACCAGCACAACATGACACGACACGATACGAAACACAACATGAAAGACACGAAATTGTTAATATATTTTAAAAAATAATTATTGTTATATTTATGATCAAATTAAATATATAACATGAAAACACGATAGTGAGACACGAATACGACACGATAGTACGAATTGCCACCCCTAACTATGGTGTTGACTTGACCAAAATATGCTTTTAGGTCATCATTCTTTTTTGAAAATGACCATTCAGCCACTGAAGTTTTCAATTTTTGCATAATGGCCACTTCATTTTGTAGTTACAAGGGCAAATCACCCAAATTTTGGCCGGACGTTAGCTTTTATCGTCATGTAGGAGTAAAATACACATTTTATCGTGTCACTTACCTCGTCATCGACACTATTCATCATCGTTATCTAGAGATTTAATTTGTTTTTTTCAAGATTCAACTTTGGTTTTGGGATCTAGGGTACACAAATCAGATGATATCAATTCTAGGTTAAGCTAGATGGTCAATCTTGGTTGCCAACAAAGGGATATGTGAAAAAGAGTGTTCATGTACATTGAATTTGCCGCTTAGAAGTTAGAACTACACCAAGAGGAGGTTGACTGTGATTCCTCCCCCCCCCCTCTAAGAAGTTCTGTTGATTAAATTGAAATATTATTTCTATATTTCCACTGATTTCACACTTATTATTTATCATTTGTACTTTTATTTTATCTATGTTCCATTGAAGTGGGTTGCATAAGAGATCAATTCAATCAACAATACTGATGTGCATATTTTGGATTCGCTACAAATGACGCTTGAGTCTTGTTTAATGGCCCAATATATTTTACAAGATGTCCGAAGGATTGGGCCAGGCCTCTGCGCAAACGGGCTGAACCCATTCCCTCAGGTATAAATAACCCCCTCTAGCTCATAGAGAGGGGTATCAGTCTGTAAGATCCCGATTCCCGGTTAGCTTGAATTGCGTGCAATACTCGCATTTCTTCCTTGGTTGATTGCTCGTTTGACTCGTGAGAGAGTCTAGATATGTATGAGAGACCCCATTAAGACTAAAACACTTTTAAGAGATGTCATATAGTGGTTGACTTGTTAAAGTCAAAAGTCGTAACCCGACGATAGTCGAAATGCGACGCGATTGAGAGTTTATGCGGGTTTTGTGTTTCTGACCTCGATTTGGTCTCAGATCTTTACATGATGATTAAATAACATGTTTAGATGTGTTAGACTTCTAATTGGATGTATTCCATAAGTCTCGTGAAGTTTTGACGCCTCGAGAATAGCAATTCTCCTTATCGCAGTAGTTTGAGATTGAGCCGGCGAACGCCTCGCCTTTGAGCCTATTTCCCCTATCTCGTTGAGCATCATCTGAGAGGCATTCAGGCCTATTTTGTAGCCCTAATATGTGTTTACAATCATGGGTTATTACCCGTCGGTTTGCGGTTTCATTCGACGCTTCGTTAGCGAGATGTCGCGCCTTGCGGCTTTTGCACCGGTTGCTTCGGGTGTTGTTTATGAGAGTTTAGACCTACTTTAAAAGTGGTTTGAGACTTGTGTGGTTTAGCCAAGGGTTTGAGGACTTTAAGGGTTGAATTATAGGCCATTTCGAAGCTTTAAGGCTCGGTTGCATGCGGAACGATCGGACGCGAATGAGACAACAAGAAAACTTGAAGACCAGATTTTAAGGACCATGCGGTCGCTTTGATCCAGCCCATGCGAGCGCATGGGGGCAGCAGTCCCTGTTACGGGATTTTTGAAGAAATTTGATATGTTGTCTAACTTGTACCCACCCAAACCCATCCTAAACTAATCCTAAACCTTCCTAAGTGTCTTATGACATGTCCTAACCATCTATTGGTGTTTTAGATGGGGATTAGTGTGGCTAATTAGAGAGAAACATCCTCATTACTCTAACCTACACCCACTTTCTTTCTATCATATATAAGACACAAAACAACATCTAAACCTCCCATTTTCTGCCTACAACTTCTAAAAAACGTGGGAGACTCTCTTGGGGGCTTAGAGAAGGGTTTTCTAGGGTTCTTGAAGGCCTATCCATGGATACCATAGCTTGAGAGCTCCATTTCTCAATCTACACCATGGATTTGAAGAGAAGGTCAAGGAGAACAACACCCACCAATTGGAATTTCGGGATTGTGACTTGTAGGGGCTGAATCAAGGTAAGTTTCTACCTTTCTTCCTCTTCTTTTGGGCTCCATTGACCCTAGGGAAACAATCATTTGTGCTATGTGAGGTCAATGGAAGCCATTGTAGGGTTTGTAGAAGATGCCATGAACCCTAGGTTTCAAATTGATGATAGAGCTTGGTTGGACCTATGTGAGACCTTGATTTATATGAAATTCAAGTGTTTAATGGTCTATTGAACTTGGTTATGTTGATTATCTATGAGTATTGAAGTTGATTTGGGAGAGATACTTGGAGGGTGTTTTGCCCTAATTATGGTTTAGCTTGCAAATTATTGTTGGGAGCTTGATTACTATGTTTTATATGCTTATTAGAGTATATTAAACCATGTTGTATGATTTAATCATGAATTGGGAATTATGATTGGTAAGGTGACTTGAATGAATTTAGGCACAAAAAGGCCAATTTGTTCTAAGATGCATTGCGAAGTAATTTGTGGGGTTTATGTGAGTTAAACGAACCCGGGATGATGACTATTGTTGATAGTTATGATTATAGAGGGAATTGTGACCCATGGCTTCTATGCCCTAAAATTTTAGAAAGGGTAGATTAGACTCAACGGAGTCATTACAAATTCGATAAAATGCTAAGCAAACTTGGGTTGAGATCCTACGACGATTGGATTTCATTTGGTTAATGAAGTGGAAAAACATAACTTCCAAACTTTAAATGGTTGATGATTGTAAGGTGTTTTGTGGATTTTTAGTCTTGGGAATTAAGCCCGAATGACTATTGGGAATTGTTTGTAAACTCTAATGAATTATTTCGGTGTGGAGTTATAAAACACATAAAGAATGAAATGTGTTAGTAAGACTCAATGGAGTCGTTATAAGGCTAATAAAATGATAAAGAGCCTTGGGTTGAAACCCTACTATATTTGGGTTTGTTTGGGTTATGATTATGCACACCGGGGTTTTTTTTTGGTTTGTGTCCAATGGAGACACTCATGGTATGGAGACTCATTAGAAATATGTCTTGAGCATGCTTGTTAGAGCATGGATATTTGGGACCAACATATGGTCACGTGTATGTATAAGAGAAGATTAAGAAAGAATTCTCTCCTTAAGGATTTTTGGTTGCGTGCTTATAAAAGCACTTGTGAGAAGTGACTACGGAGTAGTCATGATGTTTTGAGTATGAGGTTGGTGTTATTGATCATGTATGACGATTAGGACTATGATTGAGTCCGGTGTACTTAAAATAGAGACTAAAAATAATAAGTCTTGAATTGTGGATATTTTGAGACTAGCGTAGTAGTCTTGGTTTGGTTTGAGTTGAGGATTATGGAAGACCTCACATTATATTTTATTAAGCTTGTAAGCTATACTTGACTGGGTTAATGACTTGAGGAATAATAAGTACCTCAATATGTAATTTTTGAACTAAACTTGTAAGTTAGTTAAACACATTGGTTATATGCAAATATATGCATTGTTCTTGATACTTGGTAGAGCATTATGTCCTACTTGATTATATGCAAATATGTGCATGAGCTATGGAATTTCATGGAGCAGTATGCCCTACTTGTTTATATGCAAATATATGCATGGTTTATGAGTTTTCGTAGAGCATTATGTCCTACGTGGTTATATGCAAATATGTGCATGGATTATGAGATTGTTGTAGAGCATTATGTCCTACATGGTTTAATGAGTCCGATAATTATGAATTTGGTCTCATTGGTTTATGCAAGTAAATATTTACTTGATGGTTTGGTTTAAAGTCCACCGACGGGTTTGGTTTTGTGTGTCAATGGGACGATTCATAGTCTTTGGAAACAATCGCTATGAATCGTTGCATTGGTTCCCTTTCTCCTCACTATTTGGCCAATAGTGGGATGTGATCTCGAGTTATGCCATCTAGCTAGACATCGAAGCTCTCATTTCTCATCCTGAGACCGGATGAATGTAACGAGTACTCATTAAAGGAAATCGATGAGTTGTGATTATTGGGGACGGAACCCCAGGGTATGATCGATTTGGGAATTGAGCCCGGATCTTGGTTTGAGATTTGATCTCATGGTAAGTTGGTTGGGTTTTGAACCCGGATTTGATTGTAACGGTTCGATTTACGATTACTGTTACACATGATTATTTATGAGCATTTATATGAAAAATAATATGCTACTTGATTTATGTGAGTTTATGTGCTTTAAAAAGTAAGTACATGTTTCATGATGGTATACTAGCATGATACCATGATTTTTATATGTTTATGCATTTATGCCATGCCATGTCATAATATGCCACATGTTGCATTTAGAAACTTACTGGGTCATTATGACTCACTCCGTGTGATTGTTTTCCCTAGTGTGTGCGGTGTTCCGTTAGTAATGCCTTGCCGGATAACGACTTTTAGCAGGTGGTCTTTCAAGTCAAAAGCTTGGAGTTATTTATTATTATGTTGTATTTATTGTGAGGCTCGAATGTAAAGTTATGTAGACTTTACTTGGGTAGATTATAGTGTTTTATTATGGTTGTGTATTTGGGAGCCGGTTGTATTGCCGAGCATTTGTACCCTTAGGGATTATTTCCGTTGTCGTTTCGAGCATGTGTGGCTCGTTTATTCTAGTTTTGGTATTATTGTTGTTCCTACCTCCGATAGTTTTAGTCGTGAGGTTTGGTTGGTGGTTTAGCATTAATTATATGGTTATAGTGAATTGTTCCTCCGGCATGTTATAGCCGTTGAGTGTTGTTTATCAGGTTGGGATTTTGTCTGGTCACTTTGGTTTCCGATGGTTTGTTGTGCGTGTCTAATGTTGCGTCACGCGCGTCGAATTTTGGGCCGAGAGATTTATTATCTCTTTGGTTGTTTATATTTAGGAGCTTGATAGCTCGAGCCCCATTATGGTTTTGCTTCCGCAGGTTTTGTTTTTATTTTCCGTATTGCCGTTATGGCTTTACTTTCCTGTCGTGAGCTGGTTGGCTCGTCTTTTGACTCGCACCATTATGCTTAGCAGGTGTTTGTCTGTCCCTTGGTTTGTCCTGATGGCACGACCTTGGGATCTCGTATTGAGATCCGTGTCGGGTCGTCACAGTTAGTCTCTCTCTCTGAAAGGTTGAAGTGTTCTACAACCATCAAGGCTGGCTCAACTCTACTTTACATGACTCCATGCATCTCCCATGGAGACTGATGAGGGAAGTTTAAAGCCTGATGATGTGGAAGAAACAGATAATTCAAGGATATATGGTCCCTTGTCAAGCTATGGTAAACTTATGGACCCCCTGTGATAAGTATAATGTGATCTGGGCGCAGTCAAGAATGTAACAGAGTAATAAAAGATTGAAGCCATATAAGGGCAGTAGCGAATTCGAACCGGTGCATATTTTGGATTCGCTACAAATGACGCTTGAGTCTTGTTTAATGGCCCAATATATTTTACAAGATGTCCCAAGAAGATTGGGCCGCCTCGCTAAACGGGCTGAACCCATTCCCTCAGGTATAAATAACCCCCTCTAGCTCATAGAGAGGGGTATCAGTCTCTCTCTCTGAAAGGTTGAAGTGTTCTACAACCATCAAGCTGCTGGGCTCAACCTACTTTAACAGGACTCATGCATCTCCCATGGAGACTGATGAGGGAAGTTTAAAGCCTGATGATGTGGAAGAAACAGATAATTCAAGGATATATGGTCCCTTGTCAAGCTATGGTAAACTTATGGACCCCCTGTGATAAGTATAATGTGATCTGGGCGCAGTCAAGAATGTAACAGAGTAATAAAAGATTGAAGCCATTTAAGGGCAGTAGCGAATTCGAACCGGTGACCTATCGATCCGCAGTTGATTGCTCTACCGCTGAGCTACGGACCCATTTGATATTTGCAATCGATTTCCATATAATGTGATCTGGGCGTCAATAGTGCAATTGGTAAGGGCTTGCGATCTTCCCAGATCTTTATCGTTCCATTTGAATTGATCTTAGTGGCCTAATTATAATTAAGAATCACTTGTAATGTTGTGCCTATTATCTTGATTATTCTCTTTTTCACGAGTAGAAGGTATCTCTGCTCGTGAAAAAGGGTTGGTGTTCGAGCCCGTTACCTCGATTACTCTCTTTTTCACGAGTAAGAGGTATCCCTGCTCGTAAAAAAGAGTTGGTGTTCGAGATTACTATCTCGATTATTCTCTTTTTCATGAGTAAGAGGTATCTCTGCTCGTGAAAAACAGTTGGTGTTCGAGTTTATTATTTCGATTATTCTCTTTTTCACGAGTAAAAGGTATCTCTGCTTGTGAAAAAGAGTTGGTATTCGAGCTTGTTATCTCGATTATTCTCTTTTTAACACTTTTAGAAAATTTCTCTTAACATATTTCGATAACAGGTTTTGCCCAATTGAAATATGGTTTCCGAAAAACTTAAAAATCTTTATACCGTATTCGACAGCCGATTTTGGCCGGTTGTATACAGCTTTTCAAAAAACATAAAAATCTTTTTCCCGTTGTGTTCTTGGACGGGTCTTTGACCCGAAGGACATGACATCCTCATGGGTTGTTCGACTTGTTTTGGCCTGAACTACGTTTTGGTCTGATTTCCTTTATTAAGGAATACGTAGGCAACCTATATTAGTAGGTCCGACCATCAGAGCACTCAATTTGCATATCTACTTAAAAACTACAATAAACTGTTATAACCGACTAAATATGTCTAGGCTATGGAGTTTGGTTAGCATGATAAATTGTTGCATTATAACTGTTACCTATTGCATTCCTCTCCTATTTTTAATTGAACGAAATTGGAGAGTCTATTGTTTATCAGCGATGTTCGTCTACTCAGTAAGCCTCGGGTTACCCGTAGACTCCATCGTTGAGGGGCTCTGTAGACACCCCAATTTCGTATCACTGCTATGTGACCCTGGCATGTGATATCAAGAACTGCTTAAACTTAAGAAATGTCAAGTTACAGGAGTCAAAAATGCGAAAGGAAAAGCAGGATGTGCGAAACAGTAAAATGCGAGGGGTGAAAGTGACATTTTTGAAATTCAAATAGTGCCTTGGCGCGGCCTAAAAGCACATCTGGCACCGCGCCAAGGGGGTTTAGGTCCGCGCCCAACAAGCTACAGTAGCACTCCCAGTTAATGCATTGTACAAAGAACGAAGGCTGGTGTACAAGATCTTTTAACACGCTGAAGGGATTTTTAATCCCAGATGTGTCCTCTTGCCCACCTATAAATAAAGGTGTTGGGGCTCACTTCAGAAAGACAAGAAATCATCGCAAAGAAACGTTGAAGAAATTCTACGCGTCGTCCTAACGCTGAGATATAGTGAGAGAAGTGAGATAGGGAGTGTTTAGCCCACAAAGCTTTGAAACTGTAAGATCCCGATTCCCGGTTAGCTTGAATTGCGTGCAATGCTCGCATCTCTTCTTCGGTTGATCGCTTGTTTGGTTGTGAGAGAGTCTAAATGTGTATGAGAGACCACATTAAGACTAAAACACTTTTAGGAGATGTCATTTAGTGGTTGACTTGTTAAAGTCAAAAGTCGTAACCCGACGATAGTCGAAATGCGACGCGATTGAGAGTTTATGCGGGTTTTGTGTTTCTGACCTCGATTTGGTCCCAGATCTTTACATGATGATTAAATAACATGTTTAGATGTGTTAGACTTCTAATTGGATGTATTCCATAAGTCTCGTGAAGTTTTGACGCCTCGAGAATAGCAATTCTCCTTATCGCGTAGTTTGAGATGGAGCCGGCGAACGCCTCTCGCCTTTTCGGGAGCCTATTTCCCTATCTGTTGAGCATCATCTGAGAGGCATTTAGGCCTATTTTGTAGCCCTAATAAGTGTTTACAATCAGGGGTTATTACCCGTCGGTTTGTGGTTTCATTCGACGCTTAGATAGCAAGTAGTTACGTCTTGCGTCGGTTTTGCCCCGGGTTGTTTCGGGTGTTGTTTTTGAGAGTCTAGACCTACTTTAAAATTGGTTTGAGACTTGGATGGACTAGTTTAATGTTTGAGGACTTTAAGGGTTCAATTGTGAGCCATTTCGAAGCATTTAGACTCGAACGCACGCGGGAGAGGCCGGGATCGAGCAAGGATGGACAAAAACCCTAATTGCTGAAATAGGGGTGATGCGGTCGCATCACCCATGCTCCATGCGACCGCAAGGGGCCAAATCCAGAATGTCGGGATTTTGGTTTCTGTTATGTGCTGTCCGAATTGTTTGACCAATTAACCCATTTTTAAGCCACACTTTGACCCAATTACTTAACCTAAACTAATCCTAACATCTATTAGGAGATTTAGGAGTTAATTAGTGGGGTAATTAGTGAGTTAATCCCCATATAAAACCCATGAAATCTGCCGCTTTCTTCATTCATTCGGCCAAGGCAGAAAGTTTCTTCCCTCTTCTCTCTTCTTGCAAATTTCTGGGAGCACTCAAAGGGGCTTGAGAGAGAGAGCTTGAAGAGGAGATTCGTGGGTCTTGAAGGGCTGAGCTTGGAGGCCATTCATGGAGTCTTCTTCTTCCCCATTTCATCTTCAAGGTTGAAGAACAAGTTGAGGAGAAACATCATCATCTAGGGCACGAATTTGCTGCATTGTTTGGGCTAAGTTTTGTAAGTTTCTACCTTTCTTCTTCCCCTCTTTTTAGGCTCCATTGACCCTAGGGAATCAACCATGTGTGCTATGTGGGTCAATGGAAGCCATTGTTAGGGTTTCTAGAAATGTATGAACCCTAGGATTTCAAGTTTATGTTAGAGCTTGATTGGCCTATGTGAGACCATGCCTATGTGAAATTCATGTTCTAAATTGCCTATTGAACTTGATTATGTTGATTTTTCATGAAGATTGATGTTGGTTTGGTTGAGATTCTTGGAGGGTGTCTTGCCCTAATTTTGTTTTAGCTTGCAAATTGATGATGTAAGCTTGATTAATGTGTTCTATATGCTTAATAGAGTATATTAAACTTTGCTATATGAATTGATTATGGGTATTGAGCTTGGATGACAAAGATGCTTGAAGGATTTTCCCCAAATTGTATTTGGCTTGTTAAAGATGATGGTAAGCCTAATTAGCATGTTATACATGTTTAGTGGAGTTTATTGAACTTAGTTGTGTTGATTAGCCATGAGTATTGAAATTGGTTTGGTTGAGATGCTTGGAGGGTGATTTGCCCTAATTTGGTTTTAGCTTGCAATCTAATGATGTTAGCTTGATTAATATGTTTTACAAGCTTAATAGAACATATTGAACCATGTGGTGAATTTTAAATCATGAATTGAACGTTATGATTGGTATGATGACTTGATGATATTATGCACAAGATGGCTAAATTATTCTAAGTTGCATTGTTAATTAGTTTGTTGGGTTTATATGAGTATATTGAACATTGGGATTGTGGTTTTGGGCGATAGTTATGAACATAGGGGGTTGATGAAGCCTAAGCTTCTAATCCTTGAATTTTCGAAAACTTAGATTGAACTCAACGGAGTTAACCTTTGGGTTAGTATGAATCCTAGAACTATAATTTTAAGTCCTACGGAATTTTGGGTAGAATTCATGGAGGTCGAGCCTCCAAGAAGTTTTGAAGTGTGTGAAGCACACTTGATTATGAGAGCTTATATGATTCTCTTGTGATGTTTATGCTAGTTGTGGATGAATTGCATGACTAGTTTGATAGTAGAGTGTTTACCTACTTGTTTTGAGCATATGAGTATATATTACTTGTGCTTGGGTTTTGAGTCCAATTGAGTCGGTTTGGTTGAGTTTTGGTGGGACGATACATCGTCTTCACGAATTGTGAGATTCGTGATCGCGATGGATCGCCGTGTCGGGTTTGCACACACCCTCCATCGATGGCCACGGTGGGGAAGTAGTTTATCTTAGTTGTAGTAATACACATGACTTTGATAACTATGGAACTCGAGCGAGATCGTTTCTGGGACGCCGATATCTACGAGAGGGATATCGAGGGCACATAAAGGTTTTGCACGTGTTTTTTGCAGAGCGACACGCGAGAGGAATTTGGGTAATGGTATCATATCCCTTATACATGAATTGTTTCACAAGTGCTTAAGTGAATAACGTGCTTGGTGAATTGGATATGATATGATGTTTGTTTTGGTTTCTTACATGTTATACTTAATAGATAACATATGGATTAATGTTGTTAAGCATGTATGCTATCACATGAGTATTATTGGAATGTGGTTTTATGCCAAAGGTATAGATCATTATGGTTAAGTTATATGCCTTGACATGAATATTATGGGAAGGCTATGTTATAACAATAACATGAATTATCGTTGTTATGTTAATATGCTTTATCATGAATATTATTCGGATATGGCATTATGTTAAAAGCAGAATTATTGTTGTTAAGTTTATATGCCTTGACATGTAAATCATCGGAAGGCTATGTTATATCAATAACAAGAATTATGATCGTTAGCATATAAATGTCTTGACATGGGTTTTAATGAAATGTTATACTACAATGATAACATGTTTTATTTATGTTGAGCATGGATGCCATAACATGATTTTATATAAGGTTATTTCATGACGATAGCATGATGTGATTTATGATTGAGTATTATGCCATGATAGGAAGTTACTTAGTAACTTACTAAGTCATTGTGACTTACTTTTATTTGTTGGTTGTTTCCCTAGATCCGAGTCGCCGAGCGGATCCAAGTAAATCCGTAAGTTACGTTGGCAAGGAATTCTTTTGGAAAGGTTGCTACTTAGTTGTTGGTTTTGTTTTTGGTGAGGTCGTTGGGAAGATGAAGTTATGTAAACTTCATGATTGTAGCAAACCTTGATGTATTTGTAATGTTGTAATTATGTGGTTAGCCTATTCTTTTGGTAGCCAACCAAGTGGTGGTTGTGCTTGTTATATGTTAGTAGTTAAACTTTCATATATTTTTCTCGTTGTTAGTACATATAATTGTTAGTACTTATTTTGTTGGCGCCGATCGTTTTAGTCGCGCGTGGTTAATTGGTGTTATGTTTAGCATGTTAAATTGCTAGTTTAATATGATGTTTGTTCTCCCAAGCATGTTTTAGCCGTTGAGTTGTTAGACTAGAGTCTTAGACTTAGTTTAATGTTGTTCCTACGTAGCCGCCGATGACTTGGTTTATTTTATGCTCTATATTGAATTGCATAATGGAGTTTGTTCTACGTGCCCAATGTTAAGACGCGAAGTCGATTTTTGGACCGAGAGATTAATCATCTCTTTGGTTGTTTTAGTTTGAGCTTGTTAGCTCGGGCGCCACTGCTTTTTTATTTCATTTGCTTCCGCATGTGTTTTGAGTTGTCGGTGTATCGCCGTTATGGCCCTACCCATTATTTGCTACTTGTTTGTTGTTATTTGTCTTCCCGGCGGCACGACCTTGGGATTCAGATTGGGCCCGGCCGGTTGTCACAAAACCCCGTCCAAACTCCGCCAAAACAAAACCTATCTGTTAAAATAATCCCTAGCCTTTAGTTAGGTATCCACCTCATTTCCGCCCAAAACCATAAAGTAAGTCGCATTCGCCCCGAGTAATAAAGTCAAACACCCAAATAAGTCGTTGTCCGCCCAACCAAAAAGGCCAAACAACCACAAATGCTTCATCATTCCAGGTGAACGAGTCAAAACCATCGATATAAGGCCATTTCCGCTTAAATCACAACAAAAAAAAGACTCCTCTCTTCCCGGCGACGAGCGAAAGCACCGCTGCTTCTAAAAGGTAATAGCCTTTAAGGGCGTTATTTTTATAAAGTTATTTTTAATCCGCCCAATGTAGCGAATATAAGTCATTAGCGCCGGATTTAGTTAGAAAATATTATGTAAAAGAGCTATTATAATGGCCAAATATTTTTAAATATATTTGTAATTATTGTAAGGAAATGGCTGCAAGTCCAGAATAATGTAGCCACGGATGTATTTTATTTTCCCGTTTTAACACTTTATTTATTTACTAGATAAATATAACAAAAAGCATACTTTAGCCAAAAACCACTTTGAGACCGGAAGGGCGAGTTGGTGCCTAACACCTTCCCAACTCGTAACTTAGCCTCCGAACCCTGTTTTATAATTTCGTTTTTTCTTTTTGGTTTTGCTTTGTTTTTGCCTTAAAATAAAGATGGCGACTCTAAAACATTTTGATCCAAGAGGCCTCGCAACACTTTCTTTTTGCACTTTCTCGTTTCCCCTAAAAAAGGGAGAATGATAATGAAAGGGTGATGTATTTCCATATCATGGTATCCCCAAACAAGGGATAACTTGATGCGGAAACTCAAAGCTCTCATAGTTAACCTAAATAGGCCATAAGGCTATTTTATAAAATCCATAGTGGGGGCGTGTCGCAACATCCTTTGCACTTTTCCGCTTTCCCCAGAAAAGTGGGAAAATGGAAATGAAAGGGTGATGCATTCATATCCTGGTATCCCTAAAAGGGATAACTTGATGCGGAAACCCAAAAGTTCCCATATTGGATCAAAATCCACGAAGACAACCGGAGCGATTCCAACGTGCTATCTTAGACAACACTCCTCTCGCACTTTTAATTTCATTCTCCCTAAACAAGGGAGGATGGAATGAGAGCAAGTGGTGTCCCAAGATTCGCACGCACGCGACCCCTATCCAAAGCGCATGAGGCGCGGCAAGACGACAAGAACCCACACTTTTAAGTATAAAACCTATAGTAATGAATGAGTAATTGTAAATTAAGATACAATGAGAAACAAATGAACTTAGTGTTTGATGTATTCTTGAAATTTAATTTTAAAAATTGAAAC
>CM028379.1:24654758-24722339 GCA_013146195.2 Codonopsis lanceolata | reverse complement strand
GGCTAGTACCAGCTCTATCCACCATTTTAACCTACAAGAACACTCGTTAAGATAGAACTATCACACAAAACCAACCCCTAAGCCAAGGAACCTATCGGCGAATAGCGACTCAACATAGCTCGATACCAACGTGGCGACTCGACCGGATCCCAAGACGACCCGAGGTTGTGCCACCAAAAACACATAACAACAAATAATGGCAAATAATGGGTAAGGCCATAACGGCAATACGCCAACTTCAACACATGCGGAAGCGAAACATAATTAAATGGTGGTGCCCGAGCTAACAAGCTCAACTAAATACAACCAAAGAGATAATGAATCTCTTGGTCCAAAAATTAAAATCACGTGACGCAACATTGGGCATGTAGAACAAAACCACTGTCATGCAATATCAATATATAGCAATTTATATACCAAGTCATCGGCGACGTTACGTCCGGAACCCAACATTAAACTAACTCTGCACAACTCTAGTCTAACATACTTAACGGCTAAAAAGCATGCCTGAGAACAAACATAATAAACCAACCAATACATGGTTAACATCAATGAAACGTAATCATCATAAATACACAAGGCACGACTAACACAAGTCGGCTCAAAGATTAAGTACTAATTAACATGAGTACGAATATCAAACACATAATAAGTCTTGCTACCCTTCATAAAGTTGACATAACTTTACGTTTCCCAATCGTCCTTGCCAAAAGAAAAGATACTAAACTATAAGGTAGCAACCTTGCCAAAAGCTTCACCAACGCAACCCGACAATCACTTCGATCCGCTAGCACGACTCGGATCTAGGGAAAACAATCAAACAAATAGGATTAAGTCATAAAGACTTAGTAAGTTACTAAACATAACTTCCTGTCATGGCATCATGCTCAACAAATATAATTCATGCTATCATCATAATATAACATTTCATTAATAATCATGTCAAGGTATTCATACTTAACAATCTTAAATAACATGTTATCAACAAGTATAACGGTTCACTAAATCATTCAACCATCATATCATATCATATTCATGTAGCACGTTATTCACATATAAGCACACGTGAGTCAATTCATATAAAAGGGGATATGATACCATTACCATTTTTCCGCTTTGTCCCTCCTGCAAAAACATGTGCAATTCATATGTGTCCTCCATACGCAAATCGTGGCATCGACGTCCCCGAGACATTCCCCGCTCGAGTTCCATAGTTATCAACGTCATGTTTTCATACTACAACTAAGATCAACTACTTCCCACCGTGGTCATCGATGGAGGGTGTGTGTGCAACCCGACGGCGATCCATCGAAATCACGAATCCCACAATTCGTGAAGACGATACATTGTCCCGCCAACGACTCAACAAACCGACTCTACTGGACTCAAACTCAATCACAAGTAATACATACTCGTATGCTCAATTAAGTAGGCATGTACTCTACAATCATCTAGTCATGCATTTAAATCACAACTAGCACATAAACACATTAGAGATATTATTAAGACTCTAATCATCAAGTGTTCTTCATACACTTCTAAATGTTTGGAGGCTTAACCTCCATTAATACTACCCCAAATTCCTCAGAGGACTTAGGCATATCATTCCTTAATGTCATACTAACTCCAATGGTTGACTCCGTTGAGTCATTTCCAAACTTTCAAAAATTAGGCATAGAAGCCATTGGACCCAATACCCTTCTATGTCCATACTAACATCAATGTCTATGTTCTTAAGGTCATCAAACCCATAAAACCCCAATCAAACATTGAATTAGGCAACATAGAACCAAAGTCACAAATTAGGCATATATATACATTCTAGTTATTTCATCAAATATGCTTCCAATACTTGAACATGCAAGATAGAATAAATTAACATACATCTCTACACATGAATAACATCCTACTCATGATTTCTAACATGTTCATCCAACCAAAATTCATCATTTAACATATAGAAAAACATGGCATCTCTACAAAGCCCTAAGTGCTCTCATTGACCTCAAATAGCAAGATTGTTTTCCCTAGGGTCAATGAGGCAAAAAAAAAAAAAATAGAAAGAGATGTTGTAACTTACCTACAATCAGCCCTTCACTTCTATGGTTTAGATTTGGAAATGGAGCTCTCAAGCTTTGGACTCCATGGATGAACACTCAAAAATCCTCACGAAACTCTCTCAAACCCCCAAGAAGTGTTCAACTCGTTTTTGGAAGGAATGGCAGAAGAATAGAGGCTTAGTGGATGTATTTGGTCTCCCAAAGGCTGAAAAGTTGAGTGGGAAGTGTGACCAATGCATGTTGAGGTCTTCCCTTGACAAGTGTCATCCAATCCACTTAAAACTTCAAATAGATGGTGAGGATACATTGGTTGATAGTTAGGATGGTTTAGGAGTGGTTTAGGATGGGTTGGGTGGGGTTAGGATAGCCAAAATTCGTCACAAAGGAAAACTGTTCGAACCAGTAAATGGGCACCATGCGGCTGCATGGTGCTAGGTAGCATACGACCGCATGCTAGGTAGCATGCTCCATCCTCAAAATTTGCTTATCTTGCGGGGGCAAGGTCCAAACCCCC
Organism: Codonopsis lanceolata; assembly: GCA_013146195.2. Taxonomy (NCBI): domain Eukaryota; kingdom Viridiplantae; phylum Streptophyta; class Magnoliopsida; order Asterales; family Campanulaceae; genus Codonopsis; species Codonopsis lanceolata. Next base: position 24,719,765 of record CM028379.1, on the reverse strand, counting down.
TTGCGACCGCAAGGTCTCCAGTGCTCAAAAGGTCAAAAATCAACCTAAAACAACCCCAAACTCAAGACCAAAGTCCCCAAGGCTCAATCCTCACTCAAAGATGGTTTAGAACTCAACAGAACACTCCCAAACAACGCCCAAACAAGCCAAACGAAGAAGAAGAACAATTAGAAGCAAGCAACGATCTAATCGATGATGCAACAAGCATTCAAAAAACATCTAAATCATGTTAAGGATGTTATGAATGACATCTAATACTCATGCACATGTTTTCAACATATATACACAATCAAAGTCCCAACACATCTCATGACGAATAGGATGCATACGAGCATAGAAATCAACGTCAACGAACATGCTATTGAATTCAAACATACGGATGAGTTATGTAAACATACTTATGATGAATATGAATGAATGAACTCAAGCATAATACAAGAATGCAATAATCTAGGGTATTACACCAGTTGGTGTGACGACTGAAGTGCGGTAGCCCAAGAGGGCTAGTGGCAATTTTTCTGGCCAGTCTTTTCCTGTGTCAGCCATTTTTCTGAAAATATTTTCCAACCTTTTGTTGGCTGCTTCAACGGCACCATTTGCTTGCGGTCGGTAGGGGGAAGATTTATGCTTTTGGATTTTGAATTCGTCGAGCGGACGATTCACATCCCCTTCAAAATGCGTGCCATTGTCAGAAATTATCTCGAAAGGCACTCCGTATCGATATATGATGTTAGTCCGGATGAATTCGGACACCTTTCGAGCATTTAGAATTTTATAGGAAGAGGCTTCCACCCACTTCGTGAAGTAGTCGACAGCTACCAGAACGTACTCGTGGCCATTGGATCCCTTCGGGTAAATTTGGCCTATAACGTCGATTCCCCAAGTTGAAAAGGGCTAGGGGGCTGTGGAGTTATATAAGATGTACGGGGGCACGTGCTACAAAATTACGAAACGATTCATGTGGGGCCCGCAGGTACCACCATGAAGCTGGTCCATGATCTGCTCTATTTTTGATTGGTCGATGCATAATAGATTTAGGCCCTGATAATGCCTTTTGTATAGGCTGCCACCGCTAAACACGAATTGCGATGCCCATCTCCGTAGGGAGACTTTCCCTCTTTTGTCTAAGCCGGGAGGATAGATCCCTTTCTGAAGCAGATTTAAGATATCAGAATACCAAGGCTCGTGATCTGTTTCAGGAGCGGCATTAATTTTGAAGCAGTATGCCGGAGTGACCTTTTTCCCAACTACAAATGGTTGGACTTGGGTTTCTGCGGGAATTTGGACCAATGATGCTAGAGTGGCCAATGCATCGGCAAATTGATTTCTATCTCGCGGTAAGTAGTGGAACGAGATAGAATCAAATTTAGTGGCAAGCGCTGTCAACTTGGCATGATAGAGCTGCAGCCGGGGATCTTGGGTCTTCCACTTCCCTTCGACTTGATTTATAATCAGAGCGGAGTCGACATAGACTTCCAAGTCTTTGGCTATATTTTGGAGAACTTCTTCTAGGCCAGCAATACATGCTTCGTATTCAGCTGTCTTGTTTGAGCATTCGAACTCCAACCTTATGGCCAATAGAGTGTGGGAATCTGCTGGGTCGATTAGCAAGATCCCTATGCCAAAACCTCTTTTGTTTGCGGCTCCGTCGAAGAACATTTGCCAGCTGGTGTCGTGGTCAGTAATTTCCAGGACACCTTCGTCTGGGAAGCCAGGCTCAGCTGCATCTTCTGTTTTTAAGGGCAGATCGGCTAAATGGTCTGCAATTACGCTGCCTTTGATAGATTTGAGCGTGACATAAGTTATGTCAAACTCGTTGAGAAGAAATGACCACTTAGCCAGTCGGCTGGATAGTGATGGCTTACCGAAGATGTACTTTATAGGGTCCATTCTGGAGATGAGCTTGATGGATCGTCCTTGCAGATAAGTTTTGAGCCTTTGCGTTTTCCAGACTAGGCCGGTGCAGCTTTTCTCTAGTGCTGAATAATTTAGCTCGGTTCCTTGCAGCTTCCTACTTATGAAGTAGATGGCATTTTCAATGTATGAATTTTCTTTTTCTTAGGCGAGCATAGCCCCTACTGACATGTCTGTGACGGTTAAGTATAGGAGGAGCGGTTTATGTGTATGAGGCGGAGCTAGCACATGTGGATTGGTAAGATATGCTTTTATTTTTTCGAAGGCTAGCTGGCATTTCTCGTCCCAGACTTGGTAAGTATTTTTCTTTAAGAGTTTGAAGAGGGGCTCACATATGGATATCAGCTGTCTGATGAAACAGATGATATACTGCAATCGGCCCAGGAAGCCTTTGACTTCGGTTGGAGTTTTTGGCTGCGGCATCTCTATGATGGCTTTAATCTTGGCCAGCTCTATCTCGATGCCCTGCTTGGTCGCCATGAATCCCAGGACCTTGCCTTTGGTAACCCCAAATGTGCATTTGGTGGGGTTAAGCTTCATTTGATGCTCCATTAACCTTTCGAAATTTTTTCGAAGGTCTTTGATATGAGCGCCGTTGGCATCGCTAAAGTGCACGATCATGTCATCAACATAAACCTCAACTTCTTTATGGATCATGTCGTGGAAGAGGGTGGTGGCAGCCCTTTGATATGTAGCCCCAGCATTTTTTAGCCCAAATGGCATAACATTGTAGCAGTAGGTCCCCCATGGAGTAGTAAATGGGGTCTTCTCCTAGTCTTTTGCTGCCATTTTGATTTGATTGTAGCCCAGCATGCCGTTGACGAAAGATTTGATTTTGTGAGCAGTGACGACGTCTACTACAATATCAATATTGGGTAGAGGGAAGTCATCTTCGGGCGACGCCTTGTTGAGGTCGCGGAAGTCTACACAGATCCGGACTTTCCCGTTGGGCTTGGGAACGGTCACTATGTTGGACTGCCAGATCGGGTATTCAACTACCGAATAAATTTGACGTGCGACTGCTTCATGATTTCTTCTTTTACTTGCAGTGAGCATTCCGGTTTAATTCGGCAGAGCTTTTGCTTAATTGGCCGAGCATCTGGATATATGGGGATCCGGTGTTCAACAATGGCTGGATCCAGCCCAGACATATCTTCATAGGACCAGGTGAAGATGTCTACGAACTCTTTAAGGAGGTCAATAAGTGCTACCCTTTCAGAGCCTTGCAGGTAGCTGCCGATTTTGATTTCTTTTGTTTCATTGTTCAGCCCCAAATTGATAGTGGACAGGTCTTCATTGGCTGCTGATGAATGATGTTTTTCTTGGTGCTCAACTGACTTTACAAGCTCAAGCAAGTAATTTTATCTTTTGGGTCCATTTCATCAAATGACTCATTATTATAATTATTTAATGCGTCTTTTAATGTAGGTGCAACTAAAGAATAAGCAAAGATATTAAGATTATCATTCATAGCAAACTGTACAGGGTTATTTACATTATTGAGGACCTGGGGTTTGAGATTCTCAATTTTACGGAGCGGATCGGTAGATGACCAATACGTAAAACTAGAAGAAGGAAGGGGAATAGTATATCTGAAGCGGTCTACCAGATCTGCGGTTGTCAAGAGCGGGCCGGTAGTAGTATACCAATTCTGCAGAGGCTTATCACTGATAGGCTCAAACTAAGCAGGGAGTTTTTTATAATTAGTGCCTCCGTCTATCATACCCAGAAAACTGTCTCCCAAACTTTCGTCTTCTAAAAGGGCCAGAGCATAATCATCTTGGTCTATAGACCAAGTGTTTTCAATAGTGACAGTCTTATATGTAGTGCTACGGGGCTCCAGGGTAACCTATTCCATTTTATCAGTGAAAATACTGACATCTTCAAAGATCTCCCAACCAGGAGTCTTTTCCCATTCTGGTCTAGCCAGGGCTCAAGAAACATGAGGTAGGCTTCTGTTTCCCCTTTTCTTACAAAGTAAGCATTTAAGGTTTTTCTATATGGTTGAAGAGAGAGATATTTGTAAGGACGTTTTTCTCTTTTTGCCTTAATTTACTCACGTTTCTGTTTCAGAACTTCGGCAATTTCAGCTGGAGTGGGTTTGTATCCTAGACCGAAAGGAGGGATACATTCCTTAAGTTCATCTTGGACTAAATTAACAAGTCCTTGCTAATTTCTGCTGAGACCCAAACCAGGCATATAATTCATTTTTCGAAACATGTTTAAAGGGACCATGTTTCCAAGGGAGGTAGTTTTGTTTCTGGTGATGTCAGTTTCTCATCCATATTCAATGGCGTTGACCACAACTTGGGGGATAACCTCAAAGCCACTGAGAAATATGCCAGTGTCATCATGCTCTATCTCGAGGATTGGGACGTCCTTGTTTTCCTTATTTTCCACGATCTTATCAGCCAAAATAATTATTATATGATCATCATGGATGAATTTGACACGTTGGTGCAATGAAGAGGCTACCCCTTTTACCCCATGAATCCAAGGGCGTCCCAACAACAGGCTGAAAATGGCAGGTATGTCAAAAACCTGGAATTATATTGGCATAGTTAATGGCCCAATAGTTAGCATTAAAGTGACCACCCCTAGGACACATCAACTAGTGTTGTCGTATGCCCTTACTGTCTGCGATGAAGGAGCAAGCTCTGATATTTTTGTCCCCAGTTTTGCCAGTGTGCTAGTGGGACATACATTTAAAGAAGACCCATCATTGTCTATCAGAACTCGGGGAACTCGCTTTTCCATTACTCCCACGGTGATATGGAAAGCATCAATGTGGTTGGTTCCTTCCTTTGGCATATCTAGATCAGTAAACATAATCACATTCCCAAAGTGAATGTTTCCGATAATTTGAGTGAGCTCATTTGGGGAGGTTTCAATAGGAACAACTGCCTGACTTAAAGACTTAGCCAGTGTATCGCGGTGGGTTTTGGAAGCAAAAAGCAAGCCCCGGATGGATATGTTAACCTGAGTTTTCTTCATTTGAGCTAATAAAGTATCTTCCACCGTCTTAGCCCCAATATTTATTTCTTGGTCTTTGCCGGAGTGGTCACCTCTTTCCAAGTTTGGTTGGTAGGCTCGGCCAGATCTAGTAAGGTGGCTGACATCCCCACCGACCCAAGTGGCTTTTTCAATATTGCAGGTATTTTGTCTACCCAGGATAGTGTCCCAAGAGAGCATATTGCAACTAGGCTCTTTTATGGACAGGGATGGAGAGAAAGGAACAATGATATATGGTAAAGGGTGTTTATTGATTTCAAACTTGGGTACACAGATTTTTTCATCACCTTCAATCATATTGATTTGAGGTAGAGGGTTATTGACTATATTTGGTCTAGGAGGAGGCTTTTTAATAACCTTATCATCTATTAAGTCTTGGATAGCATTTTTGAGTACATAGCATTTGTTAGTGAGGTGACCACTACAACGATGGTATTCACAGTACTGGGCATGATTCCACGTTCTGGGCAGGGGATTCAGTGGTTTATAGCCTTCCAAAGGCTTTAGCACTCCCTATGCCATTAGCCCCTGCAGTATTATAGACTGGGGAGCTTGCAATTCATCATAATACCGGTTCCCTCTGTTCTGATTCGTGAAATTTTTGTTCGGGCCATTATTCCCTCTGACTGCGTTGACAGACCTGTCTGATCCGTAAGACCATGGAACAGTGCTATAGTTTTGGGTAGGAAAAGTGGCTAATGCATTTCCTACCATATTGATGGCTCGTGCTGATGCGGCTGCCTTCCCTTTAGAGTAACGAAAGAGCTGGGAGGCATATTGACTTTTAATTGCCCAGTCCGTATATCTTCATCAATATAGACCCCTATGTCCACTATTTCTTTAAAGTTGCTATAAGGGAGATACCGCATGTGTTCCAAGTATATGGGTTGGAGATTTTTAATGAACATCCTGGAAGACTCAGCCGGATCAGGCCTGTCGAACGTCTGAGCTAGCTTTCTTTTCCACCTGACTACAAATTCAGCACATGTTTCTTTTTCCCTTTGGGTGCACGACTCAAGGTCTCATTTATTTTCAGGGCTGGTGTTGTCTTTGTACCTTTCTAGGAACCCTTCAGCTATCTGGTCCCAAGTACTCATGGTGCTATTATCTGACAACATTAACCATTGCTTGGCAGCCCCTATTAAGGTGAGATGAAAATTGGAGGCCATGGCTTCAAAGCTAGCCCCTCTTGACTGCATGCCAGTGGAATATGATTTCAAGTGGGATATAGGGCATCCAGTCCCATAGAATTTCTCTATGTCGGGCATTTTGAATTTTGAAGGCAATACCGCTGAAGGTTGTAATGCCAGTGCCCGCGTAGAAAATTCCCCTTATTGAGAACTTTGATCATCATGCTTTTTAGATTTTCCATATCAGCTTCCATTTTGGTGGGTGGGGGAGTTGGTTTTTGGTTTATGATGGCAGAATTAGTGAAGGCTGGGTTAATTTCTGGTTGTGGTATCTGGTAAGGATTTTGGGCAAGATAGGGATTTTGGGCAGGATAAGGATTTTGGGCAGGGTAATGATTTTGGGCAGGTGGGTTATTGGCGGTTTCGGTTTGGCGGCCAGGATCGTTAGGAGGTAAATAAGTGGTAACTTGACCTGGTGGGTTATAGCTTCTTGGGTCCATATGCGGGCTATTTTGGAGTGGATTGGTGATGGGAAAAGGGAGGTCATTTGGATTTTGGGGAATATTGGTGCTTGGGAAAGGATATGGAGGATAGTGTAGAAAAGGGTTGATATTTGGGTAGTAGGGATTTGGTGGAGGATTTGGATTTGGGGTAATGGTAGTATTTGGTGGGTTGGTGTTTGGCTGAGAGTTTGGGTTTGGAGGGACATGGGAGGTTGATGCTTCTTCAGGGACTGCAGGGGAAGAGATTACATCACCACTGGATTTTAAATTTTGCACTAGATTAGTAATTTGGCCCATTATACGATCAGACTGTGCACCCAAATTTTGGTCTAGCCACTGTTGCATAGCCGGAGTTGGAGCGTACTGAGCCCCTCAGATACTCCATAGCGACTCACTTTACGCTACCATATTGCTCGGACACATATCCTCCGAATCGAGCACGCTCTTTACGATCTAACCACGATACTTTCTCGACTCGCTGCATGTTTCCCGTATCAACCGACCAATATTATCTCTGCCTTTCCAAATTCGGGCCAGGTTTCTGAGGAAAATGAGTTTGGATGTATCAGAAAGGTTGGCTGAAGGCTTTCTGGGCTAGGAGTACAGCATGCCTTTATTAATATATTTTATTATTATCTTTCATTTTCTTACAATTGACCGGATAAGCACCTGCTTTGTTTTGACAGTCTCAGGACTATTCCTGGAACAGTGGATTCTTTCTCCAGAGTATAGGACCCTCGTATTCCACTTGCCTTTCGACTCCCCAAGATCAGACTGATCCCAGGCGAAGGGCCTATACTCTTTCCGGGATCCACCATTCAAAGTGGTCTAAGTCAAGCATCAGAAAATAATCAATCAGCCCTTGTGTATATATATTTTTTTACTTGCGCATTTTTTTTCATCATTTTTTTTTGTGTTGATCTTTCAATTTTTTTTTCTGACTTCTTTTTTACAGGGGCTGATCAACGATTCAGAGATGCAAAATCCGGTCGGTCTTTGAAGTGTCCTGAAAATCTATATGCAATCTAACGATGACATATGCAAGGGTAAGCTGGCTATGGTGTAGGGTAGCAATTCGGAATATATTTACATGCGTGCGCGTGTGTGCGACATCTAAAAAGCAGTAAAATCTTTTTTATATATATATATACAAAACAGAAAATAAAACAGATATGACTTGTCTTGCTGTTATTTGTTAATTTTCTCGGCTTTTTTAGTTTGAGCGTGAGCAAGCAAGCAATCACATCAAGAAATAGAAAGAAAAGCGGAGAATCTATCTATACCTATTAATTACAAATTTGTCTTATTCCCCAAAATAAAATGACAGAATGAATGAAGATATGTACAAATTTTGCGTAATAAAAATAAACAGAACGAAATAATAATATAAAGCAGAAAATAAAGAAATAATAAAAATAAAGTCCCGGCCCTTTTGTTATGCTGCCCGGAAATTTATTGCATATATTTTTTTGATTGATTTTTTTATATAAAATAGATATTTTTAAATATACCTGTAACAGTGACTGGAACGAAACTGCTGCAAGATGGAGAATCATATTCACAAATATATACACGGATGTATAGGAATGCAATATTCAAATGCTTAAAAAAATATAACAATCATTCTTTAGCCAGAAACAAAAGAAAAACAAAAAAAGTTTTTTTTTACTGAGTCTAGCCCTCCATTTTTATTTAAAATAAAAACGATCTCCCCAGCAGAGTCGCCACTGTGGGTGCCCCGGGTTGCGGCCCGCGCCTCGCGCTCCCTTGGTTAGGGGAATGCGGCGTGCAGATGCGGACACTACGCTTTCCATTTCATCCTCCCTTGTCTAGGGGAAGACGAAATTAAAAATGCGGAAAGGGTGCTGTCAAAAAGCACGTTGAATACGCCTCGGTCACTTAAGTGATTTTTGGTACGTTATGGGAGCTATGAGTTTTCTGTATCAGGTTATCCCTTTTTTAGGGGATAACAGGATGCAGGAATACATCACCCTTTCATTCACATCTTCCCTTGTGTAGGGGAAAATGAAAAGTGCAAGAAAGGATGTTGCGGGCCCCACTACAGACTTTATAAAAATTGTCTTATGGCCTATTTCGGATCACTATGAGTGCTTTGAGTTTTTTTATATCAAGTTATCCCTTTTTTAGGGGATACCAGGATATAGGAATACATCACCTTTTCATTCTCATTCTCCATTTTTTAGGAGAAAACAGAAAAGTGCAAGAAAGGATGTTGCGATGCCTCACTGCGATCCAAAATGTTTTGACAGAATCGCCATCTTTATTTTAAGGAGAAAATAAAGTAAAAACCAAAAAAAGAAATCCAGAGAATGCAAAAACGGGTTCGGAAGCTAAGTTACGAATTGAGAAGGTGCTAGGCACCCAACTCGCCCTTTCGGTCTAAAAAAAACTGTTTTTGGCTAAAGTATGCTTTTTGTTATATTTTTCTAGCAAATAAATAAAGCATTTAAAGAGAGAGAGAAGAAAACAAATACATCCATGTCTACATTATTTACGGACTCGCAGCCGCCTCCTTCCAATAATTACAAATATACTAAAAAATATTTGGCCATAATAATGCTCTTTTTAATGCTATTTTCTAGATAAATCCGGGCAGCACAACGGCTTATATTTTTACATTGGGCCGGATGGAAAATAACTTTTTATAAATTAACGCTCTTAAAGGCTCACCTTTTAGAGCGTGGTGTGCTCGCTCTATCCTTCTCGAGAGAGGAAGTTTTTTTTTGCTTTGCTGCTGTTGCGGTTCGGGCAGAGTGACTGCTTCCGAAAGTTTCTTCTGGGCACTTTGAAACGGGCAGAGCAACTGCTTGCTTTTTTGTTGCTTTGTGCTTGCAGTTGGCAGAAATCGGGCAGAGCAATGGCTTGTTTCTCGCTGATTTGGCCTTTTTACTCAGCTGGGGGGCTAAGGATCACTTTGACCGGTTGGATTTGCGTTTGGAGGAGTTTTGGCAGGGCTTCGAGGCTTTTATAGGAGGGGGCGCTCACTAGCTCTCGATTGCTCACTATTTTCACAGCGTAACAACAACGATGAAAGCTTTAGGGAATTTTCGGTGTCCTGAAAGCGAACCCCGGGGCCTCTATTTATAGGTTGAGTGAGGGACATCGAGGGAATTTCTTTTCCTCTCTTCGTGCTATTTTTGCTTGTACCGCGTGCTCGATAAATTGCACAATGCGTTAACTGTAGCACTCCTGTAGCACTTTGGGAGCCACTGTAGCTAATTTGGGCGCCGGGATATGGCATTATGGGCGCCGCGCCAGGGCCTTCTTTTGGCCGCGCCAGACTTCAATTCTCAGCCACTTGTTGACACTTTAGCCCCTACATTTTATTGTTTTGCGTATCCTGCTTTGTCTTTTACATTTTTAAACCCTGTAACTTGACATTTGTTATGTTTTAACAGGTCTTGATATCGCATGCCAGAGTTACATACCAGGGGTAAGAAATTGGGGTGTCTATACAAGGTATTCTTTGAATTTTTCAAATACGAGCTGACATTCTTCATCCCACACTCGGTAAGTATCCTTTTTCAAGAGCTAAAAAGTGGCTCACACATAGATGTCAGTTGTTTGATAAAGCGACTGATATATTGTAGTCGGCCCAGGAAACCCCTGATTTCTGTTGGAGTCCTTGGTTGTGGCATATCTATGATAGCTTTTATTTTTGCAGGTTCTATTTCAATTCCTTGCTCAGTTACCATATTCCAAAGACTTTGCCTTTAGTGACCCAAAATGTGCATTTTTTTGGGTTGAGCTTCATTTGATGTTTCCGTAACCTTTCGAAGAATTTCTGAAGGTCTTTGCATGGGCTCCATTTGTATCGTCAGAATGAATAATCATATCATCTACGTACACCTCAACCTCTTTATGTATCATGTCATGGAAGAGAGTGGTGGCGACTTTTTGATATGTAGCCCCTACATTCTTTAGCCCAAATGGCATGCCTGTGTAGCAATATGTTCCCTTGGGAGTGATAAAAAGAAGTTTTTTCCTGGTCCTCTACTGTCATTTTGATTTGATTATAGCCCAACATGTCGTCTACAAAAGATCTTAGCTTGTGAGAAGCCACAACGTCTACCACAATATCAATGTTAGATAGAGGGAAAACATATTTAGGAGATTCTTTATTGAGGTCGCAGAAGTCTATGCAGATCCAAACCTTTCCATTAGGTTATGGTACTGTCACTATGTTTGATAGTCAAATCGGGTATACAACCACCTGAATGAACTTGACGTGTAGCTGCTTCATGATTTCTTCTTTCACTTTTAGTGACCATTCAGGCTTAATTATGATGAGCTTTTGCTTTACTGGTTTAGCATCAGAATATCTAGGAATCTGATGCTCTACAATTGTTGGATCCAACCCAGGCATGTCTTTGTTAGACCTTACGAAGACATTTGACAACTGCTTGAGTAGACTTATCAATGTTGTTCTTTCTTCCCCTTGAAGATAACTGCCGATTTTGACCTCTTTGATCCCATTAACCAGCCCCACATTAATGGTGGACAAGTCTTCCTCTAACGCTGCTGATCTGTGCTCCTCTCTTTTCTTGACCAACTTTGCGATCTAGATTAAGTATTCTTTATCTTTTTGGTCCACTTTGTTAAATAATTCATTATTAACTGGTTTTATTTTGTTTTAATTTAATTCAGTTAATTCGTTTTTTAACGCATGTGCAACCAAGGAATACGCGAAGACATCGAGATTTTCATTATTAACTAGGGTTACATGGTTGGCTATTTTATTGAGGTCCTAGCGATTGAGGTCCTCAATTTTATGGTTAAGAAGCGGGCTGGTAGGTGACTAGTCAGAGGTAAAGAGGCAAAGAGGGGGAATGGTGTATCTGAAGCGATCCACCAATTCTGCTGCTGTTAGGAGCGGTCCAATAATAGTGAACCAATTTTGCAGTGGTCTATTAGTAATGGCCATAAATTCAGTCAGGAGTTCTTTATAGTTAGTTCCTCCGTCGATCATACCCAGGAAACTATCCCCCATAAAGTCACTACCGAACAAAGCCAAGGCATAGTCATCTTGGTCTATAGTCTAGGTATTCTCAACCATCACAGCTTTGTATGCGGTGTTGCGAGGTTCTAGGATAACATTTTCCATTTCACTGGTGGCGAGACTGACATCTTCGAATATCTCCTAACCTGGGTGTCTTTTATCGTTTCGATCTGTCCACGGTTCTGGGAACATGAGATAGGTGGTTGTTTCACCCTTCTTCACAAAGTACCCATTCAGGGTCTTTCTATATGGCTTTAGGGGACGATCCTTGTAAGGCCGCCTTTCACGTCTGCCTTACTTCTTTCACGTTTTTCTTTCATGACAATGGCCAACTCGGCTAGTGTAGGATTGTATCCTAAACCAAATGGGGGAGTACATTCCTTAATTTCTTCTTGGACTAAATTCATAAGCCCTTGTTGATTTCTTCCCAGGCCTGGTCCAGCATGTAGTTCATTTTCTAGAGCATGTTTAATGGAACCATTTCTCTAAAGACTGTGGATTACTTTCCAGTAAATGTCAGTCTCTCGCTCATATTCAATTACGTTGTCCCTGGCCTGATTGACTTCAAAACCACTTAGGAAGATACCAGTGTTATCATGCTTTATATCGAGGATCGGGATGTCCCCGCTTTCTTTATTTTCAATGATCTTATCAACAAGTATGATCATCGTGGATGAACTTGACATGTTGGTGCAGCGAAGAAGTTACCCCTTTTATCCCATGGATCCTTGGACATCCCAACAATAAGTTGAAGGAGGTAGGAATATCTAGGACCTGGAATTCAACTGGCATAGTGAGTGGGTCAATTGTCATCATTAAAGTTACCACTCCCAGGACACACCGGGTTGTGTTTTCATAAGCCCTTACTACTTGTGATGATGGGGTTAATTATGAGATCTTTGATCCTAGTTTTGCTAACATGCCTATAGGACAAACATTCAAAGATGAGCCGTTCTATCAGGACTTGAGGCACCCTTTTTTCCATGACCCCTACAGTGATGTGAAGAGCGTTAATGTTGTTGATTCCTTCTTTTGGTAGGTCGACCAATGAACATGATCGTATTCCCAAAATGTATATTCCCTATCATTTGGGTTAACTCGTCAGGAAATGTTTCGATGGGAATGACTGTCTGGCTGAAAGACTTGGCTAGTGTGTCACGATGACTTTTGGAAGCACACAATAAGCCCCAGATGGATATGTTTGTTTGGGCTTTCTTCATTTGAGCTAGTAGAGTATCTTCCATACTTTTAGCCCAGTATTAATTTTGTTTGTGTTTGCCAGAGTGGTCACAATTTTCTTGGTTTGGATGATAAGCCCGACCTGACTTAGTAAGATGGTTGACTTCACCATCGATCCAATTGGTTTTCTCAATGCTACTCTTTTCTTGAAGCGTAGCTTGCCTGTTGTCTAAGATAGTGTTCCAAGAGAGCATGTTGCAAATGAGCTTTTCTTCTTTCAAAGGGAGAGGAACAACGATGTAAGGCAAAGGCTTTTAATTCCTTTCAAATTCAGTAAGTACACAGCCTTCTCAATCAACCTCGATCATGTTGATTTGAGGTAATGGATTATTTACCACATTTGGCTTGGGGTGAGGTTTCTTGATGACTTTATTATCAATAAGGTTTTGGATGGCACTCTTGAGCTTGGAACATTTGTTAGTAGGATGACCACTGTAGCGATGATATTCACAGAACTGGGATTGATCCCATGTGTCAGGTAGAGGATTTGGTGATTTGTAGTTTTCTAATGGCTTATAAACTCCTTGTGCTATCAACCCTTACAGTATTAAGGACATGAGGGCCTGCAGTTCATCGTAGTGCCTGTTGTTGGACATGGTGACATTGTTGTTGGAATGTTTCAAACCATGTTGACAACTGCCCCTGATGCTTCTGCTTTTCCTATGGAATAACAAAATGAACTTGGAGGTATATCGACCTTTAAACGACCAGTGCGTATATCTTCGTCAATATGAATTCCCACCTCCACTATGGCATTGAAGTTTCCATCGGGGAGATACCTCATATGTTCCAAATAGATTGGTTAGAGATTTTTTATGAACATCCATGCTGATTCAGCTGGATCGGTCTACCCAGTGTTTGAGAAATTTTCTTTTTCCACCTAGCTGCAGCATTTGCACATGTTTTTTCCCTTTGGGTGCATACTTTGTAGGACCCCCAACCTTCGTGTGTTTGACTTTCTTGTTTTGCATGCCGAATGGCCATAGAAATTCTTGTTAGGCTGGTTGTGAGAGCCTATATATGCGTGGTTAGGCTATCTAGAGGCTAATGCCCTAGTAGTAGGTGGTTCATACTCATATACTTGTCATGATCTCAAGTCGTAACTTGACGTTAGTCAAAATGTGATTTGGTTGATAGTTTATTTGCATAGTTCTTTCTCGTGACTTCAGTTCAATCCTAGGTCTTCTCTTGATTTTTATTTACTTGTCTAGACACGATATAGTACATGTTAGAAGTGTTCTTGAGATGATGATATGTTTAGGACGATCGTTGCATAGCTTTCGTCTTCGTTTGTTTGTTTGAGTTCGAGTTGTGTTAACAACTTGTCTTTTAGATTTTAGATACTCTTAACAATTGTTAAACTTTGTGCAAGTGTTCAATGTTTTTCTTGAGTTCTTTGACTTTCTTAGAATCTCATGTTCTTGCTCGTGGAATCGTTGTTTCATTTGTTACTTCAATTGTTAGTTATTGTGCTTTGTTCCAATTTCATTCCGGGTTGTTTCAAGCGTCGTTTGTACATGTTTCGGATGTGTTTTAAGTAAGGAATCATCCTAGATTGATTGGGGTTGAGTTGGGTACCCTTTGGGCTCTATTTCAAGCCATTTTTGTCCTCCCAAACAAGGCGCTCGCCTAGTAAAAGGACTAGGCGACCGCCTAAATTACAGTAAGTTGGATTGCGGGAAGGAGGACTAGGCGCTAGCCTGGTCAAAGGGACCTGGCGACCGCCTTGTCCAAACTACATTTTCGAGCTGTTTTCTGATTTTGGAAGTTTTGGCCATTCTACCCTTAATGAACCCTCTCTAAACCCTGCCTCCCTAATCCACCCTACTTAGTCCTAATTGAGCCCTAACGTGTCGGGTTAACTTATTTGAGTATCATTAAGCTTAATTAAGTTTTGATTTCTCCTAAACTATCACTAAGTGTACCATGGAAATACCATGTGTGCCCTTCCACTTTATGGAAGCCCTATATCCTCAAACCGTTGTAATGTTTAGCCAATCCCTCTTCATTCTTCCACAAACAATATGTCTTCTAAAGAGAGAGAGAGAGAGAGAGAGAGAGAGAGAGGACACTTGGAGCCCTAGAGCTTGTTCCTCCGATCTTTGAAGATCCAACCATTCGATCTTTGATTCGACTCCGCCATCGCGAAGCCCTTGGCGAGTAGCACATTTTCCAGCGATTCAATCTTTGATCTGAATAGGTTTGTTGACCAAAATAGGTACGTGATTACACCCCTTACTTTCCCTCTCTAGCTTAAAATGATGTTAGGTTGTTAGAGGCCTCTCTTCCTTGATTTTTTGTATTATTACATGTCTAAATGATATGTTTAGTTGGGGTTTTAATTAGTGAATATGTAGGTTTGAATCTCTATGGGTTTATTATGTTTATGTGAGTAATTAGTATGGAATTACTTGTTATTGGGTTTAGAAACCCAGAAGATTATTAAATCCCGAATTTGGTTTGACCTAGAATTTGCAAAGTTTGTAATTTAACTCAACAGAATCTTTGGCGTCCCTAAAATATTATTTTGAGCCTAGGGATAAATCCCCAAGACTATTCATGTTCGTCAGATCTCAATGGTGAGATCTCAATAATTAATTGGATAAGACCGATTTGGTGTTTGGTGTTAATTTATGATTTAGGACTTAAATTGAAATCCTTAGGTGACGTTAAGCGCAAAATTATTAATAGTCGTTGGATTGGGTATGTTTGGGTTACTAATGTGTGATTCGAGTAAATGACGTTTGGAATGGTTCAACTATGAACTAGGAATATTGATACTCTTTGGACTTCAATGGAAGGCCAAATCTTGTAAGAATGCAATCTACGCCTATTTTAAACCCTAAGGAAATGGGGTTATGGATATTGGGAGTCCCGACTGACTAGAGTCGCCTTGGGTGCATAAATGCACGTGGACTCGTCTAGAACTTATTTGGAAATCTTGGAAACATCTCAAGGAATTCAAAATGGTGAGTTAGAGAATCCTCCTATAGAATGAATTGAAATGTTATATACCTTAGTACTCTAGATAAAGAGTTTACTTGAAATGTCGCGAAGAGAACCAAGTTGTTATCTAAGACACGCTTGTGTTACCTCGATCTTGCAAAATAATATCGCCCGGACACCTTAAGGAATCTTGACTATACCCTATGAGTTCCATCCTTTGTATGTATTCCATGGCTCTAATCGTTTAGAGAACTTCAACGAAGTTTCGTAGTGTTACAATATGGTTTATCATGAAACTTCGAGGACTTGAATTTGGAAAGAATAGCTTGTGACCTTGTTAGTTGGTAAACCTAGACAATCTAGGCAGCCTCGAGAATTACGTGAATTGTGAGATTTAAGTTATAAACATTGCTTGTATTATGCTAAGGATAACCTTCCATGTCTATGGCAATATTATGACTTATAAGGCGTAATTATATCAAGTTTTGACAATATGAATTCCTATGTCTAATTTATATTGTAATATGAGAAAGCATGATCATAATCCTTGTTAATGATTGAGTCCTTCTTACTTGTTTTATGAATATGTTTTAATGAGCATATTTCATATCTTTGCTCAAACCATGGTTTACTCTTGGATGTCTTATTGGAAGTTGATTTGTGTACATGTATTGAACTTGGATTCCATTGTTAGGTGGAATGGTGAACTTGTTGAACTAGGGTTTCCCAATGAAATAAGGACCTAGATATACGTGAACTGTGAACATAGAGAAGGGATAGAAATGCATATAACATTAGTACCTTATTTGGGATGAATTGTAGCAAAGACTCAATAGAGTCGTGTTTAAGGAGCGATTGGATCTTACCAGGATTGTGGTGAGATCCTTTGACACTTAGAAATCTATTTGACTAGATTACTAGCTTTTGTAACTTGAATAGAATTGAGTGGACAACTTGACGCTTGTACTTTCGAGACTTAATTGAGCTCCTATTGTAATCTATATGATTAATCGTGAACATGTCATGAATAACATGCCTGCTTGTCTTGAACAAGTTCGCTCTTGTCGAGCTTGTTCCACACTTGATTTTAATGCAAAGTAAGCATCTACTTGTCATTCCATTAGTCTAGCTGGCATACTTGTCTTGTTTAACTGGTAGACGATGCATCGCCGTCACGGATTATGAGATTCATGATAGTGCCTTATCTTCATATTAGAATCATGCATGCACCTTTCACCAGCTCTATAACATATCCTACTCTTATGTGATTTATTACAAGCACTTATGGGACAACAAAGTGTAATTGAAACTTGAGATCTAAGTGACCATGTTTATCTTGTTGATGCATTATTGAATTATGTTGTATGTATATTTGTAGGTATACATAGTTATATTTGATGACTATATGACAGTTTTGAAATGTCTATATTTAGATATACATACATATATACTTGATAATTCCCTGAATGACTTTATGTGTATATATACAGTTATACATACTTACATATTATGATTTTTATGAGAATCACATTCTAACTTAGTTGATTTCTTTGTGAATAGGAAATACAACTTGGTCATGTGATTGTATTGGTAAAGGAAACGAAAGGTTTCTTGTAAGGTATATAAAGTATACGACACGTTTTCACAGGTTTCGTCATAGTAACGCGCTGATATTATTATTATTATTATAACAATGTTTCATATTATGTTATATTGTCATTTTTAGTAGCGTATTGAGTCTTTATGACTCACTTCGTGCCTTGTTTCTAGTTGCAGTTATCAGTTAGTCGTGTTGAGGTCGTGTAGATCCTTTCTGTGACTGTGCACAATGGATCGATAGTTGAGTTGAAATCGTGTGTTTGTGATTGTCGCAGTTAGTTTTTCTTCCGAGTTGTAGCTCACGGAGTCCCTTCTAGCTTTGTGTTGTTTCTATTATTTTGTCCTTCTTTTCCGTTGAGGACGTTTTGAGGAAAGTTATATAAACTTTATAGTTGGGTAGCATTCCCAGTCTTGTTGTACTTTCTTGTTGCCGATTATTGTAGTCGGGAGTGTATCCTTCATTTCATAGTATTTATTAATTTTGTCTCTTGGGCAAGGAGTAGCTTCGGGGCATTCAGTATTTCTCTTGTTATTGTTGTTGTTGTTGTTAACCCCGGTATGTTTTAGCCGTAGGGTAATTTGTTATATCAGGTTGGATTCTTGTTGAAACGCCGACCTAGAGTGCCGATGGTTTGTTCTATGTCTGCAATGTTGTGGCGTGTGAGTTTTGTATTTCCCGTTCGTGAGACAATAGTCTCTTTTGGCTTCTCTTGGTTTGTTTCGAGGTTAAGAGCTCAGAGATTCACTCTGTTAGCACTTCCGCATCTTCAATTTTGGTTGACTCGTATTTTAGTACGGTTGTACATTCATGTTTAGAGCTTGATAGCTCTATATTTTGACTTGCACTATTGTTTATTATGTACTTGTCCTCTTCATGTCTTCGTTTAGCAGCACGACCTCGGGATTCCGTGTGCTGGAATCGGGGTTGGGTCGTCACATGCTTCAAGTTCCCTTTTGTTCTCAGAGTTAGTATTGTTTTTTGTATCTCTTCTGGAATTCCTCAGTTATTTGATCCCAAATACTTATAGTACTACTATCTGCTAGCATTAACCATTGTTTTGCTGCCCCTACTAAAGT
Source organism: Codonopsis lanceolata (assembly GCA_013146195.2). NCBI lineage: Eukaryota > Viridiplantae > Streptophyta > Magnoliopsida > Asterales > Campanulaceae > Codonopsis > Codonopsis lanceolata. Next base: position 24,701,325 of record CM028379.1, on the reverse strand, counting down.
CAAATGAAAATTAGAAGCTATAGCCTCGAAGCTAGTTCCCCTTGACTACATCGTTGTTGAGAAAGACATTAGGTGGGAGAGAGCACAACTAGTCCCATCAAATTTCACTATGTCACGCATCTTGAATTTTAACGGCAACATAACTGAGGGTTGCAGTGTCAATGACCGTGTAGATAATTCCCCTTTGTTTAGAACCTTGAGCATTAATTCTTTGAGGTTCTCAACATTTGTTTCCACCTTTGAGAGAGGTGGAGCCGGAGCATTTGTATATATTTGCAGGATTTGCTGCAGTCATGTTTATTCCTGAAACTGGCTGAGGCACTTGGTAAGCATTTTGGGGAGGTAGAATATTCGCAGCTCCTGTTTGACTACCAAAATGGTTGAACGGAAAATAAGTTGCCACTTGTCCCTGCTGGACATAGTTTCTAGGGTCTGTATGTGGGCTATTTTGGAGCGGATTGGTGATAGGAAATGGAAGACCAGCCAGATTTTGAGGCTTACTAGTGTTTGGAAAAGGGTAACCCTGATTTGGAAATAAGGGGTTAAGACTTTGGTAGTAGGTATTTGAGGGTAGATTGGTGATTGGGACACTGGTATTTGGTGGAGGATTAATGTTTGGCTGTGGGTTAGTGTTTGGAGGAGCATTTGAGGTTGATGTTTCACGTGGTGCTGCAGGGGAAGCGGCGCTTTCTACATTGGGTCTTAAGCTTTGCATGAGATTTGTTATTTGGCACATTAGGCGATCGACATGTACACCCAAATTTTGGTCTAACTGTTGTTGCATAGCCAGAGTAGGAGCGTACCTTGGAGCCCCTGTCTCTGTACTCATAAAAGTCTGTTGCAGCCATTCTTCCCAAATATGTACTCTCTGAACTGATGTTTATACTCTCTGACCTCACCTCTGTACTTATATCCCATATCAACCGACCAGTGCTATCTCTTCCTTTCCAAATTCGGCCAGGTTTCTAGAAACAGGGTTGAAGCTGGCGTATCAGAAGGTAAGGTTCCAAGAACTTTGGTTAAGTATAGTGTGCTTTTTATAATTTAACTTTGTTTGTTTATTCCTAGATTTGATCGGACAAGTATTTGCTTTGTTTTGACAGTCTGAGACTTTTTTCCTAGAATAATGGATTCTTTCTCCAAAGTATACGACCTTCGTATTCCACCTGACTTTCGACTTCCAAAGATTGGACAGATCTCAGGCGAAGGGCCTATACTCTTTTCGAGATCCATCAACTCTTGACCTGGCAGAAATGTTTGCCAATCCGCACAAACATAATATGAAGCTGAATCCGAGCAACTGCGCCTTTGGGGTCCGAGCAGGAAAGTTCCTCGGGTTCATGGTCAAGCAGCGCGGGATAGAGGCAAGCCCGGAGAAGATTGAGGCCTTACTTGACATGAAGCAGCCTTACTGTATCAAGAACATCCAGCAGCTGAACAGCAGAGTCATCGCCCTTGGTCACTTCATCTCCCGATTAGCGAAAAAATGTCTCCCATTCTTCAAGGTCCTGCGCGGCAACAAGGGTTTCAAGTGGAACGCGGACTGTGCCAAAGCCCTCGAGCAGCTCAGGGAATATCTTGGCAAACCACCTCTCCTTAGCAGCCCCATGCCCGGTGAGCCTTTATATGTGTATTTAGCAACCACGGACCAGGTCGTGGACGCTGTTTTAGTTAGGGAGGAGCTAGTCATTCAAAAACCTGTGTATTATGTATCAAAGGCCCTCAGTCCTGTTAAGGGTCGTTATTTTAATGTAGAAAAATTAGCTTACTCGCTTGTCATAGCTGACCGAAAATTAAGGGCTTATTTTTCTGCACATGTAATCATAATACACACAGACGCGCCACTGCGCAAAGTCCTTCACAAGCCCGACTCATCGGGCACACTGCTCAATTGGTCAATTTAGCTCACAGAGTTCCACATAGATTACTTGCCCAGGTGAGCAATCAAGGCTCAAGCCTTGGCCGATTTCTTGGTAGAAACAAGCTTCACTCAGCAGGAGGAACCTGAAGCTCAGCAGCCAACAGAGCCCGGTCAAGAGCAGCTACCACAGCCTCGACCTGCCTACTATTTGGGATCTTTATGTAGACGGAGCAGCGAGCAAAGTCGGGAGTGGAGCTGGCATCCTTCTCATAGCTCCCGACAGTTCGAGCAAGCACTCCGGTTTAAGTTCCTTGCCTCCAATAACGTTGTTGAGTACGAAGCAATGATCGCCGGTCTTGAACTCCCAGCTGACATGGGCGTTGAGGCGGTCACAGTGTACTCGGATTCATAGCTAGTAGTGAACCAAGTCCAGGGGGAATATATGGTGCATCACCCTTCCCTGATCAAATACTACGAGCTTGTCAAAGAAACCTTGAAGAATTTCAAGTTCTGGGAGATTATCAGAATTGATCGCATTGACAACATGCGAGCAGACTACTTGTCCAAGATCGTTGATGTAAACCTAACATTGTTGAATCCTTCAGTAATGATCGAACATTTGGAAACTCTGGCCATTGATAGACAAGTGATAATGTACATCAAACCAGTGACCAGAAGCTGGATTGATGACTACAAAGATTACATCGAACAAGGAATTCTACCTGCGGACAAAGTCAAGGCCACAACAGTCTGGAGCCAAGCCTGTCGCTACTCGGTAGTAGGGGGAATCCTGTACAAGCGATCTAAGGTCAGACCTATGCTTCGCTGTGTACTCCTAGAGTTAACCGTGGGTGTCTTATATGAAGTACACGAGGGAGAATGTGGCGGCCACCCGGGCACCCAGGCTTTGGCATAGAGGGTTTTGCGTGCATGATATTACTGGATTACTCTCAGGAGAGACGCTGAGAAATATGTCCGAGAATGTGACAAGTTCCAAAGATACGCGGACATACCGAGATTGCCTTCTACCATGCAAACCCCAGTGGTCACTGCTTGGCCTTTTGACATGTGGGGGATCGATCTCATCGGTCCATTCCAGCTTGCACAATATAAGTACAAATACGTTGTCGTCACTATTGATTACTTCACAAAGTGGATCAAAACCAAACCACTGGCCACCATTTCAGAGGCAAACGTCATCAAATTTGTCCACGATCAAATGTGGTGATAGTTTGGTCATCCGCAAGCAATCATTTCTAATCATGGAACCCAATTTTTGGACAAGTTCACAGCCGAGTGTGCTCGTCTGGGCGTTAAGCATTGGTAGTCATCCGTCGCTTACCCTTAAGGCAACGGCCAAACAGAGGCCGCGAACAAGCAAGTACTGCACGTTCTCAAAAGGAACCTAGAAGGGCGAGCTGGAAAATGGGCAGAAGAGCTACAATCGGCATTGTGGGCGGTCAGAACCACTGTTCGAGGTCCAACCGGAGAGACTCCATTCACGCTTACATACGGATCAAAGGCTATGATCCCGGTAGAAATGGCCTTGCGTAGCTATCGAGTTTCCCATTACAGCGAACATAATAATCAGCTTGCCCGGGCAATAGATCTTGACCTGCTCGAAGAGAGGAGACTGGATGCAAGACTTAGTATGGTCAACTACAAACAACGAGCAAAGGCTCATCACGACAAAAGAGTCCGGGGAAGATCATTCATGGTCGGAGACTGGGTACTCAGAAAAATCGAAGTAATGGGTCATCGGGCAGAACGGGGAAAACTCTCACCTAACTGGGAAGGACCCTTTCAAGTTACTGGCATAGTCAGAGAAGGCACCTACACGCTTCGTACTCAGGAAGGGAAAGACTTGAAACATCCTTGGCATGCAGATCACCTAAAGAAGTACTATCCCTAAGTCAGTTCCCAGTACACAAACGGGCAAGACCTTAGTCCTGTTAAGGGTCACTATTATTGATCAATAAAAGGCAAGTTTTTTCCATGTTTATTCATTCAAGTTAATACGTTGTTATTTATCAACTGTCTTGGGATTGCTTGACAAAATCTAGTCGCCCGGCGAGCAGATAGGGCCATGCCCGGTCAATTCTCCTCTACTCTCGAGTATTAGTGAGCTTATCTTATCCTCTCCGTTAGTAAGATGGGCCATGCCCGGTACACATACTAGGATGCCCGCCAGGCGGTAGGGGCCCTGGTACACACACTGTTAGTCGTATATCTCTATACCTAGTTGATATACTAGCAACCGCTTCGATATGCCAACATCGGACTAGGGCCGAGCCTAGTTGCTAGTGGCCGCTCATAGTAGGGCCCTGCCCGCCAGGCAATCTTTAGGATGCTCGCTCTTAGTGATAGGGGCCATGCCCGCGCAAAGCCTTGGCAAGAGCCAAGCACTTATACCGGGCATCTGTCCGGGTAACCCCTCAACTTAAATAATAGGTCTGCTTAATTAGCCTTGTTATTTTCAAGTTGATAATTACAAGTTTGCATGCTCGATTAACTCTAGTTATTTATGCTCGACATGTTTCTGGGGAGTACCTGTACTTGTACTAATCGATGGTAGGAAAAATACGAGCAAGAAATCAATTATCGAGCAAAATCAAAGTAAAATCAAAACACAATTGAAGATACAAGCAAAAGGAACGTTTGTCAAGCAAAAGATGATTCTATTCATAAGTATTGAAAGAATTACAATCAAAAGTAAAAAATGGTGGCATGCAGGCCAGACAAAGAATAATATTCCTATTCTAGGTCTACTTTGGAGGGGGAGGAAGATTCTTGGCGCTGGCCCGGTACTGCATGTCGTACTGAAGATTCAACTCTTTCCGAGCAGCCTCATCTTCAGCAGCCTTGGTCGCGGCCTCCGCTTCCATCTGCTCGCTTTCTTTCAAAGTTTCATCTTCAGACTCTAAAGCCTGGATTAGTGAGCAAACATTCACCTCCTCAGGAATTGGTGGGTTCCAGGGTTCTCGCCCAGCCTCAGCATCGCTCTTTGTCAAGGTTGCCAATTCCTCTTTGTTATAAGGAACCAGAGCGTGGAAAGAGCGAGCAACTTCAGCATAAGGGTCGAGCACAACCCATTCAGCCATTGTCTTCATCCCCACCCCACCATGACCTACGAGCATCCGCAGTATATGATTCGTGCCATGGGCGAAGTAGGGCACTATGGCCACGTCCACAGCATCCTCAAAGGCAGGGGAGCTCTTGAAATCCTCCACCGCCTTCTCCTTGGACGTAGACAGTTTCGCCATAAGATTCGTCACCAGTTTTCCATCCTTGATGGCCTGCATTTTGAGGGAATCTCGCTCTACCTGCAACAAGTCCCTTTGCTTGGTGACCGCGGCCAGAGACTCATTCCCCTTCTCCAAGTCGGCCTGGTTCTTCTTCATCTGACCCACCAACTCTTTTTTCTCAGCAACCAGAGTGTTGTTTTGGGCGGCCAACTTCAAGTTACGCTCGAGTATCTCAGTTTCTTTCTTTTTGGCCGCCACATCGTTGGTCTCCATTCGGTCGGCCAAAGTGGCCGCCTGCTCTACCTTCTCCTTCAGAAGGGCCTCAAGTTCCTTGTAATCTGCCGCCATCTTCTTGCGAGCATCCTTCTCTTCGTTATACTGATCGTAAAGATTGGTACATGTCGAGGCAATCTACAGATAGGGAACGAATAGTCAGCGTAAGAAAGATGGAAGTGAAAGAAAATCAAGCTACAGTTAAGTATTCTACCTCACTCAGCCAGAACCCCATGTTTCCAACCAAGACGTGGCCGGTAGTATCTCGGTCCCGGGCTAGGTCATCATGCAGGGCCCTCTCTATGATGCCTTTGCCCACCAGGTCCCCCCGGGCTCCCGCGGGCATGCAAATCGATACCCCCCCCCCAATAATGGCGCATCCCCAGAAATTTCTTTCACCAACGCGCGAGCAGCGCTGGTGGTGGAGGACATCTGGAAACCGGCCTGCCTCCAAGTTGCAACTGTGACGACCCGACCCGAATTTCTATACGAAATCCCAAGGTCGTGCCATAAAAACAAGCTAAGAGACGGACAAGCACCTGCTAAGCATAATGGTGCGAGTCAAAAGATGAGCCAACGAGCTCGAAACAGGAGTGAAAAGCCATAATGGCGGAACGAATCATCAAAAACCAAAACCTGCGGAAGCGAATCATAAGTAGAACCCAAGCCTTTACTCCTAAGTCAAGGAGCCCAAGGCTAAGAGACAATTATCATTTGACAAATTTACGACGCGCGTGACGCAACATTGCGCACGGGCAACAACCATCGGCAACCAAAGGCCAGCAAACTAACAAGATACCAACCTGATAAACCACCACTCCACGGCTATAACATGCTGGAGGAACAATATAACTAAAAGGATAATATTTTTGAAAGATACAATAGCTCGACCATACTAGTCGGCTCCCAAATAGCAAAACAGTAGAACCAATACAATCTACCCAAGTAAAGTTTACATAACTTTACATCCGTGTCTCACAAATTAATAACAACAATAATAATAATATCTCCAAGCTGTTGCCCGGAAAACCACCTTCTAGAAATCACGACTCCGAAGCCTGCACACGTACTAACGGATTCGCTACACACACTAAGGAAAACAACCACACGGAGTGAGTCATAATGACCCAGTAAGATATGAAATGCATCTATATGGCATAATATGTCATGGCATGGCATAATGCACAAGCATATATATATATATATATATATATATATATATATATATATATCATGGTATCATACTAGCATACCAACAATAAACATGTACTTAGTTACCAAAGTACATAATCTCACATAAACCACATAGCATATTGTCTTTCACATAAATGCTCATAAATAACATGTGTAGCAAGAACGTAATTCGAACCGTTACAACCAACACTCTGGCCCAATGCCCAACCAAACATACCATGGGATTCATCCTCAAACCAAAACCCGGGTTCAACACCCAACTGATCATACCTTGGAATTCATTCTCAAATGATCACAACTCATCAGTTTCCCTTAATGAGTACTCGTTACATTCATCCAATCCCCGGATGAGAAATGGGAGCTCGAAATTAGGCTAGATGGCTCTATCTCGAGACCACATCCCACTACTGGCCAAATAGTGAGGAGAAATGGACCCAATGCAACGATTCGTAGCGATTGTTCCCAAAGGCTATGAATCGTCTTATTGCCGACACAACGACCAAACCCGCCAGCTGGACTTAAACCAAAATGCTCAAGTAGATATTTACTTGCATAAACCAATGAGACCAAGTTCATTAATATCAGTCTCATCAAATCATGTAGGACATAATGCTCTACAACATCCCATAAACCATGCACATATTTGCATATAATCAAGTAGGACATAATGCTCTACGAGGTCCCATAATCCATGCACATATTTGCATATAAACAAGTAGGACATAATGCTCTACAAAAATCCCATGAGTAATGCACATATTTGCATATACTTAACATGTTCAACTAACTTACAAGTTTAGTTCAAGAACCATATATTGAGGTACTCATTATTCCTGAAGTCATCACCCAAATCAAGAGTAGCATATAAGCTCAATAAATCATATTGTGAGGTCTACAATAATCCTCCACTCAAAATCAAACCAAAGACTACTATGTTAGTCTAAGAATATCCCCAACTCAAGAATTAATATTTTAGTCTTTATTTTAAGCACACCGGACTCATCATAGTCCTAATCGTCGTATATAATCGACATCTCCAATACCATATTCAAGAACCTCATGACTACTCCGTAGTCAATTTCTCACAAGTGCTTTTTATATGCACGCGACCAAATTCCTTAAGGTGAGAATTCTTTCTCAATCTTTTCTTAAATATACCCGAGACCATAAGTAGGTCTCAAACTCTCCGTGCTCTAACAAGCACGCTCAAAATATATTTCCAATAAATCTCCATAATATAAGTGTCTCATTTGAACACAAACGGGATGCTTGGTGAGCACAAACATAATCAACCAAAACCCAATCATTGTAGGGTTTCAACCCAAGGCTCATTATCATATTATTGGCCTTACAACGACTCCGTTGAGTCTTAATACTACATTTCATTCTTTATGTGTTTCATAAATTCACACTTTAACATTTCATTAAAGTTTACAACAAAATCCCAACATTCATTCGGGCTTGATTCCCAAGCCTAAATCCATATAACTCATCACATTCATAATCTCATTTAAAGTTTGGAAGTTATATACTTCACAACATTAATCAAGCAAAAATCCATTAATCATAGGATTTCAACCCAAGTTCATTTTCCGCATTATTGAACTTATGATGACTCCGTTGAGTCTTAATACCAAGTTTCAATCTTTACCCATTTCATCAAATCAAACATTAACACTTCTTAGTTCATAAAAATTCCTCCAATAATTCGGGCTTCATTTATAAGCCCTAAAAATCATAAAAATCCAACATAAATCATAACCCATCTCATACAATACCCAATATCATCCAAATCTTCATATTCATGATATCAACAAATTCATGCTTCCAAAAATCCCCAAAATGGGCATACATAGCATACCAAGTGTTCATTGCCCTCAAATAGCATATAGATTGTTTTCCTTAGGGGCCAATGAACCAAAATCAAAAGGAAGTAACTTACCTAGCTTGAGTGAAAACTCAAGAGAATCAAAATCCGAACGGTGAAGTTGTTCCACCCGTCGAGGACATCAAGAATCCGAAGTTTGGCGATGATCCAACGGTTGGATCTTCATAGATCGGAGGAAGAAGGGCTAGGGCTCCAAGCTTCCTTGTCTCCCAACTCTCTCTCACTCTATACGGTTTAGAAGAAGGGGAGAAATGAGGAGGATTTGCTGAATTTGTGAAGGGTTTGGGGTTATATACCTCCATTAATAAAGAGGGTAGAATGGACATTGCATTGGTACACTTAGTGGATGTTTAGGAGTAATCAACCTCTAATCAAACCTTAATTAACTCCCCAAACATGTTAGGACATGATTAGGACTAAGTATGGTTGTTAGGAAGGGTTTAGAAGAGGTTTAAAATGGGTAGGATAGGAAATACACTTCAAAATATCAAAACAGGGGCTGCTGCCCTCGAAGGACCCATGCGCTCGCATGGTATTAGACCATGCGACCGCTTCAGTGCTTTTTCCTCTCTTGGTGAGTTTTGTGCAATGTTGTTCGGGTACGGTCCTTCCCACATGCAACCGCAAGCCTTAAAGCTTCAAAATGGCCTATAATTCAACCCCAAAACACCTCAACCACTTAGCTAAACCAAACAAGTCTCAAATCACTTTCAAAGTAGGTCTAGACTCCCATAAACACACCTGAAACAACTCAGGGCAAAATCGAAGCAAGTTACAACAACTTGCTAACGAAACAACGAATGAAGCCACAAACCGATGGGTAACAACCCATGTTTATAAACATATCAAAGGACTATAGAATAGACCTGAATACCTCTCAGATGATGAACAACAGATAGGAGAAAAGAACTCCCGAAAGACGAGACGTTCATACGGCTCAATCTCAAACTACGCGATAAGGACGATTGCTATCCTCGAAGCGTCAAAACTTCACAAAACTTAAGGAATGCATCCAACTAGAAGTCTAATACATCTAAACATGTTAATAGATCATCATGTAAAGATCTAGAACCAATTCGAGGTCAGGAACACAAAACACAAGTAAACTCCCAATCGCGTCGCATTTCGACTATCGACGAGTTACGACTTGTGACTTTAACAAGTCAACAACTATATGGAATCTCTTAGAAGTATTTTGGTCTTAATGTGATCTCTCATACACATCTAGACTCTCTCGTAAACCCAACAAGCATTCAACAAGGAAGAAATGCGAGCATTGCACGCCATTCAAGCTAACCGGAAATCGGGGTATTACAGCAACCCCGCCTTGAGTCGAGGCGAAAATTATAGGATCAGAGCACGAACCGCGTGGGCCGACATTTCGAGCAAGAAGGGAAGAATGACTCTTTTTTCTTTTCCCCGTAGCCTTGGCATCCTTGGCAGCGGGCACCACGGAGATGTTGGCAGCTGGTGGTTTGGCAGCTTTATTGATAATGACCATAGGGGCCTCTTTCTGCGCAGTAATGACAACTTTCGGCGCCGTTATCTTCTTAACCGGACTGGGGATCCTGCCCGAGGCCTTATCCTGGGTTTTCTTCACGGGTGAACAAAATGGCACCTTAGGCAAGGCCACGGGCTCATTGGCCTTCAGATCGACTGCCCGCTGATCAGCCTGCTTTTTCCTCATCCTCAGCACCGCCAAATTCTTCATCACTGAAACAAGGCAAGGCAAAGCGGGATCAGTATTGCTACAAATCAAAGGTTGATTAAAATAGAAATGGGAGCATATTCATAATTAGCAGGCAACCATCCTGGTCCTCATAAACTGGCCGGTAATCCGCGCCGAGGCCCAACCATTGACATTCTACGCATTCACGCTTGAACATCTACCCGTGACAATCACCCCAGTACGGATGAGGGCTCTTAGGAACGTGAATTAAGAGGGGATCCACCCCGAGAACTTCTGCCCGCATCACGCCGACTAGGCACAAGTTGCGCGGATTACACACCAGCTCTTTCCAATTGAGCAGAAATTGCTGGCTGACGCGCTTCTCGTTCTCCTCAATAACCCCTACGGCTACCTTCAACGCCGCTAGCCGGGCAATCTCACCCGAGCTAAAGTCCTGCTTGGAGACCTTGGGGATCTTTATTTCGCTGGTCGCTGTGGGCGCGAATGGCCATCCAACCCGAGATTCAATAAATAAGACCCTCCTATCCCAAGCCTCCACTTTCCCATGGACATCGGACAGCAACCTCAAAAAGTTGGAGTTGGACCTCACTCCGATCCTCCCGCCTGTGCTTGGGGCAAAAATAAATAGCTTGCACAGCAAGTACATGTCTGGCTCGAACCCCAGCAGACGGCACGCCACCGTGAAGTCTGTGATTGCCTGGACAATATTCAGCATCAAGTCACAGGGCACGACTTTGGTCTCGTGCAGAAAGTCCACTAAGAAAGGCTCCAACGTGAGGCGCAGTCCAACCCGAAAGAAGTCGGCAAAAAAAAGGAGCTCATTCCCCTGCTCGCGGGACAGTTCTACTTTGCTGGGCAAATCCTTCTTGCTTGCCCGGTAATAAGCAGAGTCAACACCAAGGGATGTGAGCCAGGCTGTCACCTTATCCGTCGTATCCAAAGTAGCCCAGTGAGCAGCATACCGGCTCTCATCTGTATTCATATGCCAGTCGGGCTCTTCATCTTCATCAACAATTTCATCAAGTGTGACCTCCACTTGAGAATCGCCGACCATTTTGTAGCTGCGAGCAAGGGAATGTTATCACGGACATTTGCTTCATCCTCAAGTGTGGCCTCCACTTGAGTGTGGCATGTCTTCTTTAGGCGCCGGGCAAGAGGCATATTATCTGCCTCGACATTTTCTGAGGCCTCTCCAACGGCCTCTCCCTGCTCGGCCCTTACTTGCTCGACCACATCTTCGACGTTGGCTACCCGCTGATCAAGGCCCTGTCCACCAGCATAGCCACCGGTGACATTCTCCTCTCCAGAATCCTCCTCGCTGGAGGAATCAACCAAGTCAACTACTAGAGGAGCTACGCGCCCAGGGACCATCGGCCCGGCCATGGATTCGTCACCCTCTTCCGACTCATAGTCAGCTCGGGGAGTCTTCTTCTCGCTATTCAGAGAATCATTCTTCCCGCCGTAGCTGAAGGCCTCACGATCGTTCTCAGACATATCAGACATCTACAAGGGAGATTGAGGAAGGAAAATCAACTTTCTGCCCCGACAATCAATAAAGCAAAATGGGGAAAAGTTCCTAAGTCTAGGTACACGAAGGGGTCATGCGTGCCTAGCAAAGAAGACCACGTGGTCTTTTTCTCGATATCTGCCTAAAGGCCAATTCTAATCCTAAACCCTACCAGAAATAAACGAAGATGAAGAGATTAAACCCAGAAAACTTCATCAAACCTAGGAAAAACCGAAAACGAAGCAAGAAAAGGGGCAATAAACTTACCGTTTTGTGGGGTTGAAGCGGTTTTTTGTGAATAGTTGGTGTTAAAAGGGAACCGAGAGTTGACCTGGAACGCCGAAGGAAAATGAGTTGTCGGAGTTCGGAAGCAAGGTCACCAGAATCTGGAAACGCTCAGGGCAGCAGTAGCGAAAAATCTCCATAAATCTTCTCTCTAAAGCTCAGAAACGGTAAAAGAGAAGAGAGGGAGAAGGGTTTGCCTTTTATAGGCAGACTCATCAGCTTTTGGGGGGAAAAGCGGAGGCCGAAACGATGGCTGCAAAGATCGGTGATGTCACACAAAGCACGCTCGCATTAAATGCGGCGCTTCGATAACCACGCCCCATCAAATCATACCAACCCTTGACGGCTCACGCGCCCCTTCGTCCACTCGTCCGGTACACCCTCAACAACAAGCTTTCTCAGTGCCCTCCAGCTATTCTCCATTGAGGCCCCAGAACCTTCCACAAGTCTGCTCTCTCAATGTTCTCTTTTTCTCAAAAATCCACAAGTGTTAAAGCCCGTAGCCAAACAACATCGTCCAGCATGTACGCTCCCCGCTCTAAGTATGAATAGTCGCCAAACAAGGACCTAGGGGCCACTAATGTGCCCGGCCCAAGCCGGATCACGAGCGAAGCATGAGCTAGCATCACGTGCCAGTCACGAGCATAATTAATATGGGGCCCGCCAACCTAGCGGACAAAGTAACTGAGGCACCAAGCAACGAACAGTGCAACTCCCGTCTAAACCTGGTCGGGCATAAGCCTTGCCTGTCCGACCAGGGGCCATGACCGGAGACCTCACTCACACCGAGCAAAGAATTAGATTCATCCCGTCCAAACCTGGTCAAGCACTGGCCCTACCTGCCCGGCCAGGGGCCATGCACGGGAATTACACATCATCTACCAATCTATCTACTATGGCCGGGCAGAGCATTGCTCGCCCGGGCACGCATCGAGCAGGAAATTTCGGAAACTTGCTCTTCAAGACAAGTCAAAGGTTTCCATGTCCAAGCAGGACACTTACCTTATCTGTTCCTACATTTACGCGGCCAGCCGCCTATCATGCCTACAATTTAGGGATTCTCTCCTTAATTGACTGGGTATCTAAGGAAAATAAATCCTAGATGGTTTCAAGGACACTGGGGGCCTATAAATATCCCTCCACACAAACAAGGTACACAGTCTTTCTTGAGCCTAGAACCTCTGTCAAATTGCTTTTTGACCTTCTCACACGATACTTACTCTCACGCCAGAGTGGTTTCGCGAGGCCAATCCTTGCACTTCCACTAAGGTTTCTATGTTCTTAACTAGGTTCAAGGAAGCAGATTCAAGCCCAGATATCCAACCCAACATATGAATGACCCAAGCTGTGATTTTGCCACATCACCAAGACTGTCGACGTCTAATAAATCTCGCCAACCTCACTGCGTTCTTTCTGCCCGGTTGGGATCTAAGAAAAACAAAAGGAACGGGGTGAGTGATAAACTCAGTAAGTTACTACGTGATCTATATGGCATGTTGTTATGTAACCAATACATAATACACAATATACGATACACCAAGTATAGTAATTTATATACTTGCACACAATTCACATTGATCATTTTATAATGCACATTGACTCAACGTAATATAAACACATAGTCGGGATAAATCAGTATCTCAATTTGACTTGTATCTGAGCTAAATCTGTAGGAGAGCTTTTGACTTGTCCTGCTATAAATCATCGTAGCTGTGCTGTTGAATCAATACACATATGTAACTGCACCAGAAATCCAGAAGAGCATCGTAGATATGTTGTTGTCGCGATACACATAATAAAATATCTGAATCTGATAGTATTCAGAACTGAAAACCAAAGCCATATCTGAACCCAATAGTATCCGGAAAACACCGACCTTGGGACTTAACCAGGAGTCTCATTACCCCAAGTTTTACCCAAGAGTCGTAGTTGCGTTGCTGTTGCAATACACATGCTAAAATCATGTCTGAACCCAATCGTATCCAGAACCAATGACCTTGGGACTTAACCAGGAGTATCATTACTCTGAGTTTTACCCAAGAGTTTAGCCTTCTGTTTGTCATGCGAATTGCTCTGACAAGGCTACATCCTTGTCACGGCCAATAACAAGGGAGAAACCTATGCAACGACCCGTAGCAATCACAAGATTTAACTCTCGTAAGGACTATTGTCGTCCCATTGTCGACACAACTATATATACCAGCTGGACTCAATGTGATGCACTATTAGTTGTTTACTTGTAATTAAACACAACCATCGAGTCCCAAGTACGGGGGCTCGACGCACATACAAGCATGCTTTTTTGCTTGAATTAAACACGTAAGCATCTATTTGCTTAAAATACACACGGAAACATTTATTTGTTTAAACACAACTAACACATATATGATATTTCATATAATATGTCTAACCCAAAATATTCCTCAATATCGTAGGAACTCAATACAACAGTCATTATATTTTATTGTGTCTAAATCAACTCCGTTGAGTCATATATTTATTATTTATAAATTTCGGGCTTCACTGCGATTTGCAGGATTTGTCCCAACACAATCTCGCCGATAATTAATTCGGCCCAAATAATAATTTCAAGCATTTAAATACACATATCAGTTCAAATATTCAATAGTTAATAACAAGAGTATTTTTACTCCAAATTCAAAACATATCACGTGAGGGTAACCCATATTACATGGATGTCAATTTTACATACAAAGGGAAGGGGATAGTAACTTACCTCTATCGAAAAATATCGGTGAAAACACAAAATATTCTAGTAGAAATGTAGCCCTCAACAAATACAACGTCCCTACAGAGTCAAAATTTAAAACGGGTAATATTTTGTTAATACTTCAAGCCAGAAGCTAAACCCTCGTAGTATCGCTTATGAAGGTACTAGGCTGAACTGAGGAAAGAAATACAATCTCTTGCTCTCTGTTGCCGTTAAGAAAGGGTCCTCCACCGACCAAAATTAAAACAAAGGCAAAGAAGGAACAAATACCAATTGTACCTGACTCCAGCCGAAATAGTAGAAATTTCAATTGATTGATCACTTGGTGATTATTAAAATATTTCATATATATAGTTGGTCCATTATAGAATCAATATTATTGTTTGGTCAAAAAGTCCAATTTGTCAAAACCAATTAATCTCTAATTTGACACAATTAAACATTAATTAACTATTATTAATTAGTCAATGTTAAAATATAAATATATTTTAACAATATAAAAAAAACACATAAATAACACAATCGGACTCCAAACGTATTATTGCACAAGTCCAATTCACGATATAACCAAGATCTCATTAGAACTCAAAATCCACGTCCAATTACTATTTGACTAACATGCTAACACTGCAAGTTTAACATTAATCAATTTATGATCAACAAATAAATATCATAATAAATGCAAAAAAATTCTCGGGCGCTATAGCAATGACTAACACGACACGATAGTATGAACCAGCACGACACGATTATAAAATACGATTACAAAAACAAATGACACGATAAGACTAACACGACACGACACGACACGACACAAAACACGACATGAAAGACACGAAATTGTTAATATATTCAAAATAACATTTATTGTTATATTTTTTATTAAATAAGATAGATAACACGAAAACATGATATTGAGACACGAACACGACACGATAGTACGAATTGGCACCCCATTACATGCTTTCTTTGAGAAGTGCTAGTGGAGCTCGAACTAAACTTGCTTTTGTTAATTTTGACGAAATATAATAAATCAGCTAGCTAAGATACTAATTAATTAAGATATAGTATTGTTTAAGCTAGCTTAAGTGGATGTATATGTGTATATGTGTGTGTGTCTCACAAGTCAAATCATTGCTTGAAGTGCACTCTTCTCTAAATATGAGAAGGTAGCACTTGTAACGACTCGAGCCCGAAAGGATGGTCCGTTACGTGTAGCTTATATACTGGCCAATTGAATACGTAAAACCTTCGATCATCAGGTTCACCACAAGCCGACCCAAAAGTCCATGGATGATGTTAGTGCTCAGAGGTAGTGTGTGGCTACCTTATAAATCTAACACAATTCCCACACCTACCCAATAAGGGATGGGATATTACAATCTCACCCACTTAAATCATTGACATCCGCTTCAAGGCCAAATCGTAGTGAATCGAGCTTTTAGGCTCGGGGCATTACTAATGGTATCAGAGCGGGTTCCGACCAGAAATGTGGGAACAAAGTGCTATGCGGGTCAATGTGCTACACTGTAGAAGGTGGGAGCCCCCTCTTGATCCCCGTACGAGCTACCTCTTGAATCCCGCATCGCCCGGGGTATGGTTCGGCTTTGACGAGGACGTCAAAGATTTAAGTTGGGGAAATTGTAATACCCCCATCTTTACTACTGGGCACTAAAATGATGAACTTTTTGGTCAGCTTGTGGTGGGCCTGATGACCCAAGATGTTGCGTGCTCAGTGGGAAAATATGTGGGCCATACGTAGCGGACCAGGTTCTTGGGCTCGGGTTGTTACATCACCAGAGTAAAAATTGTTGAAATATTCGTAACAGTGGTGCTTGTGGGTGGAAGAGTAGTGCTTTCATCATGAAGCGTAACCATTCGAGCCCAAGTGATTGTGGGTGGAAGGACTATATATATATATATATATGTTAAAATTGGAGGCCCAATTGGAGGCAGCCTTTTAATTATTTCGAGAGCCCAAAATATTGGTTGGCCCATTCTTTCCTAGGTAACTTGTGCATCCAGTTATTACCTTTTCCCATTCAATTCTTTCATATTCAATTCTTTCCTTTTTTTTTCTTTCTTGGTCAATCAATCAAGCTTGATTGATTGATTTCATTATTATATATACTCCCTCCCTTTCGGCAACCTAGGAGAGAAAAGTGAGAAAAACAATTGGAAAAGGAACCAGTGAATACAACAAGAAAAGGCTGTGAGCTTTAGCAGCCGCCACCCTCTTTTCTTCTTCTGCTTCTGTGATTGAAGGTTTATCCTTCAATCTATGTTGTCGAAAAGGATTTTTCTAAACGATTTTGTGGCTCTAACCTTGGTGGATAGGTGTTGGGTTTACTGTGGACTCTTTGGTGGACTTTGGTCGGTGAAAGGAATCTGAGCCGAAGAGCTTGTAGCCTAGACCTTTGTGGTCGATGATGGCCAGTCGTGCTTGGGTCACGGCGTAATTGCGATGCTCTTCGTTCCGTTTATTTTTGTACCTTCCCGTAGCTTTTTCTTATAACTGTTTAATCTAACAGTTTGTGTACATGTTCTAAAAGTCCTTCACATTGGTCCCTTGGAGTTCCATTAATTAGACTATTTCAATTAGTAGGCTAGTTGATAGGAGGTTGTATTTTTTATTAATTCAAAAGCCTCATTTTTGTACGGGTTCGTTCCGGGCAGTGTGATATAAATTCACAACAGTGGTATCAGAGCATATGTTCCGTACCGTGAAACAGTAGAGCCTCCTTCGATCCAAAAATCGGTAACTCTAAAAGTTTATTTGGTGGGCTTCTTTCATCTCGAAATAATTACGTTATTTTTTTGTGTTTAATATTTAAATAAATTATATTGTCTCGTAATTTATTTGCTTGATTGTTGCTCTATTCAAACTGCTACTGTTTGGTTGGAATTTGTTTGCTTGAATTGTTTGGTGATTAAAAAAAAATCATAATTTCTTATATATTCTGATTTGATTTGATTGGTTGGTTTTGTGTTGTTTCTCTAAATGGGTTCTTCATCTAATTATAGTTTGAAACCTTTTAATGGAAAAACTGATTTTTCTATGTGACAAAAGAAGATGAAAAGTATTTTAATTAAAGAAAATGTTTTCAAAGCCATAACTATAAAATATGCTAAAGACACTTCTGAAGATGTCATGATTGAAATAGATGAATATGTCTACTCCTCGATTATCTTAAACCTGTTTGAATTGGTTATTCGAAAATGTGGTGAACATGCTCATGCTAAGAGTCTTTGGGAAAAATTAGAACAAATTTATTTTGGAAAAACATTGTCAAGTAAAATTTATCTCCTAGAAATTTTTTTCAGTTTTAAATTAGATCTTAGCAAAGACATGAAAGATAACATTGATGTTTTTACCAAATTGGTAGAAGACATAAGACAAACCGGTGATGAACACATAGATGATTACTCTTTGATTGTGCTTTTAAATGATATACATGATTCTTATGTTGACGTGAAATCTGCTATTAAGTATGGTAGGGATAAGATCACACTTGATATGATGATATCTTGTTTAAAAGGCAAAGAAATGGATTTGAAAGCTAATAAGGAAAATCTAACACCGGTGAGGTTCACATGATGAGAGGTAGGACGCTTGAGAGAAATAATGGTCATAAGCATAATCATTATCAAAACCAAGGGAATAATCAGAATTTTGGAAATAAGAATAGAAACAAAAGTAGGTCAAAATCTAGAACCAAAGGTAGGAAGTGTTACAACTGTGGTGAAAGTGGACATTTTAGGAAAGATTGCACAAATCCTAAAAAGAAAATTTTGAATCCACAAAGTGATTGCAATTTAGCTTCTGCTAGTGAGGACTGTGGTGATGTTTTTATGGTAACTGATTTATGTGAAAGTGTTGTTAATTCTATTCATACCATGCTTGCTTGTGAAAATGAATGGTTAATTGACTCTAGATGTACTTATCACATGTCACCATTTAAAAACTTCTTTTGTTCTTACAAAAGCTTAGAAAATGGTTTTGTTTCTTTGGCTAATGAGAAAAAGTGTTTTATAGCCGGAATTGGTGATATCTATTTAAAATTTAATTCTGGAAACACTTTTACCTTGAAAAATGTTTGACATGTGCCTGATTTATGTAATAATCTAATTTCGTGTGCATCTTTAGAAGATGATGGTTTAGAAGGTAAGTGGGGAAAAGGAATTATGAAAATTCTAAAGCGATCTTTAGTTGTCGTTAAGGCTTAAAAATGCCGTAACTTGTATGTTTTGCTCTGTCATGCCTGTTTGTCTTGATGATAACTTTGTTAATCTTGTTAAAGAACATAAAGAAAGTTTGTGGCACAAAAGGCTTTGACACGTGAGTAATAAGGGACTTGAAATTTTAAACAAAAATGGATTTTTTGGAAAAGATAAAATTTCTAATTTGCCCGTTTGTGAAACTTGCGTGATGAGCAAACAGAAACATATTAGTTTTCCACCTTCCCCTAACCCTAAAATTTTTTCTTCAAAGCGTGCACTTGATTATATACATACTGATATGTGGGGTCCTGCTACTGTGCCCACTCATGGTGGAAGTCGTTACTTCTTATCGATCATTGATGATTTTTCAAGGAACTAGTAAGGTTCACATGCGTTGCACGTGGTGTTAATGATTTTTTAAAAATGATTTGCTAGTTTCTTCATTTTTTTGTTTGCTTTTAATTATTGGATATTTTTTTGTATTTTAATCACTCAATTTTTAAAACTTATAAATTGTGCTGTTGTGCTTTTAGTTTTTTTGATACTTTGTTTTTCCGATCATTTATAATGTATACTTTTAGTCATTGTATATCAACTTATCCTAAAAATTTGTTTTTTTGTTGTTGGTTATTTTCATTCTCTTTTTTTATTACCAAACATGAATTCATTCACTTTTATGAGTGTGTGAATTGAAAATAATTCAAACTAACTATTTTAGATAAACACATTGTTGTTGAAGACTTTGTTTATGTCATTTCTGAAATTTATGACTCCCTATACAAAATAATATATTATTTTAGAAAAATCAAACTTTCAACCCCAAAGCATATATATTTATACTAAAAATACAAAATTCCTTCAAAGTATATATAAAGCCCACTTTACCACCCAACCTAAATTTTGTATCATTTTCATATCTCATTTTATAATTCTTTTCTAGTTTTTCCTCTAGCCACGACAAAGGTTACCAATCTAACGTTAATGTGCACATGATATTTCATGTGAAGGATATTTTAGTCATTTTTTTCAATGTTTTCTCTGCTTTTATTACCCAAAGAGAAACTTCATTTTCTTTTTCTCCGGCAACGCTTTCTCTGCATCTTCTCCGGCAATGACCTCGTATGTAAATTTTAAGTGAGATAAAATTCAAAAGTGTATTAATGTTTTATTCAAATTATTATATATAAAAATAAATAAAAATAGAGTGGAATCATATAAGAGATATTGAACTCAAGATCAAATAATCACACTAAGGTGTCAAGGTCGCCACGAATAAGAATCCACCAAAAAATTAAAGTATTGCAACATAACACACAAGTATACACCAAGCATACACCAAGAATTTCTCTTTTTCTCCCTCATACAACATAATACACAAACATACACCAAGAATTTCAAATCTCATATTTGAATCCATCACATACGTATACGACAATGATGAGACAAACCATAGTTCAATCCGTTTTCATCGTCCGTAGCTTCAACTCCAACAAATTTCTCATCGACACCGTTGATATTGTTTATGGTTTGATTGGAGCAAATTCTCGATTTTAAACATTATTCGCCAAACCATGTTTATCACTACGATTACCGGATATGACATCACATCACCAAATTTGACATTGAATATGTAAATGCTAAAAAATTACATTGTGGGCCAAAGTGGATTTGGTGGATACTTTAGGGGGAAATTTGTATTTTGGACTAATTTTGATAGGGCCAAAATATGAGTAGCTCCCAAAATTACACATCGAATCTCACATTGCACCCTAACCTACGAAGTGTCTCACTTTCATAACTTATTTAACTATTTGTCCGACTTTGCCCCCTCCCGTCTATGGACGTTAAAAATATTAACGGAAAATGGTATGTACATGTCACATGAAGATTATTTTGGTCATTTTGCTTGGTACACAAAATGGGAATTGGCTATAAATTCTGTATTTAATTAACCATTTAGTATTTATAATATGTTTTTAAATAAAAATAAAAATAATTATTTTAATAATTCAAAAATAATTATAGGGCCAAATTACAATTTCCCCCCAAAGTATCCACAAAATCGTATAGTTTACCCCTATGTAAAGTTTGT
Source organism: Codonopsis lanceolata (assembly GCA_013146195.2). Classification (NCBI taxonomy): domain Eukaryota; kingdom Viridiplantae; phylum Streptophyta; class Magnoliopsida; order Asterales; family Campanulaceae; genus Codonopsis; species Codonopsis lanceolata. The sequence continues at coordinate 24,680,338 of CM028379.1, read as the reverse complement.
CTCATAATGGTATCCGACTTTGCTTCCCCGCTATTTTCCACCCTACCACTGACGGATGTTAGAAAATTCACGTTAAATAGCACGTGGTCTTCTACGTACATGGCAAAAATGTCATTTTTCTTATCTGGTTAAGGAGTAAATGTATTAAAAATACAAACCCTAATCTCACACCCTCTGCTTCTCTCTTCTCCCGGTTTAAGTTCCCATCTCCGGGTCTACCGTAATAGCCGCAATCTCCAGTTAGCCCCACCATAGCCACTGCCATCTCTGGGTACAAGTTCCCTTATTCGGCCCAAACTCTTCCCACTCTGGTCACGCCTATCATAAATCTAGCATCGTCCTCCTTCGATTCTAGCCAAGCTCCATCTCCGATCTCCCTCATTCAATTCTCTCCCCAGCAAAAGTCGTGCTTAAAGTAGAAATCAAAGGCTATAGAGTATACTTACTAAAAACCCTTGAAAAAACATGCAATTGACAGAAAACCTATAAACCTTATTGGCGAGTTCATCAAAGAGAGAGAGGCGAGCTTGAATAAAGAGAAATAGTTATGGGTTTTATGGAAATACTCTTCAATTTTGTGGGAGAAAATTGGGCATACGACCGATATGCATATGGTTTAAAACGAAGAATCAAAATTGAGAAGATGTTGAAGAAGTTATGACTTTAGATGATTTTGATCTCATAGAAACCGTCGTGTCAATCAGGTTGGTTTATTTAAAGAATTAGGAGAGATAAAGTAAAGGTAAAGTCATGTAAGAGGATGAATGGGGATGAGAAATTGATTGATTTCGATGGTGGATGGGTTTCACCAGAGAAGGTGGGTACGTGGATCCAATTTCATACATGAAATTGAAGATGGAGACGTGTAACTATGGGTAAGAGTTTTTTTTTTCATATCTTTCGTTTACTTTGTTTTCATTATCAAGATAAGAAAATTAACAATGAAATGGAAAAATGCATATCTATCATCTGGGTTAAGAGAGAAATTTAAGAGAAAATTTGGAGGAAGTGGACAAAACCAAGATCGGGTTATGGGTTAATTTTTGTTGTGGAAAGTGATGATCGAAAAAAATGGTTGGTCTTTTCTCTAGATTTTGTTTCAGTAGGAAAAAAATGGAATTGTGGACCACACTCCATTTTAACATTTAACTTTAAGCTCCCCAAAGTTTACATCAAATTCCTAATATTTCCCTCAAGTTAACATCATGGAAGACCACATGTTATTTAACATGACTTTTCTAACCGTTGTCGCGGCTATGGTAGAAAATATGAAAAAATATAACGTCAGATATCATTATGGGACAAACCTTAGGTTGGGGTGCACTATGTGATTTGGTGGATACTTTGGGGGGAGGGATTGTAATTTGGTATAATTATAAGGAAAATAATATCCTTACAAGACTTAGTAGTTGTAATGAAAGTTATAAAATTAGTTGTAAAGCTAGCAATGTTATAATTATAATTTGTATCATATTTAAATTTAAAGTAAAAAAAAAACATTACTCCCAAAAAATGAAATTTAGAAGTTATTTATTTTATTTTGTTACCCTTCATTTTCCTCCATCAACCTCATCTCTCATAGAACCACCACCATTACCACCACTACCACCTCAACTAACATCATTAACCCAAAAATCATTTTTTTAATTTTTATTTTATTTCATTGTCTAATTTCTTACTCCTTCGTTCAAATTAACACATATGTGAAACTCATCATTTATAGACCCACCACCACCACAACCTTAAATTTCACTTTTTACAAACTCAAATTCAAAATTTGAAATTTTCAAATTTTCAAATTGAAACTGAAACCCATATGTATCTTTGAAAATTTGTTATATTTCATCTAAATCATCAATGTCATCCCTACAATCACCGTCATCACCGCCCCTAACACCACTATCCTTGCAGTCGTCAATACCGTTATCACTATCACCAAGAAACGCACTCACCTCGCCTTGCTTAAATGGAGACATAAAATCTCTTTAACTTTCGTTTAGTCGAACTTCTTTCTTTAAACATCTCTCATTTCTTAGTTCCAATACACTTTTTGTCTAAATTACTAAGTAATGAGAAAATCTAATTTTAGGATGAGACTACTTAGAAGGATGTCGGTTAGGTGACAACCTATTTCAATAAAAGGTGAGTTGCGGTAGAAGAAAGAAAGTCGATAGCCAGATGAGGGAATATAGAGATTCTCATATGTAACTACCTCGAGTCCGATGAAGAAGAGCAAGCAAATTAAGACAAAAAAAGGTTAGAGGTTTGGAACCCAGTTATGAAAATGAGTAAAATATTTTGAATCCAGTTATTTGCGATTACAAATATAGGTTTTGTTTTGTAATATCTATAAGTTAGGGACCATTGATAGTTTTAAAAGTTGTTGTAGTAGTCTGAAAACTTAAAGAAGTAAATAGTAGATTTTAGCATTCTTTTCTAATAAAACGCATAGATTCATCAATTGGTTCTTCTTTTTCTTCATCTTCTTAACATTATGACACATTTTCCTAACCCGTTTCTCTTAGCTTATTCACGGGTAATAACTAAATATGCTACAAATTTTCTTAATAGTTTGATACTAACTAACAAATCTATCATTATAGTTACAATTTTTTATATACATATAATAATGTCTTTCCCGAACATATATATTTAAGAAATAAAGAAATAAAACTATATTATTTTTTAGTTTCAAATATTTTTTTAGTTTCGAATAAAGTTTTAGTCTCTTGAGTAAATGTATTTTTGTCATTTTAGAATATATTGGACGATATTTGTAACGATAATGGTAGGAGGGGGAAAATGATAACAAAATTAAAATACAAGATGAAATGAATAGAATTCAATAATGTAGGACCTAATTAACTTTAAAATAAGTACAAGTCAAGGGATCAAATTATTATTTAATTATTCATGGAATTAATTAGCCTATGACAAATTTACTTGTTCAACCTTAATTAATAGTGAGTGATTTATTATAGTTAGAGCTATTTTTTTCCAAACATTACTTTTTGTCATGGTAAATTTACTTGTTTTGTCCTTAATTAAATGGTGGGTAGTTTATTTGGTGAAGGGTTATTTTTGTCTATCAATTAAATTGTAAGAAACAAGCTTGATTTTTATAGTAAGAGAGAAGTTTGGTTGTTTTTAATGAGAAACAAATCTGATGTGTTTGAAAATTTCAAAAACTGGAAAATTTTGATTGAAAACCAAACTGGTCTAAAAATCAAAAAACTTCGGACTGATAATGGGTTAAAATTTTGCAACTTTGAAATTGATAAATTTTGTGCTGAAAATGAGATTGAGAGGCACAAGACTGTGCCTTATAATCAACAACAAAATGGTGTTGCCGAAAGAATGAATAGAACCCTATTGGAACATGTTAGGAGCATGTTAGTCTCCTCGGGTCTCTCTAAAAAGTTTTGATCCTAATTGCTGGTGGTGGAAATTTGATTTTTCAAACTTGAGAATTTTTTGTTGTGCTGCTTATGCTCATAGGAAATTTGATAAACTTGAACCTCGATCTGTGAGATGTGTTTTCTTGGGTTACCCCGAGGGTGTGAAAGGATACCGATTATGGTTAAAAGAGGAACCGAGATTTAAAGTGATAATAAGTAGGGATGTTGTGTTTAATGAAAATGAATTTCTATGCTTAAATGTTCCTGTTGAACCTGTATGAACCTATCCCTCCCCCGGCTCACATTATGGTGGAGCATCCTTTAGGACCCAATGATGCTAGGTCAAGTGTGCAACCTGAAATTGAGAATTCTGAAAATTTGCATGAGTTTGATGAAAATGTGAATTTTGAAAATGAGTATGATAATAATGTTAATCCTGAAAATGTTGAACCTAATGAGCAAAATGAAGTTGAAAATGAACAAAATGAAGTGCCTATATTGGATGAATTGCATGACTATCAACTTGCTCGTGATAAACCTAGACGCATTGTTAGGCAACCCTCTCGTTTTGATGATTTTACTTCATTTGTGTTTAGTGTGTTTGAATCCATTGACAATATCAAGCGTAAAACATATAATCAAACCTTGAAATATGCTAACTGTATATCACTACTAGAAATTGGGTAAATAGCGACAGAGACAACAGCGACGGAATTTCCGTCGCTGTTTTCGAATTAGCGACGTAATTATTTCCGTCGCTGATCAGCGACGGAAATTTCTGTTGCTAAAAAGCATATTTTCTGAATATTATATTTTCCGTCGCTAGATGTGAACATTCCATAGCAAATCAGTGACGGAAACTTCTGTAGCTAAACAGTGTCAGAATTTTCGTCGTTGTTTAGCCACGAGACTTCTGACGCTAATTAGTGACGGAATACTCCGTCGCTAGATGAGAAATTCCGTCGCTAAACAAGATTTTGAAACCAAGTGAGCATAGTATTTAAAAAATATTGTAAACAGTAATAACCCTAAAAATACTTCATATTATTTGAAAATGTAGGGAGTAATTTTTTTAAAACATCATAAAAATAAACTTTTTAGAGAACCAATGTTCAAATTGTTTTAGAAGAAAATAAACTAAATTAAAAGAGAAATATTTTTAAATACAATTTGCATCAAACACAAAAAAAATTACATCTTAAAATATTTTAAAGATAAGACTAATCAGATCAATGTCTACATTTTGAGACTAAAATGTGTACAATATAACAAGAACTAAAAATAGTTATTACTACGAATGTACGTAGCATGCAAATATATCACATTTAATCATATAATCAAAGCCTAGAAATTTAATTACTTAATCAGTCGAATCAAACAATATTGAAACAAACTACGTACCAAGCGAACTGTATTTGGATTTGACTATTGATCATTAATTAGTGTAGATTTCTATATTTCACTTGATAATTGAGATTACATAAAGGCTAAAGTTTCTATTTTACAGTTTTTATCACGAGATTGAACCACGAGACGGAACCATAAGAATGACCCATGAGATCGAACCGTGAAATTGAACTGTGAAACTGCACAAGTTGAATTGTCGTGGTTTTGTTCAATTTAGTTCAAACTCTAGATCTGATCGGTTGAGATTGATTTGATATTTTACGAACATAGGGTGGGCAAATGGATTCTGGTTTTCGGGTCTTAACTCGACCCGACCAACTAAAACCCAATCAGATCATATATTTTTACGAAATTTCGGTTAGCGGGTTACCCTAACCGAACCCTAAACTTTAGGATTCGAGTTAGGGGTGTAAACGAATCAAATCGAATATCATCATATTCGATTCGTATTCGTGAAATTTTCTGAATATTCGTATTCGTATTCATTTATTATTCGATTTTTGCATCGCAATGCAAAATTGATGCATGAACTAATACTTTTATGTGCACGTGCTTGATTCATTAATGACATCATAGTCTTTTCACCTCAAAAGTGTCTTTTTCTGGTTAAAAAAATGGTGAACTGGAGCGGTTAAAAGCTTTTAAAAAGGGACTGACTCGAATTTTACTGAAAAAACAATTAACTCGATTATTAATATTATTTTGATGTGTATTATTTTTAAAAAACATGTGTATGTGGCTCACATGATGATATCAATGTGATAGTAAACGTGGAAGAAGGATGATGGAGATGTTTTTTTTAATATATTAATTTAAATTAAATAGAAATAATAGTTTGTTAATTAGTTAATATTATTTTATTAAACTTTTAAAATATTTTAGGCAAAACGCATATTTGGGCCACTGTACTTTTCCAATAATTACAATTTGGCCACTGAGAGCTCAAAATTTTCAGGATGGCCACTGTACCAGACTTATCCTGCTTTTTAACCCAATTTTTTATGGACGTTAAGTTTAACTGTTAAATTATGTTAAATACCTATTTTGCCCCTATGTTCATCTTATCTTCATCTTCGTCCCTCTCTGCCATAGCAGCATGCTAGCACCAACATGTTCTTCAAATTCCTTCTCAAAAGCCGCAGGGTATCGATTCTCAGGTGCTAGCCTATACCCAATCACCAAGACAATAACATCACACAATTTGGCAACACCGCAGTGAAAGAGGGATTAGCAGCGGCGATGGATTCTTCGAGATGGGAAGTATCGCCAAACGATATGTTTTCATCGAGAGGGTTCTAGATTCGGTTCTGTAACCGGTGCTTGAGAAGGAATTTGAAGAACACGTTGTACAAGATTTCTTTCTTTAATGGAAATAGTCTTAGCCTAGACTACTTCAACTCTTTTTACTTTGATTCCCAAGATCTCTTCTCCTTCTTCTTTCAATGATATGAGACCAATCCGTCTCTGCAATTGGACTTAGAAAGTAGCAGCGGGCAGTAGCTGCAGCAGCCCGCTCAAAAGGCCCCCTATTTCCAGTCTCCTTGCCCAATCTCCATCCGTGTTTGTGCTTGTGTATTATAAATTAATTGATGAAAATATCCAGATTTGGCTTTGTTCTTTTTGGGTGTGTGTGTGTCTGTGTGTGTGTGAGAGAGAGAGAGAGAGAGAGTTGGAAACGATGGAGCAATTCAGATCCGATTTTTGTGTTTATGCGATGTTGTTTTGAATCTGGGATTTTTCAGAGAAGATGAAGACGAGGGCAAAATAGGTATTTAACATAACTTAATAGTTAAACTTAACATCCATCCAAAAAATGGGTTAAAAAGCAGAAAAAGTCCGGTACAATGGCCATCCCGAAAATTTTGACGTCTCTTTGGCCTAATTGCAATTTTTAGAAAAGTGCAGTGGCCCAAATATGCGTTTTGCCAATATTTTAAATATTCTCAAAAATTGATTAATTGATTTTTTCGTAACTAACCAATAGGGCTGGCGATTGGGTGAGTTAGGTCGGGTATGAGTTGAATGGAAATGGGTAACCGGTCAAAATGGGTCGTGACCTGTTATAACCCCAAACAAAACGGATCGAAATGAGTTGGGTCGAAACGGGTCGGGTCGAAGTGTGTAATGAGTCGGAACATGTCGACCCATTTCGACCCACAGTTTTTCATTAAAAAATTTACATTTATATAGCAAAAAAGTAACGGGTCAAAATGGGAAACGGGTTCGACCCGCTTTAAACCAATCCAAATCGACTAGTTAATTTTTTGGGTCAAAATAGGTTACCCATTTCAACCAAAAAATGGGTCAGATTGAATCAGATAATTTTTAAGGTGGGTTAAATGAATTAACGGGGTCCAGATTGTGAGTGTCGGACCTGCTAACCACTAAAAATAGTACTGCTACTTGTTTGATATTAATATTTATAAAAGAAAAAAAAACAACCCTACTATAAATACAATTTACTAATTATCTAACCCTAAAAGATCTAAACGCATCTCCTATCTCTCGGATCTAAACGGCGCATCTACCCCTTGCTCTCTCGCCATCGCCATCACCATCGCCATCGCTGCCTCCAATCCCACTCCACTTCTACCTCCTCGCCGCCACCCTCGCGACGCCACCGCAGCTACCTCCTCGCCCAGAACACCGAGTATATCTCACCCTCTCCATCTCTCTCACTTCGGGTCTCTCACTCCGGGTCTCTCCCTCGTCTTGCCACCACCACCACCTGCTGCTCCAAACAAGTATGTCCTTTGATCTGTCTCTGTTCTAGCTTTCATTTTTTATTGATACTCATTTCTACCCTCAACATAGAATTTAACCCTCAATTCATATACTCATTACTGCCTTCTTAAGTCCCCCTCTCTCTCTACCGTCGTCTCCGCAAAGCCTGTCGGACCCATCCCCCATCCAAGTTTCAACCGCCACATCCATCTCAGTGAAACCCTCACTCTCTGCCTGTGCCACCGCCACCACTTCCACAATCAGGTGAGTTCCCTTCCTTTTTTGCCTTTTTTTTTTGGTTTCATATCTTTGTAAGAAAAAATATAATGATATAAGTAAATTTATTACAACATGGAAGGAAATAGAAATGAGGAATTGATGAGTGTGAACACCTCAATTTTTTCAAAGTGCCAACATCCTATGACTCTTAATTGCTTTACATGGAAATTTTAGCCCATAACACTAAGATTAGCATGGAAATTTTACTTCACTGTCGAATAGCCCAAGATATATATACCTTGTTGCTTCTACTTCACATTGTGGGCTTTAAGATTAGCATTCTTGTTCTTCTTAATTACGACATTCATAATATGATTAGCAATCTGATTAGATAGCTACGAGCCCTGTTGTGTTTATTGCTGGATTCGTTTCTGTTTTAGAAATGCACAGCGACCTGTTGTTTACCAATTCAGACCCCATCTGCTCAACTAAGTGTGGGTGCCCCGGAATATCCCGCGCCCCGCGCTCCCTTGGTTAGGGGAATGCGGCGTGCGGAACGGACATCACTGCTCTCATTCCATCCTCCCTTGTCTAGGGGAAGACGAAATTAAAAGTGCAAGAGGAGTGTTGTCAAAAGCGTGTTGAATACGCCTCGGTAACTTTAGTGAATTTTTTGGTCCGTTATGGGAGCGATGGGTTTTCTGTATCAGGTTATCCCTTGTTTAGGGGATAACAGGATGTAGGAAAGCATCACCCTTTCATTCACATCGCCCTTGTGTGGGGAAAATGGAAAGTGCAAGGAAGGATGTTGCGGCCCCACTACGCACTTTATGAAAATAGCCTTATGGCCTATTTCAGATCACTATGAGTGCTTTGGGTTTTCTATATCAAGTTATCCCTTTTTTAGGGGATACCAGGATATAGGAACACATCACCCTTTCATTCTCATTCTCCCTTTGTTAGGGGAAAACATAAAAGTTCAAGAAAGGAGTGTTGCGATGCCCCATTGCGATCCAAAATGTTTTGCTAGAGTCCCCATCTTTATTTTAAGGAAGAAATAAAGAAAAACCAAAAAATAAAACCAGAGAAAGCAAAAACGGGTTCGGAGGCTAAGTTACGAGTTGGGAAGGTGCTAGGCACCCAACTCGCCCTTTCGGTCTCAAAAACGGTTTTTGGCTAAAGTATGCTTTTTTTATATTTATCTAGCAAATAAATAAAGCATTAACTACCTACAAATACATACATATTTACATTATTTACGGACTTGCAGCCGTCTCCTTCCAATAATTACAAATACATTTAAAAATATTTGGCCATAATAATGGCTCTTTTAAATTCTATTTTCTAAAATAATCCGGGCAACACAACGGCTTATATTTTTACATTGGGCCGGATGGAAAATAGCTTTTTAATAAATAACGCTCTTAAAGGCTCACCTTTTAGAGCGTGGTGTGCTCGCTCTATCCTTCTCGAGACAGGGAGTCTTTTTTGATTTGCTGCTGCTGTTGCGGTTCGGGCAGAGTAACGGCTTGCGAGAGTTGCTTTTGGGACCCGTAAAAGGGCGGAGCAACTGCTTGCTTTTTGCTGCTGGCGGAAATTGGACAGAACAAGGGCTTATTTCTGGCTGATTTGACATTTTCACTCGGGCAGAGCAACTGCTCTTTCCGAGAGTTTTGGACCGGGGAAGTAGGGTGGATACCTAACTAGAGGGCTAGGGATCACTTTGACCGGTTGGATTTGCTTTTTGAGGAGTTTTGGCAGGGCTTCGAGGCTTTATAGGAAGGGACGCTCACTATGTCTCGATCGCTCACAAATCTCACAACGTAACAACAACGCTGAGAGCTTTTGGGGTTTCAAAGGTGTCCTGAAAGCGAACCCCGAGGCCTCTATTTATAGGCTGGACGAGGGACATCAAAGGAATTAAAATTCCCTTCTTCATGCATCATTTCCTTGTAAAGAAGGCCGAAGAAATTGCACATTACGCAAACTGTAGCACTCCTGTAGCAAGTTGGGAATCACTGTTCAAAATATGGGCGCTGCCATAAGCTGCTTTGGGCGCCGCTCCAAGAACCCAAGTTGGCAGCGCCAACTATTCAATTCCAGCTTATTTTTTGACACTTTAGCCCCTGCATTCCACTGTTTTGCGCATCCTGCTTTATCTTTTGCATTTTTAAACCCTGTAACTTAACATTTGTTAAGTTTTAACAGGTCTTGATATCACATGCAAGAGTTACATATCAGGGGTACGAAATTGGAGTGTCTACACTAAGATAACTAGACTTCTTCCATGTTAATGTGTTTTAACATCAATTAATCCACTGAACATTGGAATCAAATCATGTATTGTGGTCCGAGTCAGCAACATGTCTATGGGACTGTGTAGGCATCGCAAAATTCTATTCAAGGTTTATAAGCAACACTGATTACTTTTATTTGCCACAGGAAAATGAATGTGTTTCTTCAGTTTTCCCTTTCAAGTTTTGCTGTGGCCTTATTGGCCATCTAGGTAGAGTTAAAATCATCCAGCTTTTATGTGGTACTTCTATGAGCATGCAAAGTATTAACTTGGGCTAGCCAACTTCTGGTTATCACATACATTTCCCTCACTGCTGCAAAAATTTGTGTTCTTACCAATATAATAGTTGGAATTTCTTGGATACTACTACCTTGTGAAAATTGGCAATTTATGGACTAGGATCTTAACAATTTATGGGTATTTGTGCTTTGTAGTCATTAGTGTAATTTAGGTTATTAATGTTTATATATATATAAGTTCTATTATTTAGTTTAACTTATAGTAACTATAATGATTGTAGAGTACGAAATTTGGCCCACACGTCTCCATTCTTGATTTGTTTGGCAGCACCCACACTACCCCTAGTGCCTCCGCCGATCAACCTCCTCATTAGGTTGATCAAGTTGCAGAATCTACATATGTAAGTAATAATCCATTGAAGGAGTTGCTATTGAATATGAAAATTTATATGTATTGTGTATGTAATAATATTTGTTTGTTTTATTATGACAGTCTGCATTTAATGCCAAAATAGCATTAGAGATCGTCGAGGGTCGTGTGAAGCAGCCTAGTCCTGGGACCCCTGCATGGAGCCAAGATGTTTGGAATGTCATCGCTTCTGATGGAAGGAAGAAGAGAGGATCAAGGGTGTATGGGATGGGTGAGTATGCTGAGCAGTCTTCACGGTCGACAGCTCAATCGCATGTTGTTCCCAACCACAACATCGAGCAGAAACACAACAGCTGGTTGCACAACATCGAGAAGAAACGCAACGACTAATGGCGCAGATGTTTGCACAGATGCAGCAGTGTCCTCCGCAACCTCTAGTTAGTAGTACAACGTCCCCTTCATCCGCTAGCCCTAGTTCTGCTAGAAATATTTTCACAGCACTGCCTCCTCCAAATTTAGGGGATAATTAGTGATTTGACTTTAAAACTATGTGTAATATAACATTTACTGTTCTACTTAGTGTTTTGAATTGTTATTTGAATTTGAAACTTTATGTAATAGCATAACACATTTATTATTTAACTTTGTGTTTTAATTTCGTAGTTTTTTTGCATTGCAATTTAGTTTTAATTTGTTCATATATTTTCTTATATCACAGGTTTAGAAAAAAATGGTTCAGGAAAAAAAATATTAAATAAAAATATTTTAAAAGGTTTTTGTGATATCAGCGACGGAATGTCCGTCACAGTGAAAAAACATTTTAATTTTTTTTAAAAATCCAGCGACGAAATTTTTGTCGTTGTCTAGCGACGGAAAGTTCGTCGATAATCCACCGTCGGTATCTAGCAACAGAATGTTTGTCGCTAAAGATAAATAATAAATATTATTTAAATTTTAATCAACGACGGAATGTTCGTTACTAAACAGCGACAGAGTTTTTAGCGACGGATTGTTCGTTACTAAACAGTGACAGAAGTTGTCAGCAACGGAAATTAGCAACAGAAAATTCCGTCGCTAAACAGCAACGGAAATTTTTAGTTTCGTTGGTGAACAGTGACAGAAAATGTTCCGTCGCTGATTAGCGACAAACTTTTAGCGACGGTAAAGCGACGGAAATATTCCGTCGCTAGCTTGAAATCAGCGACGGATATCGTATTTTAGCGACGGAAATCTCCGTCACTAATGACTAGTTTTCTAGTAGTGATGAGTGGATTAATGCTATGAATGATGAAATGAATTCCTTGCATGTTAATCAAACTTGGACTTTAGCGCTTAAGCTGAAAAACAGTTCTGTTGTTGCTTGTAAGTTTCTCTATAAAGTCAAGAATGAATCTGATTCAGTGAGATTTAAGGCTAGATTAGTGGCTAAGAGTTGTACTTAAAAGGAAGGCATAGATTACACTGAAATATTTGCTCCAGTAGTTAAGTTCACAACTGTTAGGATTATGCTTGCTTTGGTAGCTCAATTTGATTGAGAATTGAAACAAATTAACGTAAAAACTGTTTTTTTTTTTGCACGGTGATTTAGATGAGAAAATCTATATGCGGCAACCCGAGGGTTATGTGGATAATCAATTTCCTGATTATGTGTGTTTGCTTAAAAAATCCTTATATGGCTTGAAACAGTCTCCTCGTATGTGGAATAAAAAATTTGATCAATGCATGCTTGATTTAAAATTTATGCGGAGTGTGTATGATCATTGTCTCTATTTTAAGAATGATAGGAATGTGCCTGGTTTCTTGCTCATATATGTGGATGATATGCTTGTTATTAGCCCATGTCTAAAATCGGTTGAAGTTGTTAAAAATTGTTTGAGTGCTAGATTTGACATGAAATATTTGTGTGATGCTAACAAGATTCTTGGCATGAACATAATTAGAAATCGTAAATCCTCAATTGTTTACTTAAATCATATTTCATATGTTGAAAAGATTTTGACTAAATTTTCTATGTTAAATGTTGATTCTGTCGATGTTCCTCTTGCTGCCCACTTTGTGCTTAGTAAAGTGCAATGTCCTAAAAATCAATTTGAAATGAATCAAATGAGTAGAATCCCATATTCTAATGACATAGGTTCCATTATGTATTTGATGGTTAGTACTCGCCCCGACATAGCTTATGTCATTAGTTGTCTTAGTCGATATATGTCGAACCTGAGTTTGCCCCATTGGCACGCCGTTAAGTGCTTGTTGTGATACTTGAAACACTCTTTGAACTATGGTATTAAATTCTTCAAATATGAAAATGGTGTTAGATTGGTTGGGTATGTTGACTCGAATTATGCCAATGATAGAGATCATAGGAAGTCTACCGCATCTTATGTGTTCACACTTTGTGGGTTTTGTATTAGTTGGAAGTCTCAATTACAATCCATTGTGGCCTTGTCCATAACCGAGGCTGAATACATAACTATAATCGAATCAATTAAAGAAGCACTTTAGTTAAAAGGCTTAATTTCTGAAATCGGTTTTTTTGAAAGAAAAAGTGGTAGTATTTTCAGATAGACAAAGTGGTATTCAACTTTGTAAAAATCCAGTTTTTCATGATAGAACTAACACATATTGATGTTCGTTTTCATTTCATTCGTGATGTTGTTGCTAAGTGCATTATATACTTGGATAAAGTTGATACTAGCTTAAACCCTGCTGATATGGTCACCAAGTGCCTTCCTGTTAAAAATTTTATAAACTGCTTGAAATTTTTTATGATGGATACCGGTGATCCCGATAATTAAGGATGCCCCATTTTCTTGTGATTTCCCCAAAAATTCCATTGCTGTTCTGTGTGCACAGCTATGGTGACTTGACTGAGTTTGCTTTCCTCTTTATGAATTAGTTAAGTATTTTGATTTCTGCATCTTTGTGTGTTAGAAATCTTTTTCACTGCTTTGTTCTTACTTTGTATTGGATCAAGTGCAGGGATAGGCGATGATTAGACCTTTCTTAATATATGTCCTAGTGAGTCCATGTTTGTGAATCAGCACTTGTTCTAAGGTGGGGAATGTTAAAATTGGAGGCCCAATTGGAGGCGGCCTTTTAATTATTTCGAGAGCCCAAAATATTGGTTGGCCCATTCTTTCCTAAGTAACTTGTGCATCCGGTTATTACCTTTTCCCATTCAATTCTTTCCTATTCAATTCTTTCCTTTTTTTTCTTTCTTGGTTAATCAATCAAGCTTGATTGATTCATTTCATTATTATGTATACTCCCTCCATTTCGGTAGCCTAGGAAAGAAAAGTGAGAGAAACAATTGGAAAAGGAACAAGTGAATACAACAAGAAAGGGCTGTGAGCTTTAGCAGCCGCCATCCTCTTTTCTTCTTTTGCTTCTTTGATTGAAGGTTTATCCTTCAATTTGTGTTGCTGGAAAGAATTTATCGGAACGATTTTGTGGCTCTAACCTTGGTGGATAGTTGCTGGGTTTACTGTGGACTCTTTGGTGGACTTTGGTCGGTGAAAGGAATCTGAGCAGAAGAGCTTGTAGCCTAGACCTTTGTGGTCGATGACGGCGGTCGTGCTTGGGTCACGGCGTAATTGCGAAGCTCTTTGTTCTGTTTATTGTTGTACCTTCCCGTAGCTTTTTCTTATAACTGTTTAATCTAACAGTTTGTGTGCAGGTTCTAAGAGTCCTTCACATTGGTCCCTTGGAGTTCCATTGAGTAGATTATTTGTATTAATAGGCTAGTTGTTAGAAGGTTGTATTTTTGATATAAAATCACAATATATATATATATATATATATATATATATACTATATATGCTATTATATATTATCGTGTTTTCATATTATCTATCTTATTTGATCATAAATATAGAAATAAATATTATTTTGAATATATTAGCAATGTGTGTGTGTATCGTGTCATTTAAGTGTTTTATAACAACTCTTCGTTAATACTTCCCGTAAGGTCCATGACGGTGAACACTGAAAGCTGAAAGCTGATGTAGGGTTACAAATCTAGAGTTATTGTTTGCTGAAAAATGTTGATCAGTATTATTAGCAAGTAGCAATTGATGAAGAACGAAATGAGTACTACAACAATTGTGTTGTATAGAGTAGATCAAACAACACCGACTCGATCATCATGATTAATTGGCTTATGCCACAACTCATTTTTGAATAGGGAGGGGGGAATAATGTACTACTATGGACCATTATAAAATCAAAATACGAAACGCTAAATGACGAAATGGTATAATGGACTACTATAGACCATTTTAACACCAAAATACGTTACACTTAATGGTATGATGGAAGGTCTATGTTCCTAGGACCGGACCTAGTAAACATGATGTTGGAACGTCTATGTTCCTAGGAATGGACCTAGTAAACACGATGATAGGTGATCTATGTTCCTAGGAGTGGACCTAGTAAACACGATGTCCTTTTGATATATATATGTATGGGCGAAATAGGCGTGTCCTATTTTTGATCTTGTTTTAACCTTTCTTGTCCGAAAGTTTTGGTAAGAAATTACTATCTTTAATCCTTTCCTAAATGTTCTCAAAGAGTCTATATATTTGGTAATAAAATATGTGTAATAAAGGTGGTTTAAATGATTATGAAATCTAACTCCCTTGTTTCTTAATTATATTGTAGGTCTCCTCCAACATATATATATATATATGGGGTATGGCGTACAGAAGAGAGCACGGAGAGCAGAGTACATACAAAAATTACATAGTTCAGATTGTGAGAAAAACAAAGAGCATTGCCGTTGCTGGAAATCTAGATGAAGCTCCGGGTGTAACTTCTTCGTGAACTACATTGCTGCTGTTGCTGTTTGTGTTCCTAATCTCTAAGAAGCTTGTTTTTTAATCTCACATTTTCTATACCGTGTTTTTGGGGGTTTTCCTCGCCAGACTTGTTTTCTTGTGAGAAGTTTGATATTTTGGTGATTTCACAATTTGTTTTGTTAAACACAAAATCTTTTTTAGTGAAATCTTTTTGGCCATAAGGCTGGATCTACAAGCATAGCTTATAGATTGTTTGATAAACTTCTGTGTTTATTATTGCTTTAATTGTTTAAAGTTTTCCGTTGTTTACATATTTGACTTTCTGGTCAATGCATTTCCGGGTGTATCTTCGGTACAAGCTACATTACAAGCTGCACTGACAGATTTTTTGAATCCTATCTACTATTGATCTTTCAATATATAAACATATATACATATACATATAGTAAATGATATTATGAGTTAGAGCTTGTAAAATTATTACGAGTTTTAGTATTAGAGCCGTTGGATGATTAAGTTGGTGATGATTTGAAATATTTATAACAATACTTTAAAAAAAAACATATTTAATCTAACAATGTAAAAATCTAAATACATTTGATCTAACGACAATAAAACTAAAATTTGTAATAGTACCACAAGCTATAACACATAATATAATGCCGCTATACATATACCCAAAACTTCTGACCGTGTATGGCAATTGTTAAAGGCTCATAAGTCAATTGATCTTGTAACTGTTTATTGGCCATTTATTATGTAAATATGTAATTCAGTTTTGAAGATCTAGTTTTGATGTGTCATAGATCAAGCACTTGGGATTATTAAGATATTCCATAAATTACCGTGCAGATGCTTGTAAACTTTATTTTTGATTATTTTTGAAAAATTGTCTTCATACAATTATCTTTTTGAGGAACAACTAAAGGGGGATTTCTCACAGAGAGCTCTAAATCAACTAGTACTACTAATTTTTCTTTATGGTAAAGCTATGTGTTCAAAGCATATCAAAGGCACTGTTGCTCAAGCCTCGTAAAAGGTATAATTCTTCTAGCCAAATGACACGTTACTCAAGCCTCACCAAACATACCATTATTCTAGCCGAATGACATTATCTAAATATTTTGTAGCTTTTCAAGACATCAATAGTATCATTTGCTTAGAACAATGATTCCTCGAATGAGACTTGAGCAACAATGTTATGCAACTAAAACAACGGTGCCTTTGCTGAAGCTTGAGCAATAGTATCTCTGGTAAGGTTTGAACACTCAACTTCACCGTTAAGAAAAATTAGTAGTACTACTTGAGATAAAGCTTTTTAAGTGAGAAACCCTCATTTAGTCATTCCCGACAGAGATATTTGTTTGAAGACTTATTTTTCAACAACAATTAACAATAAAGATTACAAGTATCTACACATGTGATTAATCCTATGACACATCAAAACTAGATCTTCACAACTGAATTACATATTTACATAATATGAGCCTTTGACAATTGCCATGCATGTGGTCGGTAGTTTTGGTTTGCCCTCTCTAGACCATATATATATATATATGATTGAGGCAAGTAATGAGAAAGAAAACCAAAAGAAAGACCCCCCCTATTTCTTCCAAAATAAGTTGTGATACAAACTAATAAATCATGCTGCTCCAGCCAGTGTTGTTTGTTATACTCTATACAGCAGCATTGCTGCAGTATTCATATGGTTCTACATCACTTGCCAATAATATTAATAATTCTTTTTCCAATAACTCCAGATTTGTAACCCTAGATCAGCTTTCAGCGGTCGCCGTCATGGACCTTACTGGAAGTATAAGAGAAGGGTTGTTTCTTAAAGCTTTTCTCGCTTGCACACACACACGCGCGCGCACACACACACACACACATATATATATATATATAACATTTATTTATTTAGGGATGTGACATTGATAAAAATGATTTTGGTAACAGAAAAAAGGTCAGGACAAGGAAAAAATTATTTTTATTAAAATAAAAGACACTCAATTAGGTACATAGCCATGGATTACATCATAGTTGTTGTTACACTACTAGAAACAGGGCTATTACATAGCGATCGAGTAATTTCGTATCTCCTTTGGTTGATTCTTTAAAGTTAGTAATTAGTGCATTCTTTGAACTCTTTCATCATGTATAAAAAGAGTAATGCTAGAGCCACTCAATGAGCACTCAATTTTGTGCACCAAATGATGTGGTTTCCAATGTGTCATCTTATTTGGCATTTTATGGGCTCCACTATAAGTTAAAAAGTTATGTTAACAATATGACACATAAGATGCCACATCATTTGGTACCCAAAATTGAGTGCTATTAGAGTGGCCCTATCATTACCCGTATAAAAATTACAAACAAAATTGTAGGGGCTACATGGTAACGCTAAGGCTTGGACAACATCATCAAGAATACTCTTTTATAATAGACAGTGGCAGTGATCTCACTTGGGTCAATTGTGATATGACCCACCGTTATCAAGTATTTTTTCTTGTATTTAATTTGTTTCTCCCTTATTCATTCATTTTATTTCCTAGCTGTTATTTACTATGTGTGGGTGTTGCAGTATCCTCATCCACCATACAATCCCCAAGCACATAACCCTGTCTTTTGTGGCGACCCAGTCTGTCATGTACCACATCCTAGAGAACATCCGTGCAACAATCCAACTGATATATGCTACTTCAAAGTTGGATACGTTGATGAAGGATCCACAGCGGGAAAGATGATCGAAGACTTCTTGACTCTCCCCTTTGACAACGTTCACCACTCTCTCCTACCTCCTTCTATCAAATTCGGGTTCGTACTTAACTAACCTACCTAATGGGCTTATTGACGAAAATAAATGAAGCACTCGTCATAATAACATTACTACCTGTATGAATTGATGAAGGTGTGGATCAGATAATCATCATCCTCCAAGAACTAGAGCTCGAGAAAACGTTGGTTTTGATGGAGTACTAGGCCTAGCCATGAATAGCCCCGTAACTATTTTAGAGCAGCTAGTAAATAAGGGTATAGTACGATCAGTGTTTGGACATTGTATGTCTCGTCAAAGGGGTGGATATTTGTTCATTGGAGCTGGAAGAGTCCTTCCACGCGCAATCACCTGGGTTCCAATGGCTACGCTTCGTGATCAAAGGATCTACTCTCCGGGACAGGCCAATCTCCTTTTTGACAGGCACCATACCACTGTCAACAATCTTCACACAATTTTCGACTCTGGCTCTACCTTCTCATATTTCAAAAAGAGTGCTCTTCTAGAAATGATTCGACTTGTAAGACATAAACACATACATATACATATACATATATACATATATATAAGTATGCATGTTTAATCTAGTTTGCTGGTTTATGCTATTTATTCAAAATTAACAGGTACAAGCAAGTTTAATCCGAGCCCGAGCACCACTAACACCGTTTAGTCAAAACGTCTACGCTATTTGCTGGCAACGTGGGCAATCAGCAATAAGATCACTTGACGAAGTAGCAGCTTACTTCAAGACCATGACCCTATCTTTTTCGACAGCCAGCAATGCGCGATTCGAATTGCCACCATACACTTATCTTAAAGTGACGGTAATTAATTATATGTATGCTATTATATACTCCCTCCATCAAAAAAAAAAAAAACAAAACAAAACAAAACATTAATTTCATTTTACAAGTCAAACTATTTTAAAAAGTAGTTTCACTTTTATTGAAACAAATCAAAAAGAATTTTTTTTTTAAGGGATGAAGCTTATGTACATATATATATATATATATATATATATATATATATATATATATATATATATATATATATATATATATATATATATATATATATATATATATATATACATATATATATATATATATATACATATATATATAAATACATATATATACATATATATATATATATAAATACATACACTGATGTGACAAAAATGTAGCTTGGGCCGTCCGTAGGATGTGTAGGATATCTGAGCTTGATCTGCTTCCTTGAACTTGATTAAAACTACGAAAACACCTTAGTGGGAGTGCAAGGCTTGGCCTCGCGAAACCATTCCGGCGTGAGAGTGAGTATCGTGTAAGAGAGTGAAAAGAGAATTTGATAGAGGTTCGAGACTCAAGAAAGAGTGTGTACTTTGAATATGGTTTCTGGAGGGGTATTTATAGGCCCCCTATGTCATTGAATCCATCTAGGATTTAGCTTCCATAATTACCTAGTCAATTTAGGAGGAAATCCCTAAATTATAAGCGTGATAGGCGGCTGGCTGCGTAAATCTAGGAGTAGATAAGGTACGTATTCTGTTCGGATAAAGAAACATTTGACTTGTCTTGGAGAGCAAGGCTCTGCCCGGCTATATGATACAGGTCTGTCGAAGACAAATATAGATCTCGGGCGTGGCCCCTAGTCGGGCAGGCAATGCCTGTGCTTGACCAGGTTTGGACGGGATGAGTCTGATTCTTTGTCTAATGTGTGTGGTCCCCGGGCGTGGCTCTGGATTAGGCAGGCAATGCCTGTGCCCAACCAGATTTAGACGAAAGTTGTATTACTCATTGCTCGATACATATATATTTTCTTATATGTTGGTTTGGTGCTAGTAGTTACTCACACAGAATCTTGAATCCTCTTTCAGGGTAATGGAAATGTCTGCTTTACAATTCGTGATAATGCAATATTTAGAATGGGAGAAATAAATCTAATTGGAGGTAAGAGGAGAAAAATGACTACTATAAATAGTTGCACCATCGGTGCTCAGTTTTGACTATGCCAATGAAATATGTGAATAATTTTCGGTATACTTGGCTAGGAAAAATTGAAATGAGATCTTTCCATTATAATAGGTATTTTAAGGTCCAATGTTGACACTTCTTTGCATGGTAGGTTCCTAATTTTAATTTTTAGCAGTTTTGATTTAATACTTCAATTTCATATCTATCGGATGATTTATCGTAATAAAATGATACATTCCTTAAGTTGGTCATTTAAAATTAATCATAAGAGCAAAGTGTTCAAGTATATATTTTCTTACTTAAGGGGATAAAAGTATTTTATGTACATCGTCCACAGCTACAACTCGAGAGTTAATTCACTCCTTAAATAGTAAGCTTTATGCATGACAAGCTTTAATTAGTATTCCCTCCGTTCTAGGTAAACAAATCACAATACTATTTTGGAATATTTTAATTTAAAAGTTTACTTTCAAAATTTATAACATTACCTTTAACATTTGACATTTACATTATGTTGAAGATTTATTGTAATTATAAGCAACTCTAATGATAGTTCTATATCTTTTAATTATTAGACTTTTCAAACACTGACTCTTTGGATGAAACGAAGGAAGTATCATTATTAATCCAAATTGACCAACTTCTTGTAATGATAGACCCTCCAATTGATATAGAAGAAGAACATTAAACACCAATTGCTTAAATTAAAATAAAGGACCCTAAAATGTCAAAAGTGTCTACTTTGCACCTCAAAATTCAATTAACCAAAATTTTAACATAGCTACTAACACTAAATATGTATCTAACTAACTATTTACCCTTGCCTTTAATACTACTATAGGAAGCTTCTTTCAAGATAAATTGGTGATTTACGACCTTGATAGAAAGAGGATTGGATGGGCTTCTTCAAATTGGTACCCTCTTTAATTTGATCAATTGTTTCAAATTGTTGTTCTTTTAATTTAACTTTCTTATGTGTTTGATCCATATCTAAGTTTATTGTCCTTTCATTGTGTTTCCATTTCTTGATCTCTTTTGATTCTGAATAGTAACGATAGAGGGATGAATGATCGTAAGCGCCACCATGTTACTGATCTTAAGTACCGCCGAAGAGATCTTCCTAGACACAACTTCAGTACTAATATAGCGGCGCAAGGGCAGCCTCCTCTAGCCAATTACACCTCTATACATCGGACAATATGAAGACCGTAGTATTTTGGTTGGAAAATAAAAGCTAGCTACCTAGCTGATCATCATTAAAGGTGATCGAACTTGATATGAATAAATTTTTATACTGAAATATGAAAAATACCATATACGAGTTCAAGAATAAATTTGTTAATTGAAATTTGAAAATAATATATAGTATTAGACTTTAGTTGAGATGATTTTCAAATGTTATAGTAGAGTTTTCAATTAATTATTTTATTCAACCAATTATTTCAAAGATAGCATTTCAATCTATTTTATTCAACCACTAGTATGCAATCTTATTACAAAATCTTCTTTAACGGTTAATTGTTCTTCAAGAGTACTCCTTTAACTTAGTGCATTATGACATTTCAAGTAGTCCATTATTAGTTATAGCCTTTCTCTTGGGTGAAAATAAAATTTATTTAGGCACCAAACACCACACACGTACACATATACAAGCACACAAACTTTATTATTTCAAAATATACTTCTCAATGCATTCAATAAAAAAAAATACAATGCGTGTGTGTGTTTTTTTTTCTTTCTACAAATCACAATAAATACATCGAATTTAGTTCAAAATTTTTGTCCACTTGCAAAGCCATACAAAAAGGAAAAGAAAGAAAAAGAAAAAGAAAGAGCATTGACAAACCTTTGGTTCTGGACAAACCTTCTGGTTCTTAAAAACTTTTAGCGCTAGCTCAAGTGCTATCAATTCTTTCTTCTTTTCTTTGGTCCGAAAAGAGGGAGACTTTGAAAGATTAATTA
Source organism: Codonopsis lanceolata (assembly GCA_013146195.2). NCBI lineage: Eukaryota > Viridiplantae > Streptophyta > Magnoliopsida > Asterales > Campanulaceae > Codonopsis > Codonopsis lanceolata. Next base: position 24,658,181 of record CM028379.1, on the reverse strand, counting down.
TGTCTCGATTAGCCTCCTTTTTTATCTCATTCGAGAGGGAAGGCTAGGGTTTCTATCTTGCGCACTTTGTTTGTAATGAACAAGAAGGGTTTCGTCTTTATCAGCTACCAATTACTTTGCCGTTGGCAGAGCTATAACACCAATCAAAAAAGCGGGAGAATCACACGACTGTCTGTCTCCCTTACACTCTATGCTCTCGGCTTCGTGCTCTTTTTTTTATAATAAATTTGGACCCCAAAAAAATGAGGGCCAAATGACGGTTGCCCACCTCGCCTTAGCCCAGGAACGGCCCAAATTTAGGATTAATTTCTTTTGGGGTTTTGACCCATTATTTTCCTAGTTAGACTAGTGTTAAAATTAATCCTAGACTATTTCATAGCTATTTGGTGGCATAAATAGGGTCTATTTTCATTGTAAAGGGAAACACTGAAAGAATCGAGATTAAAGCAAGGATAAAACAAAATAATGAATAAACGGAAAAATAAATTGTTTTGATATATGATCTGGTCAATGAAACTTATAATGAATAGTTCATTGAAAACTTCATTGAGACATCAATGTTTATGGAAATAAATAAAACAAAACAGGAAGAACGGAAACTGAACACAAGAGATACCTTTTGGTCAATAAGTAATAATATTTATTGATCGAGCCTTATAGTTAAAAATATTCCACTAGTAAAATATGTTTAAGCTCATTACATTCGAAAGACTAACAAAGTGGAATTTATGAAAAACGCTCTTGATAAAGCATATATGACTATGAGTAATACTAACACCTCAGACTATCTAGACTGATATACGCTCAATAGCTTTTAACAAAACTGTCAGAGGCGTTCACCGAAAAACAGTGCTAGTGATAGAATGAATGAAGGCTTCGATGTAGCTTCATTCAACAATACATTTAGAATAGGAGCAACAGCAGTTTTTCGATCTCTCTATCTCTTATCTATCTGTGTATAGATTACGCACTGTAAACATCTTTTGCTTCACAACAATGTCTTCTTGTGACAACCCGACCCAGATTCCAGCACGAAATCTAACCCCCCGAGCCTAAAAGCTCTGACCGCTACGTGTAGCCTTCACACTGCCCCACTAAGCACGTACCACCTTGAGTCATCAAGCCCAGCAAACGTCGACCCAAAAGTCCATGGATGATGTTGGTTCCCAGAGGTAGTGTGGCCACCTTATAAATCAAACACAATTTCCACACCTACCCGATGTGGGATGGGATATTATAATCTCCTCCATTTAAATCCTTGACATCCTCGTCAAGGTCGAATCGTACCCTGGGCAATGCAGGATTCAAGAGGTGGCTCGTTTGGGGATCAAGTGGTGGCTCTCACCTTCTGTGGTGTAGCACTTTTGCTCGCACATCACTTTGTTCCCACATTTTCGGCTGCGATCCGCTCTGATACCATTTGCAACGCTCTGAGCCTGAAAGCCCAGTTCGCTACGTGTAGCCCACACACTGGCCCACTAAGCACACACCACTTTGGGTCATCAGGCCCACCACAAGTCGACCAAAATGTCCATGGATGATGTTGGTGCCCAGAGGTAGAGTGTGACCACCTTATAAATAGAACACAATTCCCACACCTACCCGTTGTGGGATGGGGTATTACACGGAATCCCAAGGTCTTGCTATTAAACGAAGACAAGAAGAGGACAAGCACATAATAAACAATAGTGTAAGTCAAACAATAGAGTTATCAAGCTCTAAACATGAATGTGCAACGGTACTAAAATACGGGTCAACAAAAATCAAAGATGCGAAAAAGCCAACAGAGTGAATCTCCGAGCTCTTAAACTCGAAACAAACCAAGAGAAGCCAAGAGAGATTATTGTCTCACGAAAGGGAAATACAAAACTCTCATGCCGCAATATTGCAAACACGAACAAACCATTGGCACTCGGTGGCATTTCAACAAGAATCCAACATGATATAACAATTACCCAACGGCTAATACATACCGGGGTTAACAACAATAACAAGAGAAATACTGAATGCCCACGGCTACTTTTTTTCTGGGAGACAGCTGAATAAATACTATGAAATGAAGTATTCACGCCCGACTACAATAATCGGTGACAGGAAAGTAAGACAATACTAGGAATACTACCCAGCTGTAAAGTTTATTTAACTCTACTCAAAACGTCCTTTACATAAAAGAAGGACAAAATAATAGTAACAACACAATGCTAGACAGGACTATGCGAGATACGACTCGGAAGAAATAACAACTACGACAATCACGAACACACGATCTCAACTCAGCTATCGATCCATTGTGCACATCTACAGATAAAGATCTACACGACCCCAACGTGACTAACAGATAACTGCAAACTAGAAACAAGGCACGAAGTGAGTCATAAAGACTCAATACGCTACTACAAACGGCAATATAACATAATATGAAACATTATTATAATAATAATATCATCGCATTGCTCTGACGAAAACTTCGTGAAGACGTGTCGTATACTTTATATACTTTACAAGAAACCTTTCTTTTCCTTTACCAATACAATCACATGAACCAAGGTGTATTTCCTATTCACAAATAAAGCAATTGAGTTAGAATGTGACTCTCATGAAAATCGTAATATGTAAGTATGTATAACTGTATATATACACATCAAGTTATTAAGGGAATTATCAAGTATAAAAATATGTATATCTAAATATATACATTTTAAGACTTTCATAAAATCATCAAGTATAAGTATGTATACCTACAGTTATGCATACCACGTAATTCAATAATGCACCATCAAGATAAACATGGTCACTTAGATCTCAAATTTCAATTACACTTTGTTGTCACACAAGTGCTTGTAATAAATCACATCAGAGTAGGATATTGCGTTTTGTGTTGCGATGCACATGATTGATACATTGACCTTGAACACGATAGTTTATTATTCCAAGCACCTTAATGGTTACGACAAGGTACTCTTACCCACTATTGTTAGTAGTGAAGGGTGAGTGCATGATCTGGTATGGTGATCCTTCACTATCACGATTCTCACAATTCGTGACGGTGATGCATCGCCTACCAGTGAAACAAGACAAGTATGCCTGCTGGACTAATGGAATGATAAGTAGATGTTTACTTGGCTTTAAAATCAAGTAGAACGAGCTCAACAAGAGAAAACTTCGCCCATGTCAAGTAGATGTTTGCTCACATTAAATCAAGTAGGAAACGAGCTTGACAAGGAACGAACTTCGTTCAACAAGCGGAACATGTTATTCACGACATGTTCATGATTAATCATATAGATTACAATAGATCTCAATTGAGTCTTGAAAATACAAGTGTCAAGTTTTCTATTCAATTCAATCCAAGTTCCAAAAACTAGTAATCTAGTCAAGTGGATTCTAAATGTCATAGATCTCACCATGATCCCTGAAGGTCCA
>CM028379.1:24556087-24654658 GCA_013146195.2 Codonopsis lanceolata | reverse complement strand
ATATTATTATTATTATATATATTATTATTATTATATATTATTATTATTATTATTATTATATATATGTATATATATATATATATATATATATATATATATATACACACACACACAAAGGGATTTGGCGAAAAATTAAAACTCCTCCACCGAAATATTAATATTACGCCCAAAATATTCTTTCCTCGAAATCCCTAAATCAGCAGGCGGGGACATCAATCCCATCCCAAAGAAAAAGGCATCGAAATCTCTCTCTCTCTCGGTAGAAATCACTCCCTCTCTCATCGCACAATCACTCCCTCCCTCTCTCGCAGCATCGCGGTTCACTTCCTCGCATGTCATCGCTCATCGCTCGTCTCTCTCCATAAAGCGTCGCACCATCACCGACAATCGATCTCCAACGGCCGGGCGAATCTTCCCCCAAACCCACCGTATGCCTCTCCTCCATCTCTTCTGGCGAATCTTCTTGACGCCTCTTATCCGGCAGATTTTGCGCGTCTTCGCCAAATCCGCCATAGCCAGGCCAAGCTTCATCTCCATCTCTCTCTCCCACCCGTTCGCCCAAATCCGCCATAGCGCCAGTCTCCCGATCCGTGCGGTTCGGCTCGGTCTCTCTCTCTGGCGGTTGCATAAAGCTTAGATTACTATCTGGGTATGCAATTTTTAAATGTTATTTCATTTTTTGATGGCATCTTATGGGGATTTTACAATCTTTGGTTGGTTGTTGGGTTAAAAGCTTTGAATCTCTTACATGGGTTTGTAACTTTATCGATGAAATTTTATTTTTTGAGGGAATATGGAGTTTTTCGACTATCTTTGGTCGGTTGTTGGGCTATAAAGGTTGAGCATTTTTGCAGATTGAAATTTATCCTAGGACTCTTTTTGTGTGTGTGTGTGTGAAAGAGAATGTAAGTCTTGGTTTTGACTAATTTATCTAAGCTAGATGACTGAAGTTCTTGGTTTGGTAGATCTATATGTTTATTTATTTAATAAATGTGAACATCGAGATTCAAGCGAGGGTATTTTGGATCTTGTATAGAGCTCATTTCTTGGTTTCATTTTGATTTTACGCATTTTTCATTACCCCCTATTATCTTCTAGATGATTTTTATTTCTCTTCACCAACACTTGTATGTAATCTTTTTCTACCTTGAGGATATCAGATATCTATATTAGACAATTTCTATTTCCCACATTGAATAATGCTGGTTTTAATCTAAGCTTTGTGGAATTAGAGAAAATTGAGAAGTCCTCCAGAAACAGATGTATTTAAGATGCTACCTAGGGTGGCTTTTCAATAAGGCTTTGGTCTCTGTTTATTTGGCCCATAACTCATACTTTGGCGCGTTCTTATACACTAGGAGTATACCCAAAAGTCTAATCTAAAGAAAAATTATTAACAAAATCAATATGGGTAGAAGCATGAAAGGTGATAGAAACAAACTGGGGTACATGTACTTTAGGACTTGTTAGACATTAAGGGTAGTTTGTGCCCTGGTTTTGCTATCTGAACGTGACCGTTAATCTCTAATGGTCAGTTAATCTCGGCGTTCGTTTGTTTTGTTTTTTGTTTTTATCGTGAACAGACGGGTTCCGGTTATAATCGTTGAACGTTGGCCTGGTTACTGTTATGGTTAACTTTTTAGACATGTATAATTAAGTTATCGGGGCGATGTACTGTTTTCCTAGTTTTAAGCAATTCCTTTTTGTGTTAACATTGAGTTGGATGCAATTTCTAGTTGATGGTCTTTGTGTTTTTTCATCTGGTTGAAATATATAGTTGTATGCTTTATTTGTACTAAACTTCGTCCAACTTATGTTTTTTTTTCTTTTCCTTTCACAGGCTTCGCCAATCTCTCAGCTACAGGTTAGAGTTCACTCTCTACCATTTAAGTTTGATTTTAGGTATCTTGGACAATTTAATGTTTAGTAAGTTGCATTCCTAGAAGTTGGTAGCAAGTTATCTGGTTATTATTCTTTCATGATTAGCAAATAATTTTTGAAGCACTAGCATTTTGAAGCACTAGCAGCTACATTATTTTTTGGTGGTCAAGTTTTCAAATGTGAATACACAATAATTGAACTATGTTGTTTATCTGTTTTTACAACATTTGACTCAGAAATTCTTTTTGCAATTGTATAATGGTCTATTATTGATTCTAGTCTTGATTCTATCACCATAGTCAATCCAAGCACTAGCAAGAGGGAGTATTTGTTTAACCAAAATGGACCCTAAGGCAGATATATTTTAAGTAGGAAGCAGAACCAGTCCAAAAAAACTGAAACAGAAAGTGTCCTGGGCATATCAGAATGAGGTATATATGAAATGGCCCACTCGAACTAAAATAGTTACAAAATTTGTAAAGTCAGCTGCATGAAGAAATCCAAGACTCAACCCCCACCCCCAACCCCAACCCCAACCCCATCCCCATCCCCAACCCAACCCCAACCCTAACCCCAACCCGAACCCTAACCTTAACCCTAAAACTTAAACCTTAAACCTTAAACCTAAAACCTAAACCTAAACCTAAAAGTCCTAAACCTAAATCATAAACCTAATTTGTAACACTAACCTTAAACCTAAACCATAACACTAACCCTAAACTTAACCCGCCTAAACCTAACCCCACCCCCACCCCTAACCACAACCCCAACCCCAACCCCTATCCCCATCCCCATCCCCATCCCCATCCCCATCCCCAACCCCACCCCTACCCCTATCCCCAAAAAAGATAATTGTATGTACGTTGAGGGGTGTTAGTGTAAATGATAAGAATTAAAGGGGTGTTGGTATAAATTTAGTGTATTAATGCTTAAACATCGGTTTATGTATGTTTGTTAGCTGGGTAGCCATGTTGATGCTATGAAATCCATGGTTTTAGTTTACTTGACTTTGAAACCGAACAACATAACTGTATGTACGTTTAGGGGGTGTTAGTGTAAATGATAAGAATTAAAGGGGTGTTAGTATAAATTTAGTGTATTAATGCTTAAACATCGGTTTATGTACGTTTGTTAGCTGGGTAGCCATGTTGATGCTATGAAATCCATGGTTTTAGTTTACTTGACTTTGAAACCGAACAACATAACTGTATGTACGTTTAGGGGGGTGTTAGTGTAAATAGTAAGAAATAAACGGGTGTTAGTGTAAATTTAGTGTATTAATGTTTAAACATCGATTTATGTACATTTGTTAGCTGGGTAGCCATGTTGATGCTATGAAATCCATGGTTGTAGTTTAATTGACTTTGAAACCGAACAACATAATTGTATGTACGTTTAGGGGGTGTTAGTGTAAATAGTAAGAAATAAACGGGTGTTAGTGTAAATTTAGTGTATTAATGTTTAAACATCGATTTATGTACGTCTGTTAGATGGGTAGCCATGTTGATGCTATGAAATCCATGGGTGTAGTTTAGTTGACTTTGAAACCAAAAAAGATAACTGTATGTACGTTTAGGGGGTGTTAGTGTAAATGGTAAGAAACAAATGGGGTGTTAGTGTAAATTTAGTGTATTAATGTTTAAACATCGATTTATGTATGCTTGTTAGCTAGGTAGCCATGTTGATGCTATGAAATCCATGGTTGTAGTTTAATTGACTTTGAAACCGAACAACATAACTGTATGTATGTTGGGGGACTTTGAAATTGAACGTGCTTACTTTCAAGCAACATTCATTCCATTTCTTCTTTTTCCATTCCTCTGGTTTAATACTCATATTGGGGGTGTGGGAAATAGGGTTGGACCCTTTTTGTTATTATTATTAACTAATTGATTTTGGATAACTTGTACATGTTTAGGTTCTTCCAGAAAAAAAAGCAAAGAAATGATGATTATGCCATAAATGTATTTCTATGGTAAGCTTCTAAAGCTTCTTGTTTGATCATATGAAAACAATGACTTACTTTTTCTTGTTGATTTTTAATCAAAATAGTAATTTTACTTGGACAGTTTTCTAGCCGATTGTCAGAAAGATGAAGTTTTTTTGATACTCATGTCGTAGGATTTTTTTAATTTTATTTTTAGTTTTTTTTATTAGATATAGTTTACATGGATTTGTACAAGTTTAAATTTACAAGTTAACTCTAGAAACAAGTTTTTGGTATTAATTGTTATGTATAATTTACATGGATTGTTGTAATAACATTTATAGTTTGATGTTTTTAAATTGGTTTTATATTATTGTTTATTTTGTATCTTCGCTTTGTATTAATTGTTATATTATCGGTACAAAAATTTATAATAATAGTATTTTTGGGGTTTTTTTAATTTTTTACATTATTAGCGACGGAATTTTCCGTTGAAATTAAAATTTAATAAATTTTAAAGCCTTTAGCAACGGAATTTTCCGTCGCTGAAATTCAAATATAATTAATTTTTAAACGCCTTTAGCGACGGAATTTTCCGTCGCTGAAATTCAAATTTAATTAATTTTAAAAAGCCTTTAGCGACGGAAATTTCCGTCGCTGAAATTCAATTTTATTTAATTTTAAAAAGCCTTTAGCGACGAAAAATTCCGTCGCTGAAATTAAATTTTAATTAATTTTAAAAAAGCCTTTAGCGACGGAAAAATTCCATCACTGAAATTCAATTTTAATTAATTAAAAAAAACCTTTAGCGACGGAAAATTCCGTCGTTGAAATTCAATTTTTATTAATTAAAAAAAGCCTTTAGCGACACTGCCGCTAAAGCTTTAGCGACTCCGTCGGATGATTTAGGATTAGCGACGAAAAATTCCGTGGGGCCTTTAGCGACGGAAAATTCCGTCACTAAAGGTCATTTTTCTAGTAGTGTGCCTACATAATTTTTTTGGAATCAGACGAAACATAGTTCGAATTCAAGTGGCATGTTGCTTTGACTAGAATAGGGAAAGCAGGAGGGAATTTCTAACGTGTTTTGCGTACCGTAGGCAAAAAGAGCGGTGATGAATTGTGAAGGCATAATATAAATAAAGAAGTAAAGACGTAATTTGAAACGTATTGTGAAGACATGATGTAAAATGGAAATGTAAAGATGGTTTGTAAATGCATGGTATAAGAGAGCTATGTGAGATATGTGTACGGACAATTCCCAAAATGACAGGCTTACACCTTTTGCGGGAATGACTAGAGATATAAACAAAGGTCAAGCCTTAGATCGGGTTTATGTGACCAACGGAAAAGCAAAGATTGAACCCTATCTTAGGGTTACGAGTTTGACAGCAATACAAAAGGTCTAGCCTCCACATTGGGGCTGCGTGACCAGACAATAAATACCAATGTTCATTTGAGATGAAGGTAGGTGAAGTTTTGGGTCACTTTTAGTCAATCAACTAGTGCATCATTCAAGAAAGGAATTCAATGATAAGGTCATCGAATCCTACAAATCGATGCCTCGGAGGACTACCCTCTTTTTTTTTCTTTATCGGATAGGGAGCCTGTCTTCCCATGTATCTGAAGATTAGTTACTTGTTGTCATTGGAGAAGGTTCACAACTTCATAGCTCCTTGGTTCCTTCGGGTGAGATGGACAGGACAGTTGTCTCCATAGATGATGGGAGACTTTACGTCTCAACTGAGTTCGATGAGAGAAGCCTCAAGATGACTCGATTATCCCAAATTTTGTAAGATTGGACGGGATGGTTCTTGAAGAAATTAACGAGGGACAGCCCCAGAAAGACTTGATTGAAACGTTTTTTGAGGGGGAAGAAATAAGTATGCTTAAAGAAAAAAAGGACGACTCTAATGGACAAAAAGAGAGTCGTGATCCAGAGTTCACTTTATCACCGAGTATCACAAGATTGGTGGGTTGTGGACCCTACTTAATGTTCATATTTTGATGATTTTATATGTTTTAGCTATGAGCTTTATGTTTGACTCAGGTTATGTTATAACCGATTGAAACAAAGCTGTATGTGGCAACTGGGATGGGGTGTAGTGTTTAGGATATCACAAGATGGGTGGGTTGTGGACCCTACTTAATGTTCATATTTTGATGATTTTATATGTTTTAGCTATGAGCTTTGTGTTTGACTCAGGTCATGTTATAACCGATTGAAATAAAGTTGTATGTGGCAACTGAGTTGGTGTATAAGTGTTTAGGATAGATTGGTTTTAAGGTGTAGTGTTCGGGATGAGAGATTTTCCAAGAGACGATGTAAACTGAGAGGGACTTTGAAGGACTATTATAGATAAGTACTCTTTCCCTCCTTATTTCCTTCTCTTTGGCATAGGCTGATTTTCAACCTTGTTTTTTTTGTTTTTTTTTTGGCATAGGCTGTTTTTTCAGCCTTGTTTTTTTTTCTTCTAGCGTAGGCTGTTTTTCTACCTTGCCTTTTCTTTTCCTTTGTCATATGTTGTTTTTCAACCTTGCTCTCCTTTTAAGCAAATGGATGGTCATCATTGGATATATTTAAGGGTGAAACAGCCTCGGTTTTTAGGAAGCTGGATCATGAGGATGGCCGAAGATATTTAGGCTTTTGACAGGGTTTTGGTGTATGGTGGGAAGCCCCTAGTGTGCTACTAACAGCTAGGTCGCAATGGGTCGAAGGTGGCCTTTCATCAAGACGAATTGCCTATTTGAGGAACTTCATGTGTTTAATGGTGTGTGGGTCCATATCTTCCAGGTGATTCATCATTAACTCGTATAGTTTTATCATGTTTTTACATGAGTTGATTCATCATTCTTGAGAAGATTGATAAATCCAGGAATACTTGGCGATGAGCGGTCCTCAAAGATCGGAAAAAAAGACTCAACTAGCTAAAAAAGAAGCAAAAATTTACTTGACTCCAATATATATAAAAACCCTTAGAAACCCCAATTTGAGGAATTGGTTGGAATTTTGAGAGAGTGGAAACCTAAAGGACTAGAGAGCATACTCTATAAGGATGGGTTGCAGACACGAAATGAGTAATCACGTCAACAACAGGATACCCCTAGGGTTTGAAAGCCCCAGTCTTGAATTGTTGCTTGCAATCCTTCCATCGCCTGGTTCATCGAAAGGGTCCAGGCCGACCTAATTTATAGAGACGTGAAGGAGTAGGTTAATAAGACAACCTTCCAGACGTCTTTCATTAGTATTGGGAATTTCTCCCCTTTCTTGCATCAGATCATGCATGTTTGGCTTTCGGTCCTTCTATGCTCTTCTTTCTCTTCTGGCTCCCTATCAGTCTTTTTTTTTTTGAAGCGGTAAACCTTGACCTTTCGAAGTAGGACTCACTGAAGATATGTTTGCAGTTGAGAATGAATGATGTAATTAAATGACTAGGGATGCATTTGTGAAAGGTTAAGAGGTAATCATGCAATGTATACACGTGTTAAACTAAGCATGTAATGTGTTGTGTTATGCAAAAATGTTAGTGGTAGCAAAGAAAGCAACACAAAAAATTTTAATGCATATAAACAAAACGAAATTGGAAATATTTAACCGGACCCAAAGGCTTCCTACATTTCTTATTTCGAGGCTTAGGCCACCGTAGTTCAATTTTGCCAAAGAAATGTTCTTCTCCTGATTTGTTTTTGAAGCAATCTTTATTCTTTCTTTTTCTTATTAAAAAAAGAATTTACTTTGAATTGAAAATGAATTATTTTCTTGTTTGCTTTTGGAAAAAAAAGATTTTTTTTAATTGGAAAACCAATTTCTCTTTTTCCTTTTGAAAGATGAAAAATTTTGAAAACGAATTCCCCTCTTTGTTTTTGAAAAGAGATAAATAAAAAAAAGATTAATTGGAAAACTAATTTTTTTTTTTTAAATTTAAACGAATTTCCCCTCTTTGTTTTTGAAAAGAGATAAAAATAATAATTGGAAACGAATTTCCGATTTTTTTTGAAAAGAGATGCCCCTTTTTTTTTTGGAAAACGAATTTCCAAAAAGAAAATATTGAAAAGAGATGCATTTTTCTTTGAAAGAATGAAATTTACATGTAACACAAAGAATCAAAATTAAACATAATAAAATAATAAAAATTTACCAATGTCAGTTGCCGAAAGCAAATAGTAATAATAACAGAGCATGTACACTGTATTGTATTGACAAAAAATTAATATTTTCAACATTTATATGTGTGAAATAAAAATCTAGACTCTGTAAAAGCATGTCGATTATGTAAAATAAATTTATCAACCCCAAAAAATGGAGTCTAGCCTTCATTTGTTTTTTTTAAAACATCCCCATCACAGTCACCACTGTGAAAACCTCGTAAGAACCTTGTTTCGCGACCCCTCGTGTGAGAAGTGGGTTGCTTGAAAACATCAGAGCGCGTTGAATGCATTTGGTCTCGTTGTAGACTCTAAATAAGTCTATACAAAGTCGACACCTCTATTTTAAGGTTAAACAAAGAAAAATTGATGATTCCAGAAAATGTGTAGGTTCAGAGGCTAGGTTACGAGTTGGGAAGGAGTTAAGCACCCAACTCGCCATTTCGGTCTTATTTTAGGGTTTAAATAAATTAACATTCTTTTATATGTATATAGTCCAGAAAGTATGTTTTATATATATATATGTATATTGAAAATAACATTATGTAAACACCCTAATTTCGTACCCCTGTTTATGACATGTCATAAAATATTAAGACCTGTCAAAAAAGGACTAACATATATCAAGTTACATGGTTAAAAGTGCAAAAGGACAGAAGATTTAATAAACAGTGAATTGCAAGGAGTGAAAGTGGCCAAAATGGAAGATAAACAAAAGGGGGAGCAGCCTATAGCCAAATTGGGTGCTGCGCCCAAAATTGCTATAGGCGGCGCCCAAGGTACAACACTCTGAAGCACGGAGATAAAATATTTGATGATCCTTCACTGTTAATGAAGCCCATGTTTCAACCTATAAATACGGAGGCAGTGTACTGCCCAAAAAAAAGAATTTTACAGAGGAAATTTCTGAAGAGCAGTTATACTGTGAGTTTTTACAATCAAACCCCGAAGCTCCGTTAGGCTGCCAAAACCGCCCCTAAACACATACTCTCCGGCCAAAGTGAACCTTAGTTACCCGACTAGGTTTCCGCCCTATTTTACAGGTTTCAAAATCCCAAAAAGAGGAGTTGTTCTGCCCGAATCCAGACGTTAAATCCAGCAAAAGCAAGCAGTTGCTCTACCCGATTTCAGACTCGACAACAATAAAAAGAAGCAAAAGAAAGCACTTGTGCTGCCCGTTCTCGAGGCGAAAAAAAAACCAAAAGGAGCAGTTACGCTGTCCGAATTCCGACAACAACAACAACAACAACAACAACAACAACAACAATAATAGGAAAAAAACTCCCTTTCCCTGAGGAACAGAGCGATCACACCTAAAAGCATAATATATAAGAGAAGTTGGTCTGGGATAAAGCCCACACGCTTCAAGAGGTAGGTACCCTAAATATTTAATATTTTGTCTATAAAATAGTGCTATTTAAATAATAATATATCACGAAATAAGTCGTTATAATACTAAAATTTCTGGTATAAATAGCACTAAAATACGTCATTATTATGACCTATTTTTTAATATGCATTATCTGCAATTCTAAAATAAGATTGCTTTAAGTTTCTTTATTTCTTTTGTCGTATATATATATATATATATATATATATATATATATATATATATATATATATATATATATATATATATATATATATATATATATATATATTAAATGCTTTATTTAAGTTGTTAAATTTATAAAACGATAGTATTCAGCCAAAAATCTATTTTGAGTCCAAAAGGGCGACTTGGATGCCTAACACCTTTCCAATATGTAACTTAGCCTTTGAACCCTTACAAATCTGGTATATTTTGTTTTTCTTTGTTTATCCTTAAAATAAAGATGACGGCTCTATTATTTATATTTTGAGTCCACAATTGAGGCCGAACGTATTCCACTCACTTTAAAAAGTTTCGAAACCACCCCGCCTTTAGATGGCGCAGATCCGGTTAAAAACAGGGCACTCACAGTGGCGACTCTACTATGGGACGTTGTTTTTATTTTAATAATAAAATAAAAATAGAGGACTAGACTCATTTTGTTTTTTTATATGTATATACACAAATTTTATTTTTCGGATTTTTGGCTAAATATGTTCATTATATTTATTTAGCAGTTTGAATATTGTATTGTTATATATCTGTGGATATATGTGGGTATAACCTTGAAATCTTGCAGCAGCTTCATTTTGGGTACCAGTGCAACCCGAAAAGATTAAAAAAAAGCGGTAGTAATTTTTGCGTTATTTTGTTTTATTATGTTATTATATTATTCCTGATGGATATGTAAATATTCTTTCATTTTGTAATTTTATTTTGAGGATTATGACCAAATGTAATTAATAGGAACAAATATTGTCCCAATTTCTCTTTCTATTTATTGATCTGAATGAATGTCACGCTCGCTCCCGCCGTCCTTTCAAGGATTCAAACTAATGAATCGAGAAAATCAACAAATGAACCAAAAGATGGGCCAAAATTTATTGATTTATTACTGTTTTATACTTGAAAAAAGAAGAATTTTTTTACTGATTTTTAGATAACGCACACACGTGCACTCATGTAGAGATATTCCGACTGTTACACTTCAACCCGATAAACATGCCCTGGTTTCCATGATCTCGAAAGAGATGCTACTGAGAACTTAGACCGACATTATTACATCCTGTGCACCTTATGAGGGGCCAACGGGGTGAAGCCAACCTAGCCCTACATCAGCCAACGTTAAAAGCATATATAAATTTTTTAGGATACTTCATTGACCGATCGATTTTTATACCTCGAAATTAATGACCCATCCCTGTTGCAAAAATATATGTAAATGAATTAAGATATATGCACAGGGGCTGATCAATAATTTTTATGGTATTTGTCCTAGACCATTCGAATGATGGATCCCAGAAAGAGTATAGACCCTTCACCTGAGATCTGCCCAATCTTGGAAGTCGAAAGTCAGGTGGAATACGAAGCTTTTATACTCTGGAGAAAGAATCCATTATTCCAGGAAAAGCCCTAGACTGTCAAAACAAAGCATGTGCTTGTCCGATCAATTTTAGGAAAAACAAATAAAGTTAATTATAAAAAGCACACTATACTTAAAATCATGGAAACTTCCCTTATGATACCTTCAACCCTTTTCTCAGAAACCTGGTCCAAATTTGGAAAGGAAGAGATAGTACCGGTTGTTTGATACGAGATACAAGCACAGAGGTGAGGTCAAAGAGTATAAGAATCAATTCAGAGGGTACAAATTTGGGTAGAATGTCCGCCAAAAACAAAAAGACTGCCGCGGGTAACAGTAATGAACAGACCACTCTTGGAGCAGAGATAGAAGCTCCTGGATATGCCTCACACCCTGAATTCCAGAATTAGTTGAAAAGAGAATTGGATGCTCATGTAGGAAGAGTAGCAAGCCAAGTAGTTGGGGATCTTTTGGAAAGTTTAGCAGAAATCTTCACTATGTTCTCTCATCGAATGAAGAGCCCACAATCTCATACTGATAACTCCCTCGTTCCAGGAATAAACTTTTCCGCTCCAACAGAAAGTACATTCCCTTCAAATTCCAAAACTCAACCAAACATCAACCCTCAACCAAATACCAACCTTGTTTCCCAAAGCGATATCATTCCAAACATTCATAACTCTAGTCCAACAAGCATCTCATTGTCAAACACCAATCCTGAGCTCACTCACCTAAATGCCTGTTACCATAAAAAAAGACTACCTCCCTTATGATCCTTGAAACACCTATACCCAGCAAATGACCCATGGGACACTAACCGAAATGACCTGTATCCATGAAAAGGAACAACTCCCCTCAAATAGAAACACATACTATGAGTTTCTTGCACAATACTACCCAGGTCAAGAAGAAGATGCACTATCATGCTACTTAACCAAATCCCAGCCAAACATCTCACCCCATTTGAAAGTAAGGTGAGGACAGGAAAAAAGGCATTATGATGAGTTACTTGCTTCGAGGTCTATAATTTTTCAAACGCTATGGGCCCACGGTCAACTTAAACCGCTCAAGAATTATACACCTCCAAACCCATTACCTAGCACATGGAATCATGCCCAGTATTGTGAATACCATCGTTGCAGTGGTCATCCCACCGATAAGTACTACTTACTCAAGGGTGCCATCTAAGACCTCATCGACAATAAGATACATCACAGTATTTGATACAAGAGAACAACCCTTTGTCCCAGATCAAGCAAAGAAAGTTTGAAAAATATATGTACTTCCACTCAGCTTCAAGAAACTGGAATAAAGAAGGAGTGTCTTTTCCCTTTTGAATAAAATAGCTTAGATGCAACATGCCTTCTTGGGACACCATCTTGGGAAACAGTTAAACTATGAGCAGTACTGAGAAAACCAATTGGATTGGTGGGGATGTCAATCATCTTACCAGATCTGGTCGACCATATCAACCCAACTAGGAAAGTAGTGACCACTCTGGGAAAGATAAAGAAGTTGACACTTGGTCTAAGAGTATGGAAGATACCCTGCTAGCTCAGATGAAGAAAACATAAGCCAACATATCCATCTGGGGCTTGTTATATGCTTCCAAAATTCATCGGGATACATTGGCCAAATCCTTAAGTCAGGCAGTTATCCTTATTGAAATATCTCTAGGAGAACTGACCCAAATGATTGGAAATATACATTTTGGGAATGTGATTATGTTTACCGATTTGGATTTGCCAATGGAAGGAGCCAACCACATTGACGCTCTTCACATCACTGTAGGGGCCATGGAAAAAAGGGTTCCTTGGGTCTTGATAGACAATGGCTCATCTCTAAATGTATGTCCTACAAGCACGTTAGCAAAACTAGGGATAAAGATCTTAGAATTAACTCATTCATCACAAACAGTAAGGGCATATGACAACACAAGTCGATGTGTCCTAGGAGTGATTACTCTGATGATGACAATTAGGCCGCTGACTATGCAAGTTGAATTCCAGGTCCTAGATATTCCTGCCACTTTCAGTTTACTACTGGGACGTCCTTAGATCCATGGGGTAAAAGGGGTAGCCTCTTCGCTGCACCAATGTGCCAAGTTCATCCATGATGACCACATAGTAATCATACTTGCTGATAAGATCGTGGAAAACAAAGAAAGTGGGGATATCCCAATCCTTGAGATAGAGCATGATGACACGGGTATCTTCCTAAGTGGCTTTGAAGTCATCCCTCAGACTAGAGTCAACGCAATTGAATATGGGTGAGAGACTGACATTACTGGAAAGAAAACCACGGTCTTTGGAGATATGGTCCCATTAAACATGCTCCGAAAAATGAATTATATTCTTAGTTTGGGTCTTGGCAGAAATCAATAGGGGCATATCAATTTAGTTCAGGATGAAGTCAAAGAATGTACTCCTCCATTTGGTTTAGGATATAAACCTACACCAGTTGAGTTAGCTACAGTCATGAGACAAAAGCGTGAAAAGAATAAGGCAGAACGTGAAATGCGACCTTACAAGAATAAGTATTTTGTAAGGAAAGGAAAAACAGATGCCTATCTCATGTTCCCTAGAGCCCTTGATAGACCAAAATGGGAAAAGATGCCCCAGTTGGGAGATATTCGAAGATGTTAGTCTCACCACCAATGAAATGGAAAAGGTTATCCTGAAGCCCCGTAGATAAAACTGTTACAGTCGAAAACACTTGGACCATAGACCAATTTGACTATGCCTTAGCTTTATTTGGCGATGATTTCATGGGGGATAGTTTCCTAGGTATGATTGACGGAGGAACTTGCAATAAAGAGCTCTCGGCAGAATTTGAGGCTATTGCTGATAACCCGCTGCAAAATCGGTATACAACGGCTGGACCACTCCTTACAACGGCAGACTCGGTGGACCGTTTCGGATGCACCCTTCCTCTTATTTTCCTCTTCCCCGCAGACTGGTCACCTACCATCCCGCTCCATAAAATTGAAGAACTCAAACCCCAGGACCTCAATAATATAACCAATCTTGTAATCCCTGAAATTAATAATGAAAGTCTCGATGTCTTTGCGTATTCCTTGGTTGCACCTACGTTAAAAGTCGAATTAACTAACATAAATAATGAGTCATTTAACAAAATGGATAAAAAAAGATAAAGAATACCTAATCGAGGTCGCAAAGTTGGTCAAGCAACGAGAAAAACACCAATCAGTAGCATCAGAGGAAGACATGTCTGTTATCAATCTGGGGCTGAACAATGAGATCAAAGAGGTCAGAATTAGAAGCTATCTGCAGGAGTCAGAAAGAACAGCGTTGCTCAGTCTACTCAAAGTGTTTTCAGATGTCTTTGCATGGTCTTACAAAGACATGCCTGGGTTGGATCCAGAAATTATAGAGCACCAAATTCCTACATACTCAGATGCTAGGCTAGTTAAGCAGAAACTCCGCAGAATTAAGCAAGAATGGTCACTGAAAGTGAAAGAAAAAATCATGAAGCAGCTACACGTTAAGTTTATCTGGGTAGTTGAGTACCCAATTTGGCTATCAAACATAGTGATTGTACCAAAATCTAATGGAAATGTTCGGATATGCATAGACTTCCGCGACCTTAACAAGGCATCGCCCAAAGGCGAATTTCCTCTACCCAACATTGATATTGTGGTAGATGTTGTGGCTTCTCATAAATTAAGATCCTTTGGAGACGGCATGCTGGGCTATAACCAAATCAAAATGGCAGCAGAGAACCAAGAAAAAACATCATTCATCACCCCTTGGGGAACATATTGCTACACTGTCATGCTATTTGGATTAAAAAATGTTGGGGCTACATACCAAAGAGCTGCCACTACTCTCTTCCATGACATGATACATAAAGAAGTCGAAGTGTATGTGGACGATATGATTGTGCATTATGACGATACAAACGGTGCCCATGTCAAAGACCTTCAAAAATTCTTCGAAAGGTTAAGGAAACACCAAATGAAGCTCAACCCAACAAAATGAACATTTGGAGTTACCAAAGGCTAAGTCTTAGGGTTTATGGTAACCGAGTAGGGCATTGAAATAGGACCTGCAAAGGTGAAAGCTATCATAGACATGCCACAATCAAAGACTCCAACAAAGGTTAAGGGTTTCTTGGGCCGATTGCAATATATCAGTCGCTTCATCAGGCAACTGACAACCATGTGTAAGCCATTATTCAAGCTCCTAAAAAAGGACACTGACCGAGTCTGGGAAGAAGAATGCTAGCTTGCCTTTAAAAAGTCAAAGACTACCTTGTTAGCCCACCAGTGCTAGCTCCTCCACATATTCACAAACATCTCGTACTATACCTAACTGTCACAGACACTGCAGTAGGGGCTACGCACGTACAAGAAAAAGAAGATTCCTATGTTGAAAATGCCATCTATTTCATAAGTAGGAAGCTACAAGGAAGTGAGCTCAATTACTCAGCTTTAGAGAAAAGTTGTACAGGTCTAGTCTGGGCTACACAGAGGCTCAAGACCTACCTGTAAGCCCGGTCCATCAAAGTGATCTCTAGAATGGACCCAATGAAATACATCTTCGGAAAGCCATCACTCTCCAACCGGTTGGCTAAATGGTCATTCTTACTCAATGAATTAGACATCACATACACGCAAATCTATCAAAAGAAGTATGCTCGCAGACCATCTAACTGATTTACCATTAGAATCAGAAGATGCTTCAGAACCAAGTTTCCCAGATGAGGGTGTCGTAAAAATTACAGATCATGACACCAAATGGCAGATGTTCTTTGATGGGACTGCCAACAAATGAGGTTTCGGCATAGGAATCCTGCTAATTGATCCAGCAGATTCTCATACCCCTTTAGCCATAAAATTGGAGTTTGAATGTTCAAATAATATTGCCGAATATGAAGCCTACATCAATGGTCTATAAAAGGCTCTCCAAAGAGGAGCAAAAGAATTAGAAGTCTTTGGTGATTCCACCTTGATTATAAATGAGATCGAGGGGAAATGGAAAACACAAGATCCCCAACTACAGTTATATCATGCTCGATTGTCAGCTTTAGCAAAAGAGTTTTATGATATCTTGTTTCATTATTTGTCACGAGATAGAAATCAATTTGCCGATGCTTTAGCAAAATTAGCTTCGTTGGTCAAAGTCCGCACAGAGATCAACGTTCAACCATTTGTAGTTGGGAAGAAAATAGCTCCTGCCTACTGCTTCACAATTGATGCAACTCTTGAAAAAGACAACGAGCCCTGGTACTATGACATTTGGAACGTACTTCAGAAAGGAGTCTATCCAACCAATTTAGACAAAAGAGGAAAGGTCTGCCTACGAAGGTGGGCATCGTAATTTGTGATTAGTGGAGGTAGTCTATATAAAAGACATTATGAAGGGTTGAATCTGCTATGCATAGATCCGACCAAAGCAGAACGAGTCATGGACCAATTGCATGGTGGTACTTGTGGGCCACACATGATTGGGCATATGCTTTCAAATAAAGTAATTCGACAAGGGTACTTTGGAGTATGCTAGAAACTAATTGCATTCGGTGAGTATGTCATTGTGACAAATACCAGCACTTCACTAATCTGCAGCACGTTCCCCCGCACATACTGTATAACTCCACAGCTCCCTGGCCCTTCTCAACATGGGGCATTGACATCATAGGTCAAGTTCACCCAAAGGGGTCAAATGGCCATGAGTATATCCTAGTAGCTGTCGACTACTTCACAAAATTGGTAGAACCTGCTTCCTACAAAGTGTTGAATTCCAAGAAAGAATCCAAATTTATCACGACCAATATCATGTATCAATACGGAGTGCCTTTTGAAATGATCTTCGATAATGACACACACTTCGAGGGAGAAGTAAATCAACTGCTCGATGAATTCAAAGTGCAAAGACATAAGTCCTCCCCTTACCGACCACATACCAATGGTGCTGTCGAAGCAGCCAATAAAACATTAGAAAACATTATCAGAAAGATCGCTGAAACAGGAAGGGACTATCATAAAAAATTACCGTTAGCACTCTGGGGCTATCAAACGTCAGTTTGCACACCTACTGGGGCTACGCCGTATTCTCTAGCCTATAGCATGGAAGCAATATTGCCTATTGAAATTGAGGTCGCATCATTGAGAGTCATGATGGAAGCAGGTGTAGCCAAGGTTGACTGGATCAAACTACGCTAGGTTGAGTTAGCCCTATTAGATGAGCGAAGACTTCTAGCCTTAGAGCATACTCGAGCATACCAAAAATGAATAGCTTGAGCTTTCAACAAAAAAGTCAAAGGCCGTAGTATCCAAGTAGGAGATTCGGTACTTCGTGAAAAACCCCCTAGTTACGTGGATAGTAGGGGAAAATGGAAATCTATGTGAATGGGACCTTACATCGTCAAACATATACAGTTAGGAGGCGCAGTTTTCCTCACCAATCAGGATGGGGAAGATCTCATTCTGCCCTTCAATATGGACAAGCTAAAGCGGTACTATGCAGAGGTCGAGATGTCCTTAATTGACCAAGTTACTGTCTCTTTCTACAGCTCGCTAGATTGAAAACCCGAAAGGGCAGTCTAGGCGAAAGTTAGAGAACCCAAAAAAGAATATACAAGGAGAAATAAAGGCTCGCTAGATTGAAAACCCGAAAGGGTGGTCTAGGCAAAAGGTAGAGCACAACAAAAGAAAATTCAAGAGAAGAAGAGAGAATAGTCTCCAACATATGATCTACAGCAAACAAGTCTACAACTTTCAACAAACAACAGGTCGTCAACAACAAAAATCTTCCCTTAGGGGAAGAACTACGTCGACTTGAGCCTCATAAATAAGGAAAGTAGGTAGCCTTCGGGTTCGGTCGAACATGTATGGAAGCATAAGGAAGATTTGTTATGTCAGAGAAGGGTGTTACATCTCGTGCTTGACTGATAAAGAGAAAAATCACTATAAAGCTTATAATAAATCAAAACATAAGTATATAAAGTTCCATTTGTGCAACTAAGGAATACGCATCCCAGACATTTAGATAATCATTTCTTACAAACGCCTATACTATTGCCCAAAAACCCCAAACACCCAAAACCTTTATCAACCTCTTTCCACAGTTCTAAAATGGTCCCTTCAACGTTGGCGACATCCTAGCCGAGACCATATACTCCTGCAAGGCGTAGAGGATGCCCTAACATCACTTTAATGAGAAGCTTCTGAACTTTCCTCATCTTTATCATTAGCTTCCCTATTATCATGAATAGAAGGATTGCTTGGGCCAGCACCATCGCCACGTCGGGCATTACTCCGCCGTCCTATATTTCTTAATCTGGGAGGAGCATTGCTTGGCCCTGCCTCATCAGGAGCACGTGCCATCTGGGCTCCAAGGCCATATACCCGTTGAAATTCTTCTTACAAGGCTGAGGGACCACAAAACCAGAACTCTATAGGTCCTCGCCAATTTCCGTGCGCCAGGCATCAATGCCACTTGTGACTCGTCTGGACAAGATCCCCCTAAGCACACGCCTGATGATGCGGGAATGCTCCTTAGTAGCTAAAAGTATCCATGACAGATAATCATGGGACAAAAACACATTCTCAGAGAAAGTGTTGACTGTGACCCATAAAGGATAATCTATTCCCCACATGTCTCAGATGAGAGAACCCACATTCCCCTCAGTAAGCAACATATTTATCAGAGGACGGTTCTCATCAGGAATAACCTACTCTCTACCAAATTGACAGAGAATCCGGCAGGGTCAATAGAATGTGGTCTGATGCAGACCAGCCAAAATGACTTGAGCATAGGCCCAATGAACAAGTAATAGTTTCGGATCAGCCAGTGGTTATGACCCAAACTATATCGAGGGAGTCGATATGCAAAAAATGCACGATCCAGTGGCGTTCAGTCACAAGGTTATTGCGGTAATGGCCACGGGACCCATAACCCGCAGGTGCATACATTCCCCCTACAAGCTCAAGAGACAGGACTTAATTAAAATGTTCCTCCAGTCACATACGTATCAAAATGGGGTTGCCAGAGGGAAAAGTCTCCTCGCCAGTAGCATAAATACTAAGTCAACCACCCGATCATCAATAAGTCTGGGTTGGCCCACTAGAAAATACCCCAACATACATAAGAAAAGGGTAGCCAGCCTGTGCCGAGAATATACTACCTCATCCTTGTAGTCTTAATAGATTGTGGGAATAACGGTCAAGTCAAAGTTGGCCCCATTGTAAATGCCCGGAGTTTCATCCCAACTTGAAGCGAAAAGTTCCCTAATCGCCATAAAGGGACGTCTCCGTAGAGACGGAATAACAATTGGTCCAATAGTCGGCATGCTTACCATAGCGCATAATTCCTCGAATGTAGGGAACATCTCGTTCAGGGAAAAGTTGAATAGATGGCAGGGAACATACCAAAACCTAGAGGCTGCCCTCAACATATCCCAGTTTATATGGAGGCTCCACCATGAAAGAACACAATGAAAGCCGTACACATGATCAAACCATTCTCTCTCCTCTTCTTGCAAAGAAATTATCCAATAATTGAGGGATGTCTCATATAGATCGATGTCTAGAAAGGTGTTAATTGGCTCACCCATTTTGACAGGATATAATTTATATCTAGGTTGGCAAGAAAATCGGAAAAAAGACCAAAGAGAGACAATTGATGAACACAATAAGACTACGATTATGATTGGTCAAGAGGACCTAAACAACTTAGATGGGATCTATTTAGAGAGAAGATGAATGAAAGCAAGTTTGAGTGAAGAACGATGTTGCCCCGACTTCTCATTTATAGTGAAAAATCAAGTAACAACCGACACCAAAACAATACATCAATAGTGCCAAACAACATAATCCAGAAAAGAATTGGGCACCCCCAACCCCATCTATGGGCGCCATGCCCAAAAGGACCTAGGGCAGCGCCCATTTCTACCTAGGCCACTCCCAGCTTGATTCATAATCTGCCTGGTATTCTGGTCTTACCCTGGCTGTTCCCAATCTTCTCGAATTTCGACCCCTAGCCACGGGACGTGTAGAATCTCTGATCCTAGGCGTAGCTTTCACGATCCTTCAGCAATGGCAACCCAATAAAATCTGAAAGTGTATCCCCAAATCAAAAAAAATCATCATTCTTAAATATAGTGTGTCTTTATAATAGGTAAATGACACATTTTCTTTTATTTATGCATCGCTAAAATTACAAATCAAATAATTGTGTCGTAGAATAAAATAAATTAAATTAAATACAATTATAGTACAAGTAATTACAAATAATAATAAAATACAATCAGAAGGTTACTGGGCTCGTGTTGATCTGCTCCTCTCCAAACCTCCACCCATGACTCGAGGGTCGGTTCCGCCAACCCTATACTCTCGTCCCTTCACGCTGGTATGACCCAATCCGTCGACTTCATTTTCATCATCATCTTGGCACCTGGCTCGGCTCGTAGTATCGTTGCCCGGGCAAGAAAGTTCATCCATCGCCCTTTGATATAATTTGGCAAGGCCGAAAAAGCCTTTCACCACCTTGCGATAGGATGTGACATCCACCTAAGAAAGAAAGAGATATCAATCCAGATAAATGATGGCAAGTTTGAGCGGAACATAAATGAAAAGAAAGTATATACCGTGTGGGCCCTCTCAGAAATCTGATATGGCTCCAGGATATCAACATAAGGCAAAGCCTCCTCAATAGATCTTTCCCGACGAGAGTATCAGACAGTGGAAAAATCCCCAGCAGGAACGAAGTAGTTAGTCAGGGCATCAGGAACAAAATGAGAAGGCCTAGGCCTGTCTACAACATCTGATGCACGTTTAGCTGCTACCGAGATATGGTGAAGAACCATCCTCAAGAACTCAGCATAGGGCATAACAGGAAATACCTCAGGAGGAATGATTTACCACGCCAAGCATTGAAAACAATTGATGGAAGAAAGCTTTTGGTAGCAATAATGGAAGAAATAGTAAATGGGTTGCTGCTGCCTGCTACTGCCCATGAATGATAAAGGGGAGGGAAAGTTTCCCTTTCCTCCCCTCCAGGATCCATTTCACTAAATAAAACCCCAATTTTTTCCAAAGTACAAATTGGCCCATGATGTCTTAACGGAGACTTAACAAAAATTAACGGTCTTCAACAAAAGGTTAATAGCCCCCACACACATCCACAAATTGTCTTTAAAATCCACATCTCGTCTTTAAATTTACAATATGTATTTTTAAATTCCACAACCACATCTCATTTTTAAATTTACAATCTGTCTTTTTAAATTCTACAACCACATCTCGTCTTTAAATTTATAATCTGTCGTTTTAAATTCCACATCCACAAACTATCTTTGAATATACACCTGTCTTCAATATACACATGCCTTTCAATATAAACATGTCTTTCAATTTACACATGTCTTTAAATTTACACATGTCTTTCAATATACAATATCTTTCAATATACACCTATCTTTAAATTTACATCGTCTTGCAATTTACAACTTGTTGTTGAAATTATCGGCCAAACCCGAACTACGTTTGGTCTGATTCCTGAAAAGGATACGTAGGTAGCCTACTCAGTAGGCATGACCATCAGAGCACTTTCATTTGCATCATAAGCTTCATTCCCATCAGTCCATCGCAGTGCAAGAGCATGAGTATAAAATGTTGCATCATAAACTGCTATCGTTAAATTCTTCCTTGTTATAATTTACTCAAAATTTAGGAGTCTATTCTCATCGACGATGTTCGTTTACTGGTAAATTTCGGTGAATCCATAAACTCCATCATTAAGGGGCTTTGTAGATACCCCAATTTTGTACCCCTGTTTATGACATGCCATAAAATATCAAGACCTGCCAAAAAGGACTAATGGATGTCAAGATATAGGGTTAAAAGTGCAAAATAACAGAAGATTTAACAAACAGTGAATTGTTGGGGGTGAAAGTGGCCAAAATGGAAGAAAAACAAAAGGGCGAGTAGCCTATAGCCAAATTGGGCGCTGAGCCCAAAATTCCTATAGGCGGTGCCCAAAAATGTTACAGGCAGCGCCTACCTTTCTCCTATTCAATGCTGCAGTTAGCTTTTGGTACAATTCCTCAAGCATAAGGTTCAACACTCTTAAGCATGGAGATAAAATATCTGATGATCCTTCGCTGTTAAGGAAGCCCATGTTTCAGCCAATAAATACGGAGGCAGTGCACTGCCCAAAAAAAAAAAAGAATTTTACAGAGGAAATTTCTGAAGGCAATTACGCTGTGAGTTTTTACAATCAAACCCCAAAGCTCCGTTAGGCTGTCAAAACCACCGCAAAACACATAAACTATCTGGCCCAACTGAACCTTAGTTACCCGACTAGGTTTCTGCCCTACTTCACATGTTCCAAAATCCCAAAAAGAGTAGTTGCCTCGCTAGAATCCAGACATCAAATCCAGCAAAAGCAAGCAGTTGCTCAGCTCGATTTCAGACGCAACAACAACAAAAACAAGCAAAAGCAAGCACTTGTGCCGTCTGGATCTCGAGGTGAAAAGTAACCAAAAGGATCAGTTACGTTACCTGAATTCCGACGACAACAACAACAACAACAACAGAAAAAAGACTCCCTCTCCTTGAGAGACAGAGCGAGCACACCTAAAAGCCTACCAAAAGAGAAGTTGGTTCGGGATAAAGCGCACACGCTTCAAAAGGTAGGTACCCTAAGGATTTAATATGTTGTCTATAAAAATGTGCTATTTAAATAATAATAATATATAACGAAATAAGTCGTTATAATGTTAAAATTTCTGGTATAAATAGCACTAAAATAAGTCGTTATTATGGCCTATTTTTTAATAGGCATTATCTAGAACTCTAAAATGAAGCTACTTTAAGTTTCTTTATTTCTTTTGTCATATATATATATATATATTTTAAATACTTTATTTAAGTTGTTAAATTTATAAAACAATTGTATTCAGCCAAAAATCTATTTTGAGTCCGAAAGGGCGAGTTGGGTGCCTAACCCTTTCCCAACTCGTAACTTAGCCTCCGAACCCTTAAAAATCAGGTATATTTGGTTTTTCTTTGCCTATCTTAAAATAAAGATGACGACTCTGTTATTTATATTTTGAGTCCACAATTGAGACCGAGTGCATTCCACGCGTTTTAAAAAGTTGCGAAACCACCACCGCCTTTCAATGGCGCGGATCCGGTTAAAAATGGGGCACTCACACATTAATTTGTGTTTAATGTTATTTGGGCATAGTAACTGCTATGTGTGTGTTTATGCCTAAATATTATATTGGATAAGTGTACCATTAGTCCCTGAACTTTGGCCAAGCACATCATTAGTCCCCAAACTTTCAAAAGTTTCACCACTGACCTAAGTAGGCCTTTTTTGCTCATCGGAGGTCCGTAGCCCTAACGCTGTTTGTTTATTTCCGTTAAGTGAACATGTACCACTCACGTGCACAAAATAAGGGAGTTATGTGTAACATCATCAAAATTTAGTTGAATCATCGCCGGATAGATGGAAGAAGAGTCCTTCCACTGGATCTGGATCTAGATCAGGATCGAAACGGTGGAAGCTTCGTGATTTGCTCAGACAAAGTAATAGCGACGGAAAAGGACAGTTTGTGTTTTTGACTCCAAAGCACAGAGAAGATAAAACCGATGTTCCGAAGCAACGAATCAATAATTCCAGTGACTGTGTTAGAAAAGTGAAGGCCGCCGGTGGAGCATCGCCTTCGACGTCACGATCATCACCACACGAGGTGTTTTACATATGGAATAGAGCAGAAAGGGAAGAATTAGAAAAATGCCCCTTCCATCCAAAAGCATTCATATAGTGTTTAGATTAATTCATTCACTTTCAAAAGGGCCTTTGTGTCAAAAGCAATCGTACAATGTTTAGATTAATTCATTTATAAGAGATTGGGTTTTATTTTAAAAAATTTCTTTTGGATTTAAAATTTTCACATTACCCACTTATTTTGATGATGTTAGACATAACTCCCTTATTTTGTGCATGTGAGTGGCACATGTTTACTTAACATAAATAAACAAACGACGTTAGGGCTAGGGACCTCCGATGAGCAAAAAAGGCCTACTTAGGTCAGTGGTGAAAATTTTGAAAGTTTGGGGACTAATGATGTGCTTGGCTAAAGTTCAAGGACTAATGGTACACTTATCCCTATATATATATATATATATATATATATATATATATATATATATATATATATATATATATATACATAATAACTTTATTTACATTTTTATCTAGTATTTACATTATATTATTTAATTATAATATTACATACATTGCATGCTTAATATTAATATTTTACATTTATTTTAAAGGGAGAAGATAATAAATTGACACTTACCTCTTGTAGCGTGAATGTCTGACCTGGTATATGTGCCTAGGCTTTAGCCCACTAGGCGCTCGAAAACTTTAAGTGCGTTCTCCTATGCTTCAGAGAAAGTATGTCTTTTTTATGTGTCTGTATGTGCATGTGATCGGCTTACCGGGAGCAAAGACTGGATCTTTGGATGGCTCGTTGCGAGGTGTAGAGCGAGGAGACTTTCTTCTTCTTCTTCGGCTTCTTCGTGTTGTGAGTATGTGTGAATGTGGAGTGTTGTGGTGTGAAATGTGTGTATGTGATGGGTATGTTGTGTTGAGAATGAGAGCCCGAAGTCTCTATTTATAAGAGAAGAACAGTCAATTAAACGACAACGTTCTCTTTATTCAGTGCGTGGAGTGCTAGTTGGAAGCCTGGGAACGAGACAGCACATGAAAGCATGAGGCAGTTAAAGAAACGACAACGTTTAAGTTGGCCCGGAGAGGAGAAGGGGGTGGAGCGGCTCCCATGCATGGGGAGCGGCATCTTGTATGAGGGAGTGGCTCCATCTTTTTGTTTTATGACAAAATGTCAAGTTTCATTTTAAGCCATGATATGTTTATGATAGACGTATTTTATACATCTTTATTGGGTACTTTTATAACTTAGAAATATCAATTCCACGAGGCTTTTGGCTACTAATATGTGTTTTGGAGCTATATTGTGAGTTTCAGGGTTTTAGGTGAAATTATGGGATTTAGAAAGCTTTTATTGAAGATTTGAAGGAAGGATGAAAAGTGCAATTATTGAAAAGAAGACTGAAAAGGATTCTGGACCCCTCACGGACGTAAGGGTATGAGACCTTGCCCTCGCAAGGTCTCCAGCATGCAACCTCAGCAGGAACAGGGCCTTGCGGCTACATTCCTCCAAGACCTTGCCCCCGCAAGCCTCCCAGTAGCCGACTTACGTGACTTTCACCCCGACTGAACTACTTCCTTCACCTCAAACACCCTGGTATATATAGAAGTCATGTAGCCAAAGCTAAGGATGACCAATAACACCGAAGAACACTCGGAAACGTTAGGGTTTAGTTTGTAATACATAGTTTAGTAGTTGTAATTATAGTTTTGAAGATCGATTCATGTATTCTTTCATCCCATTGTTTGGTTCATCTTCAAGGATAAACTAACCGTTAATTAATCTAGGAGTTGTAAGGTAACTTGAATCGAATATATTGCTCAATATATTTTTATTCATTCAATTCTTGTTGATCATGATGTTTATCAATCTCTTTACTGTCTAGCTTTGACCAAATGAATGGAATCGGAAGTAGTAAAGACCTAGAGGTGTGGATAGCTGCACGGCCAAATGCATATGTCGTACACTGGCTCGCCATCATGATAAATTGACCTTATCGATGCACGAGCGTGATAAGTTAGGGTCAGGTTCATATATATGTTCCTAAGTGATAGATAGAAAATTCATATGTTCTTGTTCTTAGGATATAGATTTGATGAATTATTTAGGATGAAGACTGAATTATAATTTGGCGATCTATATCAATCTTTTGTGAACGAACCCAAGATATTGATTGATACTTTATTTAAAAAGAGCAATAGAGTATATGCAAGTGTATCCTTGATCCTAGATTTCCCTCCTCCATAAGATCTTCATAACTGTGATTGCTGCTTAGACTATCAATTAGATTTCCTGCTTTAGTAGAATAAATTAGATCAAATTAAATAAAATAAAAAATCCCCTTAGACTATCAATTAGAAAATGATGTCGACTTTTTGCCCTTTCATCAAAGTCCACCGTTTGGCCCCTGTTCCATGGACGAGTCCCATTTGACAAACACGGCCAAGACCATGTTCAAATTTATCTATGCACATCTTATACCTTCCAGCCACCAGCACACGGTGTCTTGGCATAAGGCTGTTTTGATGTACACCCTCCTGACCGGTGGGTCTGTTGATGTGGGGCATCTGATTAACTCCTAGATTCAGACCCTCAGTAGAGGTAGGACAAACTCGGGATTCGTTTTCCCGAGTTTGATTATAGGATTGTGTAGTGGGGCTAGAGTCGTTTGGACTCCAGATTCTGAGAGAGTTCGGGCAGTACCTGATATTACTGCGGCGCTTCTGTTGGTCCACATGAAATAGGCTATATTGGGGGGGGGTCAATAGCCTATGTTGCCGTTTAAAACTTTATTTTCTTTTTACATAATTAAAGCATAGGTTTTAAAGGCATAAATAGTTTACACAGCGAGCATGTCTGCTGGTATTAGGGAACAACAGACTTGCTCTCAGAAGAGTTATGAACTCTGTTGGTGAATTGCCTTTTAAATAAAAATCCTATTTGAAAGAATTTAAGCAGCGGAAATAGATAGGCTTAGATTTAGGGAAGTCTTAAGTGGCTGTACACGAATATATGATCAGAACAACATCACACTTAATCCTTCTTCCAAATGCTGATTTAGGAAATCATTAGAGAATAGCTACAACAAAAAAGGCCTTTAACAACGTTTTTAAAAGGTTGTAATAGACATTTTACAACGTTTTGTAAAACGTTGTGTTAGGCAACGTTGTAATAGGCCCCCCTTTTTTACAACGTTTTTTAAACGTTGTAAAAAGTCTATTACAACGTTTTTTATACGTTGTAATAGACTTTTTGCAACGTTTTTAAAAAAACGTTGTAAAAGACTTTTTACAATGTTTAAAAAACGTTGTAAAAATTTTAGTACAACGTTTTAAAACTTTGTAATAGACTTTTTGCAAGGTTTAAAAAACGTTGTAAAAGACTTTTTGCAACGTTTTAAAAACGTTGTAAAATGTCTTTTGCAACGTTTTAAAAACGTTGTAAAAAGCCTTTTACAACGTTTTTTAAACGTTGTAAAAAGTCTATTACAACGTTTTTTAAACCTTGCAAAACGTCTATTACAAAGTTTAAAAAACGTTGTAAAATCTATTTTTCAAAAAAAAATAAAATTAATAGCATTTTGTTCCAAATTTGAACCCCCCCCCACCTAACACAAACATAATATCAACTATGCACTACAGCACTTTCCTCATATGCACCTTGGACCCCCTCTCGAGTTGTGCAATTACATGAATATCAGTACCATGACCAAATGAAGAACTTATCCCAAAAAAAATGAAGAATAAGGAAAGAATTATATCTCACGCATTGAATGTTTACATTACTTGAGATGAATGCTTACAGTATCCCCTTCTTCAAAAAGGAGACAGTATATACGAATATACTAAATAGTAGGAAAATGAGAGTAAATTAACTTTGGACAATTTTTAAGATCAGATACAACAACTCAACAATTTTTGAGAAATTCCTAGAAATGATTTGATAAAGGATGCTAGTTTAGGAACTCACGACAGACGAGCCAGATATAAGGTAGTCCACTAGTCTTAGAATCATGGATGCACCACCAGCAAAGTTCAATGAAACTACAGTGGAAGATGTCATTTAAGCTGTTCATGAAACAGGTGAGGATCCGTTATTCGTAGTAACAACCTTCATATATGACTGAAAGATCATAATGATTCTATTCACACTCGGAAGGTACAACGTAACAATGAAAGCCCTTTGAAATGATAGGAGTAGCTGATTGTTCAACACTGGCAGTTATCTGCACAATCAATAAGCAAATAATTCAAAATAGTGCCCAATTTCCCCTAAAATTGTTCTACAAATTAAATTTGTGAAACCGAGAAAAAAAGAACTTACAGCACTGACAAAAGGATCAAATGCTCCTTCCACAAGGTATGACAAAGTTGTTTCATAATCAACAATAGTGCCTTGAAAATGATAGAATAAAGTATCATTAAATGATGAGCATTCATATTATCTAACAAAAAATTAGAAATAAAAAAAAAGATGGGTATTCATATTGGATTTCAGTTATAAATGTGATTGTGTTCCAGACATGAGGAATGCCAATAACGTACAGATATCCAACTACTAATCAAACCAATAACGTACTATCCAACTTTTGAGGCGGAGAAGGAGACACCAATACTATATTCATTATGATAATTAACGGGACCACATTCTTGTAAACGACTCAAGTAATTGAGACAAAGGCCGAGTATTGTTGAGTTGTATCATGCTCTTCATTACGCATCAAGATGCATAATAAACCAGTAAGCATAAACCAGATACTAATAATAGATCAACAGAGTAAAAACAGTATTTCGCCATCACTTGTTAGTTACACCATCAATCATTAAACTCTACACACCTAAACCAGTAAGCATACTCTATCACTAGTG
The DNA here is from genome assembly GCA_013146195.2 of Codonopsis lanceolata. Classification (NCBI taxonomy): domain Eukaryota; kingdom Viridiplantae; phylum Streptophyta; class Magnoliopsida; order Asterales; family Campanulaceae; genus Codonopsis; species Codonopsis lanceolata. The sequence goes on along the minus strand of CM028379.1, from coordinate 24,626,174 downwards.
CACTCTGCATGATTGCTCAAACCTAAACTCAGCGTGGGAGTCTGGGACCATGCAACTGCGAGCAGGAAGCACAAGCACACCCACCAATTAAAAGCATAACTCCTAGTGCATTTGAATTATAAACATCTATCTGACATTAAACAGGACATTTATTATGTCAAAAATAGGATAAACAAAAATGATTGTGGGAGATCCTACAGAAATAAATTTAAAGGAAATCCTACAAAAAACTCCAAATGATTTTCCTCATAAAAAAAAGATGGATCTCATAAACACATTTAAATGGTGGAAGTTGGCAACGGCCAAGTACTAGAGTTTCTCATCCCCCTCAAGTGATAGAAAGAGAAGTTGAAAGAGATAGAGAAATGAAACCTCAAAGAAACTTTAGAATGAAGGAGCTTTTACTATAAGAGCACACACACATCCTACAAGAGTGTCAAACAAGAGCAATAGTAACTGAAACAAAGGATTTCGGTTTCCCTTTATTTTTCGTACCTGCATGACATATACTTTTGTCTAAAGTATAACTTATCTATGCAGAGAAAAGAAATTAGTTGGCCAATGTTTAACGAGTGAACTTCTTTCTCGCCAACCATGAAAAATAAAAGTCAAAATTTCTCGGCAAGATATATGAAAGTTAACCAGATACAATTTTGAATCCCAGAGTGTTATACTCACAATCAACCTTTTCCGACTTATAGTCAGATGACACCACTTCTTATATAGTGATGAAATGTCGCATCACTACGAGTCTACGACCCCATCTGATAACTTAAGAAAATATAAATACACCCTCAGGTTCAAGTATAGAATTTCTCATAAGCTAAGATCTGTAGATCAGAAGTTAAACTCACTCTTTCTCTTGTGCCTAGCTTCTCTGTCAAAGCAAGCAATTCCTTCTCCTTCATCTGCAGGTTGCTTCTTATAGATTCAGCTTCCTGTAATCAAATAAAACAAAAACAAACAATAAAATATAAAACCTATGATGTGCTAAAGAAAATATAAAAAATCAAACAGACCAAAGTGACACTCACTTTCTCCTTCACTATTAAGTTCGCAAGTCTATGATTTACATCATCCTCTTTCATCCTCAAAGCTGAATTAGCTAAATCAATTTTATGTTGAGTTTCTTCAAGTTCCTTCTCTTTCTTCTTAAAAGCCCTCTCAATTTCATTGACCTTTTCCTCCCTCTGAAAGATGTTTCTACGACCTTCACATAACCTCTCTTCCTCATCGTGTAATTTCCTTTCCCACTCTTGCAAGTCTTTTTTATGTTTGGAAAAAGTCGTTTCATGTGCCTCTTGCCTACAAAAGATTCAACCAAGTTCTAAATACTGATATTCCATACTACATAGGCATCAACATGAAAGGCTGGGTACAGATCATACTCTGCATTTAAAGACAGGCACTCTCGCTGAAGCACACTTTCACGGGTCTCAACCTCTTGCAATTTCCTCTCCAGTTCTAAACTCTTTCTACTTGCCTCAGCAAGCTTAGCTTCAGCAGAATGCATCTTTTCTACCACCTCCCTAGATCTATCCCCAAATACCAGCAATCAATGAGTTTGCATCAGCCAACTTAGTCTCAGATGTAAGCTTCCTTTGTGTGTTCTCTGCACGAATTTCACGCAAAGCCTTCTCAAGCTGCAGCAAGGAAGGATCATGTAATGCCAGCCATAATGGTAAAACAAATATATTAAAGCCTCCTATGCAACAAGCTATTAGTTCATCAAAATTTGGCATATACACAAAATAATTAGAAATGACTATACTGGCCAAAATAGATACCTCATAAAGAAAGAAGCAAAAAAGACAAAGCATAGAAAAGATGATGAAATATCAGTCAACTCCTCAGATAGAAGTGAACAACCAACAAGCTAAAACAGATTTAAGGTTGAGGCTTTAACAGTCAAATATACCAGAAAAAGTAATTATTTCTGATTCCTTTAACACGTCATTAGATTTAGGACTTTAACTCTTAAAACACCTAGATCAAAGTCAGAATCAATTTTTACTGGCCAAAAGCTTAACTTTCCAAATACCATGGATTCTCGTAAAAAGGATGGCAGGCAAGTAGTAAAAGGTAAAACTGTCTAAATTCACAAATTGAACGGCACAGTAAGGAAAGAAAGAGCCAGTTAGGATAAACAAAATGCTATTGAAACCATTTCAGCATCCCATATGAATATGATAGGTCAAGCTGTAACTAAGATCTAGGGCCCATAATTTGACCTAGAATATTTATTTCTTAATCAGTTTTTGGAACTTGAGGGTCGGTATCCCTAGCATTACACTAGAAAAATGCTTACATTGGTAGTTGGAAGCTGAAGCCAAACAAGAAATGCAATGCAATTGCCTATGTTAGCTACATACAAGACCTGGAAGGCAGTGCAATTGTTCCTAACATCACTGCAGTTGGTGACAATTAAAACATATAATCAGCTTGCAATGCGTTCCAACAGATGCAAAATATTACTTGTAGAGCATAGAAGAGTAGTAGAATGAGTTATGACAACTTACAAGTACCACAAGCCTGTGAGCTAACACATGTCAGGCGAGAGTGCACCAGACTCTGAAATGCAAGAAGGAAAGAAAGACATTCCTCAGATATACCTCACATGTCAGTGGAGATTAGTGTGTTAGTTATTGGGCTATAGTTGTAAGGGAGAATTCCTTAAATAAAAACTGTTTTGGGGCTGTAGTTGTTTAGTGTGTTGGAGCAGTTTTTTAAAGTTATAGACTGGTCAAATCAAACTAGGATTTTGGGTTGTAATTTACAAAAGAAGCTTAATAATTTTGGGCAGAGTAGTGCTAGGGTGGCAACTTTGGTTTGGTTGTTTAATAAGTCAGGAGGTCCAACATCTGTATTGTCAAACATTTCTCAATAGTTAAAAAAGAAATACTGTAGAACATTAACTCACATTCTTTCTTCTGTCCAGATGCCTTCACTGCGGCTGCGCGTTCTTCAGCAGCCTTTTTCTCCTCTTCAGTCTCCTCGCCAAAGAGATCCACATCATCATCATCATCATCCTCCGCAGCTGCAGCCTGAGGCTCAAATTTAACGCAGAACATTAGGACCTGTGTAAACAATACTGGATAGAACTGAGGTGAAAGAAACCAAATTAAAATGGAAAACTTGTGAAACAAATGCAGTGCATAATGGAATCAGAGTACTAGTAATCCCAGAGTTAGACTTGCCTTTGTGTCAGCAGTAGGAGGAGTTGCAATAGCTTCTTCAGTGATAGGAGCAGATCCCTCTATAGTGACTCCAGAACCTTCCCCAGAAACACCACTGTAAGAGCAAGTTGTAATCATTAGGAAAAACTAAAGCAACAACAGTTAGAAGCCAGATAGTACTTCTGTATGTCCATACCACCAAAGAAAACTAATTAAATAACTAAACAACAAAAACTAACAAAAGTGAGTCCCAGAACTTACGAAATCCTCAGAAGTGCTTCGATGTGATTATACCAGCGAGAGACATTCACATATTCTGATGTGGCTGCTTAGCTTCCTTGTATGTATTGTCATGTCACCCTCGTCACGAGCATATGTTTCCACGTGTAGGAATACTCAAATTACGTTGTTACTTATCTACAAAAGGAGGTCACATCAGGTGTAATAATTCCAATATATCTGAAGCATGCATTTCCAATATATCTGAAGGATGCATTTGAGGAATATATATTGTTTGCTTTATTTTCCTTCTTAACAAAATTATGCAGAGGTCTGAATTGGTAATTATATTAATGACGTGCTAATTATATCTATCTATTGATGTGCAATGAACCAGTGGTTGAGAAGGAGGTTGGGGGGAGGGGAGTATATAGAATCTTGTATTGACATGAGCTGGCTTTAGTTTTCTGGATAACAATGAACTTGTACAGTCAACTTTGACCTGTGGAGTGCAGGTTCATTGACTCCCAAATCCACACCACAAAGTACAAAATATATTATATAATAAGGTAAATGCCATTACAAATAGTCATTGCTATTGTTTTTCTTTGACTGTAAACTCTGCATAACCAGGCTTTTCAACTCATGTGCTTGCGATTTAGCTTGGTGGTAACTTTTGTTTTCTTCTTCTCACCTCCTCCCCTGTAGTCATTCTTTTGCCTGATTTCTAAATTGAATACTTATTCTGGAAAACAGAGATGCACAAGGAAAAAGGTAGTGGACTAGTACCTTGGCCAAACAGGCTTACAAGTCCACCTCCTCGCATTAACGAAATTGGTGTTACTCCTGATCTATTTCAAGAAGACACTGTGAGTTGCTTCAAATTCAAGACCACATAGAAAAAACAATGTAGTTATTTGTGCCAATTTTCATGTACTTTTGATATAGATTCATCTTCCAGTTACTAAAACATCATGTAATGCAGAGCATATGGCATGATCGAGTAATCGAGTACTGGAAGCAGATGAAATCTGTTATACAGAAGAACTCCATTCGAAATGTCATGGATATGAACTCAAACCTTGGTGGATTTGCTGTAGCACTAAAGGATAAAGATGACCTAAAAACAGGATACACTTAATATTATAAAAAACTAACAGCTCTCTCTTGGGACACTATTGGGAATAAATGAATGTTCTAACAAAGGAGATGTTGCCAGGTGCTAAGGAGATTAAGGATGGAATCTGATGACCATTATATAACACTGACATGGCACAATACAAAAGAAAATGTTGGCATTGCCTTACACAGTTTAAATCAACCAACTGCAAAAGCCTAAAAAAGATCAGACCTTGCCAAAAGTCCTCTCTCCCACTAGGATGGCTCTACAGTTATCATGGAGTGCAGTGGCGACCTGTAATGAGAATAACCATTTAGAACTCTTATTATTGCAAAATAATCAATTTCATATATAAAGGTCAAGTATGAGCTGCTCACTATTTCACTTGCATTGGCAGTGTTTTTGTTCACCAAAACCTGCATTGAAGCATCAAAATTAGTGGCTAGCTCTCATGGCCTAAGAAATAAGCTGGGAACAATCAAGAACTGCACTGCATTTGACTTTTGTTTGAATTTTGATACTCATCAAAAAAGCAATACCATCAAATCTATTGAACATTTGGGGCTAAAAAAGTTCTAGAGTCAATTTGGTCTAGGTTGACCCTGTGCCATCATAATATAAGCTACTTCCCATCAGTTCCGATTTATGTTTCGTTCCTTTCCACTGACCATTTGGTTTATCTTTAAGACACCAAACTCCACTCACTCACTCACTCTAACCAGGCCAGGAAAATCTAAGTTAATTCACATTGCAATCAACATCTTTTGCAATGATTAGACCTTAAGCAGTTGAGTACACTTCTCAAATTAACGAAAGCTACTTATGTAAGGGGAACATGTAAATGGATTCTTTTTAGAATAGTAAGTAGCTAAGCAGTAACACAAAGTTTTCTTTTTAGGAGAGTAGTAAGTTTGCCGTAGCTTTTGCTATAATAAATTATTTTTTCTTCTTCTTCCATCTCTCTTGTCCCGGTATTCTTTGGGAGTTTGCAAGTGATTGCAATGGTGGACAAAATATTTAGTAGCAGAGACTGACGTTAGCAATCGATTGCTTCTTGATCATCAAACAGTGTTTTCTTCAAAAAGAGTTAAAGTTGGTGGTTATAAATTAATTCTGCCGAGAAAGAAAACTGGATGCAGTTATAGCTCTGAATTATTGGAGTCTAGTTTGTTAGGTGGGCCTCATTTTTCTGACAGTTTACTTAGAATAAAGTCCCTTTTATTATGTTGTCTTCTGGTCCAGAAAATTAAGACATTCTAATTGCATTCTGTAAGAAACATTTTGCTGTCCAGAATTATGCATGCTCCATCGGGTCTCTGCTCATTTGTTGTGTTAAGTTTGGGGTAACTGGAAGTCCTGTTCTCATGGTGTACTAGATGCACCAACTGAGCTAAAGAGTCAACACTGCAGTAATTTTTTTTGATATTCTGCCCATGGACTTTTGTCATGTCTTGTTGGGACGTCCGTGGCAACACGATGGTTGCGTCATTCACAATGGGAGACCTACCTACCAAGGAGAGTACTAAAATTGAGACCAAGAACACTTCAAAAGAACCTGAAGATGGGTTCGAAATTGATATTTTTGAGGGAGTGGCTGTTCAGATGTTTGACATTTCTTCTTCTGGTGATGAGATTGTTGAGCTCAACTTTAAAGACTGTAGCTTCAAGATAAAAGTTCTTCCAAAAGAGTTCCATCACACCTGTAAATCAACTAGCTTAATGCTATGGGAATCAGCTCGACTAATGGCCTCCCTCCTTGCTTCAAATTAAACCATTTTTTCGGGGAAAAGAGTGTTGGAGCTGGGTTGTGGCAGTGGGGGTATTTGCTCAATGATCGCCACTAAATCTACTGACCTCGTGGTCCCCACTGATGGAGATGAAAAGGCTTTGGAGTTGCTGTCCTACAATGTTTCTTCAAATCTCCAATCTCATTCAATAGCCAAACTATCTGTACAGAAACTAGAATGGGGGAACCGAGACCATATAGAATCCATCAAGCAATTAAGCAACAGGGGTTTTGAGGTTATTATCAGAACAGATGTAACTTACGTTGCTGAAGCGATAATGCCTTTGTTTGAAACTGCAAAAGAGTTGCTTTCATCTGATAAAGGCAATGAGGATTCCTCGAGACCAACTCTTATTTTGTGCCATGTATTACGTAGAGTTGATGAGCCATCGATACTCTTGGCTACATCTCATTTTGGTTTTAGGCTGGTTGATAGATGGCCTGTGGAGATATCAGATAGATCATCTCGAAGTATCATCAGCAGTTGTTTTCCAAGTATTCAGCAGATGTATAATCCGAATTCGGCATTGAATATTCTGTACTTCCATGCCATATAAGACGACATTCAAATTTCACTCCTGTTGACTATTTTAAAGCACAAGTCTGTTGCCAATTGTGAGAAGAGGGGATGATCTTCTTTTATGTTTATGTAATTCTTCATAAGCAGAACAACTGTACTAATGGTTTTTTAAAATAAAATACGCATACTCTTAACTTACGAATCTTAGAGAAGGCAATTTTCTCAATCTTGCCCTGAATATTGGTACAGGGTGCTGTGGCTTGCCTTCATATGGTGCATTGCTTTCACTTGGCTGGTTTTCCTAAAGGCCTTATCAGTTGTGTGACTGGGAAAGGATCTGAGATAGGAGATTTCTTAACAATGCATCCTGGAGTCAACTGTATAAGGTAAAAGCTGACGTCACCTTCTGTTAATGTTATGGTCTCTGTCTCTTGAACTATATTTTCTTGTAAAATGCTATATAAAACTTTGTTGCATTTTGTTCTAGTTCTGACATCATACTTATTGTTTCAGCTTCACAGGTGGGGATACGAGGATTGCAATTTCCAAGAAGGCAGGCATGGTTCCGCTACAAATGGAGCTGGGAGGCAAAGATGCTTGTATCGTGCTTGAGGATGCTGACCTAGATTTGGTTGTGTCAAATATAATCAAAGGAGGCTTTTCCTACAGTGGCCAAAGGTGCACAGTCATAAAGGTTATCTTGGTGATGGAATCAGTTGCTGACTCACTAGTTGAAAAAGTGAAGGCCAAAGTGGGGAAACTAACAGTGGGACCACCCGAGGACGATTGTGACATCACTCCGGTTGTTTCAGAGTCCTCTGCAAACTTTATCGAAGGGCTGGTGAAGGATGCTAAAACAAATGGTGCAACATTCTGTCAGGAGTACAAGAGAGAGGGAAACCTTATCTGGCCCTTGCTGTTGGATCACGTTCAGCCTGACATGAAGATCGCGTGGGAAGAGCCGTTTGGGCCCGTTTTACCTGTGATCAGGATCACTTCTATTGAAGAAGGAATCCACCATTGCAATGCCAGCAATTTCGGCCTCCAGGTACAAATACCCTTGTCCTTAATTGCTCTTAACAACACTATACCATGGTTCAAGGCTAATGTATATCTTGCTGAATAACAGGGTTGTATCTTTACGAGGGATATCAACAAAGCGATATTGATCAGTGACGCAATGAAGACAGGAACAGTCCAGATTAACTCAGCACTGGCTCGTGGTCCTGATCAGTTCCCTTTCCAGGTGATTTAAACATATATATACCATCACTCTTTATAAAGACTACTAGCTAGCTAGTACTTTACGATGAAGCAATTTAGGTTTAACAATGGAAATCTGCTTCATCAATGACAGGGTTTGAAGGACAGTGGAATAGGATCGCAGGGAATCACCAACAGTATAAATATGATGACAAAAATCAAGAGCACTGTTATCAACTTGTCGAGCCCGCCTTATACCATGGGCTATCTCTACTATATATATCATCTGTTACAAAATAAGTTACCGCCAGACGCTGCTAGCGGCATCGCTATCATCTCCATAACTCTATTCTATTGCATGTAATTTGTAGCTTATAGGGAATTAGACCGGCATTTTGAGTTTTTTAGCTCTTTCTTCCTTGGCTAAGGAGACCGAAGAATAATACTGTAATAGAATTTAGACTTGTTTATTGATTTATAGTTGTTAAAAAAATTGAAAATAAGTGACAGATGACGGTCACATAAGGAAATCGTAATCTAATTCAATGACAAATAACAATTCCTATACTAACTAGTAACTAAATCCTATCTGGACAATAATTAAAAGAAGTCCTATTCTATTAGCAGATTTTTTCCTACATAGTCTATCATGCCTTTCCAACTTGTACTTCCATTTGTCCATGTTTTACAAAAGAGACCATCAAGTGCCCAACTTCTCTCTTAAATATTTCGCCAATTTACTCTTTTTGTCATTTCATCAAACAGATAGAGTGCATTTTTCAGTTTTAATGTTTAGTAAGTTACAGGCTGAAATTAATCTCATTATTCATAATTCTCAACCCCTAGCAACAAAAAACTAAGTAGAGTTGCAAAGAACAAGTGTTATTCACAAAAGTAAGTGCGTCCTCCAAATTTTTATACAAAGAATAACGATCAATATTAATAGATTTTTACCTGTATTGTCAAACTTGGAGGTCAAGAATAAAGTTTCATGTGTACTCCCGAGTGCTTCCAATAACCTATAAACAAAAATTCAGTAAAGTTCTTCAAAGAAAGTCATGAAAATTGAACTAAAATTTGAAACGAAGGAGGAACGTACAGTGGAGAAATTGTCTGCTGAGGGCTGGATGCGTGATGCTGATAAAGAGAGAGAGCGGGGAGTTTCGTAATTGCTTTGAGAGTGGAGGAGGAAAGAGTGGGCTGCAACGCGAACGAGGTGGAGAAGGTTTAGGTTTACGCGAACGAGGTGGAGAGGTTTAGGGCTTCTAACGTTAACTCTGTCTTCAATTTACTTATTTTTTCAACTTACTCTTTCTTTTGTTGGACGGGGGAATTGGGGAAACTAGACAGCGCGGGGAAATCAGCCCGCCATTTTTTTTCAGGGCTATAACAACGTTTAATAAAACATTATTAAATAAAATAAATTCATTTTATAAATTGTTGGGTTAGAAAATATCACAACGTTTATAAAAAACGCTGTAGCTTAAATTACAGACAAAGTTTTGGAATAAAACGTTGTGATAATGCATTCAAACACAACGTTTCCAGAAAAAACGTTGTAAAAGACTAAAATAAGACAACATTTACAACAAAAAGGTTGTGAAAAATCATGTTTGCACAACGTTTTTCAAAAAGAACGTTGTAAAATCCTATAACTAGAAAATGTTTAACAGAAAACGTTGTCAAATGTCCCTAAGACAACGTTTGGATAGAAAATGTAGTGGCTTTTCAAAGGATAAATCAATTTATAAAAGCTCATAGAGAGGTAAAGACTGAAAGATAGATTATTTGAAAGAACATCTGAATTTATTCAAAGATAAATTACAAATTACATCAGCCTAGACACTCTATGTACAGTTTCTGTCCTCGTCCTTTCAAGCCTTAATCTTTACTAAATTATTCATAAATGAACTCTTAAGTAAAGAGGACAATAGGAAACGAGAACGAGAGACTGTTATGAGAAGACACTATTGATGGTCGTTCATATATAAAATATCTTAACGATTGAGTGCATAACACTCGTCCTTCTATGATGATTGATTATTGCACATTCAACAACATTTGTATATGAATACAAATATGAAGATATAAATGTAATATCTACAGACAGCTCTTCATCTTCCATAGGCTCCATCTAAAATCAATCTTCAAATCGATCCAAGAGCTTGACCTCTAGCTTTAGGAATAAAGTCCTGAAGCTTCAGCTAAAGGCTGAGTTCTTCGAAGAAGGGTGAAGAACTCAAATCAAGAACTGGGTTCTTGACCAAGATCTGATCTCTCTCACTTCTTCTTCAAAGCTTTTCTTCCTAGCAATCCACAGAGAGTGTTTTGCTAAGGTCTAAGTAAGCACACTACAATCTCCTGTGAAGATCTGAGATGCGTTGGTGAAGACGATCTCGTGTAGATCTTACAGCTTCTTTGAAGTTCTAGTTGCAGGAGTCTTCATGTTCATCGATGTCGTCGTCATTTTTGTTGTTATTGTTATATTTGTTGTTGTTGTTGTTGCTTTTTTTTGTTGAAGAGGATGAGAGATCTCTTTTATAGACCGAGGTCAAATGATCGTTGAAAAATGAAAATGATTTTTCTATCCGTTAGAGAGATGTCGTTGTTGAAGTTCGTCGGATAGAGATGTTGTTCACTGGATCTTTGACTGTTAGATAAAAGCTTTGTCTTGTAGCTCCTGAACTGGTTGCCTGTCAAACTGTATTGATAAGTCTCTGAAAAGCGAGTCTGTTGTCTGATGCACTATCAGGTGGTCTGTCCAATAGAGTAGATTCTTTTGACTTTTCCAGACCACGTGAGTGAGAGAAAGTCCTACAACATCACTTGTGTCAGGCTTCATAAAGATTTGAATTGCTCTTGAAGCTTGATCACATTTGTCTTGTCTTGATCTACTGCGATTCTATCTCTTTATACCACGTGCATAATTAAGTCTGCCGGTGTGATGTTCAATGGTGAGTCTTCTTGTAAGGAAGGACTGTTGGTTGCTATTGTGAACATTCAAACCGTAGCAAGTCTGCTGGTAGCGAGTCTTCGAGGTATTTCCGTGATGCACTTGATAAATCTACTGGTGACGAATCCTTTGAGAAACTTCGACACTATAGCACGTCTGCTGGTGGTGAGTCTTCAAAGTGTCCTTTAGTGCATATGACAAGTCTGATGGTGACGAGTCTTTCAAAAACCTTGATGCTACATCAAATCTGTTGGTGCTAGTGCATATGAAGCGTTGGTCTGTTTCAATCATCATTTAGAAGGTAGGACTAGATTAGGACAACCTAACCTAAGACCTATGTGTTGTCAAACAAGTTGCCACACTAATCGGTACACAGCCCTCTTAGCCACTTGTTATGACACACAGTAATGGGAATAAGCAAATCAAAATATTCAGAATATGAAAGGTGATAAGTTGATTATCAAGAAGCATATTCCAACAACTTCTTTTTTATCACCCGCGTCAGCCACGTGAGAGGGGACCACGTGATGAGCCTCAGGGGAGGTTCATATTGATGAGGAGGTGGATCCCTTGGAGGCTATCTCCAATAAGAAGGAGGAGATCCTGTTAGAGAACCAGATGATTAGTCAGTAGTTGGCGCAAATGCACGCCGACCAGACTCATTTTTTTGGTTGGGCTAACCAGGTGGGGCATAATGTCTCCACATATTATGGGATGCCACCTGGCATGATCCCCGAGTTTCATCCTCCTTCGTTATTTCCTCCTGACTCACCATGAGTCGAAGCCCAAGTTTCTTCCTTTTTCGTTAGGCATGACATTTATGTCCTTTTGATATTTCTCCTCCATCAACCCTCTTATAGGAAGATCCTCAATTTGGAGGACAAAATAAAATTTAAGTTTGTGGGGGGGGGGGGATTCTAAGCCCAAGGCCTTTGCAGGTCCCAGCCTAAGGAAGAGTGGAGTTGGACCACGTTTTTAAGGGTGAGGGAAATTTTTTGCCCCTCTATCGTCTCTTCTACTCACTCTATTTTCTTGCTTTTTATATTTTCTTATTTTAGGAGATGTTGCCTTGACTAGACTACTATAATATTTGGTTCTTTCGGTACCCATTATGGGGACCGATCATCAATTGGGTCATCAACTAATCTCCAATTTTATTTAAAAAGATAAAAAAAATTAAAAAATATTTTAATAAAAGATCTTCATTCTCGAGTCCTGGTGTGGTCACTTCGGTCGATGAGGACTTAATGCAATGAATCACATAACTTTTCTATAGATCATTCTGGAATTTACTTGATTCTGCAAAATTCTTGATTTTCTCCAAATCTCTATGCACTTTTACCAGTCATGAGTATGGATTGATTTGAATATTTTTACTAAGTTTATAGTACGTATTTCATTTTGGCAACAAGATATGCACAAGAATATGATGAATAGTCGTCCTGACATGATTGTTGCATTAAATTGTAACTTAGGGTCAATTGCATGATAATTAGATCCCTTGGGTTTTTCTTGCTAATATATTTCAAGCACACTTTTGAACCATGTATGCATGTTAGTCTTGATTACCCCTACCACTTTTCTAGCGAATGCTTATGTAAAATCCAGTGATGCTAAATCTTCAATTCCACAACCTTCATGATGGATATGATATTTTATGTGTTTTTCTTTCTTAAAAACTGGATGAGTATTTTGTCATTAAGATATGATATAGGCCATCTTTGGATCGTTTGAGCCTAAATATTTCCTAACCTAACTAAAAATATCCCTAGTGTCCCCTTTGAGTTTTATTAAAAAGAATGGAGTGTGCTAAGCACACATTGAACCCCCATTCGACTTCGTTTCTTAAACCCACATTAACTTAACCTTAAAGCTTATACACTTTAGCCTACCCTTTGAGAGAGTAGGATGTGGGTGAGAAATTAATTTTATGGGACCATTTTTCAGTTAGAAAAGTTTTCCGAAGACTTCATCATCCCCGTCGTGATGAAAAAAAAATGATTCGACGAAAAATAAAATTGAAGAAGAAGAGTGCAATAAGATTCAAATGAAAGCATAGCTTTCAAGAGAAAAATACGATAGAAAAGTTCTTCTGAAAATGGAACGCTAGTTATTTTTAGCTTGATATATTGTACAAAACAAGTTTGGGGGAAAATTCCCCACTTGTAGTCTTTGTAGGTCCTAGCCTAATTGGGAAAAACTTCCTTTTATTTGGAAGTATTTGGGGAAAAGGGTTGTCTTGCTCTCTCACTTTGTATTCTATTCTCTTTCCATCATATCCCCCAACACCAAGGCCTTACATTACAAGCGTATTAAAGACCTATTGATCTTCTTGCAAATGCTTGTGTTGGTTGATTTGATTGCAATACATGTAAATTGATCCCCACTTCATATATTAATATTATTCGCAAGCTCACTGTGTTAGCATAATCTTAGCTATTGCAAGTAATTGGGGTATGAAAGCTTTGTATGTCATGCATAGGAAGCGCGTGGGATGGATGTATAAGTATTTGAAATCCTTGGTGTTTTCTCTTTATGTGATAGACTGAGTTCGGATGGTAGAACGCATACTCTGTGTTACATTGGTTTTATTGAAAATCCTGATTTTTAGAATGAATGTTGTGCTTAGCTAAGTAAAACTGTTTAAGTTAAGATGTTTTCTTTGGCTTGTTATCACACACACACACGAAGAAGTTAAGACCGGTAGCAATCAGTTTGTTTTGTAGATGAGTCTGCACATATGTGGTGAGCATCTTTCTGAGACAACTATGATATGTCATGCCTTTGTGACTTGAGATTGAAACCAAAAAGATTTATTTTTTTGTTATTTATTCTATATTTATTGTTTTTAGAGTAATTTTTACCTGCTTTTGTATTTACTAGTTTTTGTATTTATCCACATAGTCGAGTCGCTCGTTAGAGTCTCCTTGAGTTTGTGGGTTTCTAGAGGAGAATAAATAGTGTCACCCTCCAAAAAGATTTTTTTTTTAAATTTTTGTAAGTTTAATTGCTTTTGTATTTATAAATATTGTTTACTCATGGACAAGCAAAGTCTAAGTTTGTGGGTATTTGATAGACGTATTTTATACATCTTTATTGGGTACTTTTATACATTAGAAATAACAATTTCATGAGGCTTTTGGCTACTAATATGTGTTTTGGAGCTATATTGTTAGTTTCAGGGTTTTAGGTGAAATTATGAGATTTATAAAGCTTTTATTGAAGATTTGAAGGAAGGGTGAAAAGTGCAATCATTGAAAAGAAGACTGAAAAGGATTCTGGACCCCCTTGCGGACGCAAGGGTATGAGACCTTGCCCCCGCAAGGTCTCTAGCATGCAACCACAGCAGGAACAGGGCCTTACTGCGACACATTCCTCCAAGACCTTGCCCTCGCAAGCCTCCCAGTAGCCGACTTATATATGGGACTTTCACCCTGACTGAACTATTTCCTTCACCTCAAACACCCTGGTATATATAGAAGACATGTAGCCAAAGTCAAGGGACGACCAACAACACCGAAGAACACTCAGAAACGTTAGGATTTAGTTTGTAATACATAGTTTAGTAGTTGTAATTATAGTTTTGAAGATCGATTCATGTATTCTTTCATCCTGCTGTTTGGTTCATCTTCAAGGATGAACTAATTGTTCATTAATCTAGGAGTTGGGAGGTAACTTGTATCGAATCTATTGCTCAATATATTTTTATTCATTCAATTCTTGTTGATCATAAAGTTTATCAATCTCTTTACTTTCTAGCTTTGACCAAATGAATAGAATCGCAAGTAGTAAAGAGCTAGAGGTGTGGATAGCTGCACGGCCAAATGCATATGTCGTACACTGGCTCACCATCGTGATAAATTGACCTTATCGATGCACGAGAGTGATAAGTTATGGTCAGGTACATATATATGTTCCTAAGTGATAGATAGGAAATTCATATGTTCTCGTTCTTGGGATATAGATTTAATTAATTATTTAGGATGGAGACTGAATTATAATTTGATGATCTATATCAATATTTTGTAAACGAACCCAAAGTATTGATTGATACTTTATTTAAAAAGAGCAATAGAGTAGATGCAAGTGAATCCCCGATCCTAGATTTTCCTCCATCATAAGATCTTCATAACTGTGATTGCTGCTTAGACTATCAATTAGATTTCCTGTTTTAGTAGAATAAATTAGATCAAATAAAATAAAACCCCTCAGTTTAGTTGCTATCGATATACTTGCTACTTGAATTCTTCTTATCTCTGTGATTCGACCCTTGCTTCCCAAACTATTCTGCAATAGTCTTGTGCACTTGCTTAGTATAAATTTAATACACGATCAGTTTATATGTATCATTTAACTCCCGTTAAGTTCACTTACCTGAAACACTAATGGGAAAAAATATTTGTAAGTCCAATAAATTTATAAAATATATGTTATCATTGTTGTAGGACATTATATCGTAGGGGTAGGAAATTGGTGTGTCTATAGAGCCCCCTCAACGACGGAGTTTGCAAGTGAACCGAATTCATATTCAGATGAACGTCGTTGATAAGATATAGACTTCCGATTTCGGGACATGCTTTACAAAAAAGATATTGTTTTTATGTATGAAATGAGTTTTAAAATATGTGTAATGCAAGTCCGGGCGTAGTGGAATTCTCCTCGTCTCCTCCTCCTTTCTTTTTTTGTTTTTGTTTTTTGTGAATTGAAATACATGTATATTGAAAAAACATATGAATTGAAAGACATGTGTGTATTGAAAGACATGTGTGTATTGAAAAGCATATGTACTGAATAACTTGTGTGTATTTAAAAAGCATATGTATTGAAAAGCAGTGTGTATTGAAAGACATGTATATTGAAAATAGAGTGTGTATCAAAAAACGTTGTGTATTGAAAAGTAGGTGTGTATTAAAAGACATGTATTTAAAAGACGTGTGTATTGAAAAACATGTGTGCATTGAAAAGCAGTGTGTATTGAAAGACATGTGTATTGAAAAGATAGTGTGTATGGAAAAGACATATGAAAAGTGAAAAGACAGGGTGTATGGAAAAGACATATGAATTGAAAAGATAGGTGTGTATTGAAAAGACATATGTATTAAAAGGACAACTGTGTATTGAAAAGACGACGTGCATTAAAAGACAGTGTGCATTGAAAAGCATATATTTTGAAAGATAGAGTATATTGAAAAACATATGTATGGGAAAAGCATTTGTATTGAAAGACATATGTATTGAAAAACATGTGTGTATTGAAAAGCATGTGTATTGAAAGACATTAATTGAAAAACATGTGTATTGAAAAGTAGGTGTGTATTAAAAGACATATGTAAGGAAAGACAATGTGTATTGAAAAGCAATGGGTATTGAAATGCATATGAATTGAAAGACATGTGTATTGAAAAACATATATATGGAAAAGCATGTGTATTGAAATACATGTGTATTGAAAAGCGGTGCGTATTGAAAAGCGTTGTATATTAAAAAGCAGGTGTGTATTGAAAGTGTGCATGTATATCATGTGTAAAAAGTGTACGTGTATGTATCATTTAACTCCCATTAAGTTTAGTTAACTGAAACACTAATGGAAAGCAACATTTGTAAGTCCAATAAATTTATAAAATATAAGTTATCATTTTTGTATGACATTATATCATAAAGGGTACGAAATTGGGGTGTCTACAAGTTGTGTGTATTGTGAAGCAATAGGCAGGATTTAATATATTCCCGACCATAAATGGGTGAATATTGATTTCTGGTGGAACTTTGACCAACAAGGCTAATGTCGCCCGAGCATCGGCAAATTGATTTCTATCTCGCGGTAAATAATGGAACGAGATATCATCAAACTCTTTTGCTAGACTTGTCAAATGAGCATGGTATAGTTGTAGCTGAGGATCCTTTGTTTTCCATTTCCCCACGATTTGATTTATAAATAAGGCGGAATCACCAAAGACTTCAAATTCTTTTGCTCCTCTTTGAAGAGCCTCTTCTAAATCAGTGACGCAAGCTTCATACTCGGTAGTGTTATTAGAACATTTGAACTTCAATCTTATGTCCAAAGGAGTATTAGAAGCTACTAGATCAATAAGCAGTATTCGTATGCTAAAACCTTGTTTGTTGGCAGCCCCCTCAAAGAACATTTTCCATTTGGTGTCATGATCTGTGATTTCAAAGACACCTTCATCTGGGAAACCTGGCTCTTCCACGTTTTCATATTCTAATGGTAAATCAGCAGGATGATCTACGATCACACTCCCTTTGATAGATTTGCGTGTGACGTATGTAATGTCAAACTCATTGAGTAAGAATGACCATTTAGCCAATCGATTAGATAGTGATGGCTTTCCGAAGATGTAGTTCATTGGGTCTATTCAGGAAATTACTTTGATGGACCGAACTTGCGGGTAAGTCTTGAGTCTCTGTGTTTCCTATACTAGACTAGTACAACTTTTCTCTAAGGCTAAATAGTTGAGCTCACTACCTTGTAACTTTCTGGTTATGATATAAATGGAAATTTCGACATAGGAATCTTCCTTTTCTTGTGCGAGTATAGCCTCAACCGCAGTGTCTGTGACAGTGAGGTATAATAAGAGAGGCTTCTAAATATGAGGAGGATCTAGCACTGGCGGACTAACAAGGTATTCTTTGAATTTTTCAAATGCGAGCTGGCATTCTTCATCCCACACTCGGTAAGTATCCTTTTTCAAAAGCTGAAAAAGTGGCTTACAGAAAGATGTCAGTTGTTTGATGAAGCGACTGATATATTGTAGTCAGCCCAGGAAACCCTTGACTTCTATTGGAGTCCTTGGTTGTGGCATATCTATGATAGCTTTTATTTTTGCAGGTTCTATTTCAATTCCTTGCTCAGTTACCATAAATCCCAAGACTTTGCCTTTGGTGACCACAAATGTGCATTTTTGTTGGGTTGAGCTTCATTTGATGTCTTCGTAACCATTTGAAGAATTTCTTAAGGTCTTTGCATGGGCTCCATTTGTATTGTCAGAATGAATGATCATATCATCTACGAACACCTCGACCTTTTTACGTATCATGTCATGGAAGAAAGTGGTGGCGGCTCTTTCATATGTAGCCCCAACATTCTTTAGCCCAAATGGCATGACTGTGTAGCAATATGTTCCACAGGGAGTGATAAAAGAAGTTTTTTTCTAGTCCTCTACTGCCATTTTGATTTGCTTGTAGCCCAAAATGTCGTTTACAAAAGATCTTAGCTTATGAGAAGCCACAACGTCTACCACAATATCAATGTTAGGTAGAGGGAAATCATATTTAGGAGATGTTTTGTTGAGGTTGCGGAAGTCTATGAAGATCTGAACCTTTCCATTAGGTTTGGTATTGTCACTATGTTTGATAGTCAAATCGGGTATTCAACCACCTGAATGAGCTTGACGTGTAGCTGCTTCATGATTTCTTCTTTCACTTTTAGTGACCATTTAGGCTTAATTATATGGAGCTTTTGCTTTACTAGTTTAGCATCAGAATATATAGGAATGCGATGCTCTACAACTGTTGGGTGCAACCCAGACATGTCTTTGTAAGACCATACGAAGAAATTTGACAACTGCTTGAGTAGACTGATCAATGCTGTTCTTTCTACCCATTGAAGATAACTGCCGATTTTGACCTCTTTGATCCCACTAACCAGCACCAGATTAATGGTGGACAAGTCTTCCTCTGACGCTGCTGATCTGTGCTCCTTTTTTTTCTTGACCAACTTTGCGAGCTCGATTAAGTATTCTTTATCTTCTTGGTCCACTTTGTTAAATAATTCATTATTAACTACTTTTATTATGTTTTAATTTAATTCAGTTAATTCGTTTTTTAACACATGTGCAACCAAGGAATACGCGAAGTCATTGAGATTTTCATTATTAACTAGGGTTACATGGTTGGCTATTTTATTGAGATCCTAGGGATTGAGGTCCTCAATTTTATGGTTAGGAAGCTGGCTGGTAGGTGACTAGTCCAAGGTGAAGAGGCAAAGAGGGGGAAGGGTGTATCTGAAGCGATCCACCAATTCTGCTAATGTTAGGAGTGGTCCAGTATTAGTGTACCAATTTTGCAATGGTCTATTAGTAATAGCCATAAATTCAGTCAGGAGTTCTTCATAGCTAGTTCCTCCGTCGATCATACCCAGGAAACTATCCCCCAGGAAGTCACTGCTAAACAATGCCAATGCATAGTCATCTTGGTCTATAGTTTAGGTATTCTCAACCGTCATAGCTTTGTATGTTGTGTTGCGAGGTTCTAGGATAACATTTTCCATTTCATTGGTGGCGAGACTGACATCTTCGAATATCTCCTAACCAGGGTGTCTTCTACCATTTCAATATGTCCACGGTTCTGGGAACATGAGATAGGTAGCTGTTTTACCCTTCTTCACAAAGTACCCATTCAGGGTCTTTCTATATGGCTTTAGGGGAGGATCCTTATAAGGCCGCCTTTCACGTCTGCCTTACTTCTTTCACGTTATTCTTTCATGACAATGGCCAACTCGGCTGGTGTAGGAATGTATCCTAAACCAAATGGGGGAGTACATTCCTTAATTTCTTCTTGGACTAAATTGATAAGCCCTTGTTGATTTCTTCCCAGACCCGGTCCAGGCATGTAGTTCATTTTCCAGAGCATGTTTGATGGAACCATTTCTCTAAAGACTATGGATTTCTTTCCAGTAATGTCAGTCTCTCGCTTATATTCAATTGCATTGTCCTGGCCTGCGGATTGACTTCAAAGCTAGTTAGGAAGATACCAGTGTCATCATCCTTTATATCGAGGATCAGGATATCCCCGCTTTCTTTGTTTTCAATGTTCTTATCAGCAAGTATGATCACTATGTGATCGTCATAGATGAACTTGACACGTTGGTGCAGCGAAGAAGCTACCCCCTTTATCCCATGGATCCATGGACATCCCAACAATAAGTTGAAAGATGCCGGAATATCCAGGACCTAGAATTTAACTGGCATAGTGAGTGGGTCAATTGTCATCATTAAAGTAACCACTCCCAGGACATACCTGCTTGTGTTTTCATAAGCCCTTACTACTTGTGACGATGGGGTTAATTATGAGATCTTTGATCCTATTTTTGCTTACGTGCCTATAGGACAAACATTCAGAGATGAGTCGTTCTATCAGGACTCAAGGCACCCATTTTTCCATGACCCCTACAGAGATGTGAAGAGTGTCAATGTTGTTGATTCCTTCTTTTGGCAGGTCCAGATCAGTGAACATGATCATATTCCCAAAATGTATATTCCCTATCATTTGGATCAACTCGTTAGGAGATGTTTCCATATCATCTATAGTCCAAGGCAATGTTGTTCGGTGGTTCACGGAGCTATGACAACTCAATACTGGCCTCTCATGTTGAACATAATGAAATAATCTCTCATCAATATTAAAACAATAATACGCAGTCAATTTAATAAATTTGAGTCAAATTTTTTTTTTAAGGAAACAGGGACGGCACCCTGCAAAATTTTATTAAAAACAACAAGAATATAAAACGGAGGGGGACAACCTGCCAAACCCACAAAACGGGAGAAGCAAGGAGCCTTACCTCTAGAAAGACTAACAACAGACACAAATCAACTACGATAACTAAACAGACCCAGATTATCAAATCTAAAGGCTTGACGCACCGAACTGGGGAACTGAGATAGATGATCAAAAGTCTTGTATGAAGGATGATAATGGCAAACTCCGCAAGTCTGTCAGCTACACCATTCACCTCTCGAAACACATGACGAATAGAATGCAGACCCAAAAGCTCCTTACATTCACTAAGCTCATAAGAATACTGCCAAGGAAAACTTTGAGTGCCCGAGAGCCCCCGAGCAGCCACTAAAGAGTCAGACTCAACAAACACAAGTTGCAAACCCAAGTTTCGAACTGCTAGCAAACCATCACGCAAGGCCAAAATTTCCGCAAAAGTATTTGTCCCAGGGCCATAAGATGTAGAAAAGGCATATATTAAACCACCCCGATGATTTCTAATAATACCACCGCCAGTGCAGAAACCTCCCCTAGAAGAACCGTCTATGTTCAATTTAAAACCATTAACTATCGGAGGCTCCCATCGAACCCATTTGCCTCTAGAAAAAGAAACTGATTTGATTGGAATCCACTGAGATTGAAGACCCAGTATGCCAAGATGTCTAGACTCCAATTTCGACTTGTAAATAAACATCATGTCACGAACCCCTGACCAAACTTGTCGAATAATCACATCCCCCCTCATAGGAATATTGTCATAAACAGCTCGACACCTTGCTTTCCAAATCTCCCAACAACCAAACATAACTACCCCAATCCTACATGCACCAATTTGATGTTTTATAGACACCATGTTCATCCAAATGAAGAAAAGATGTCGCAGCGAATCATAGGAATCAATCAAATTAAAACAGCGGGCTAAACTCGACCATACCATTTTTGCAGTTTCGGAGAGCAGAAATAAATGAGACAGACTTTCCTACTTATGGGATTGATTGCAACAAACACATTTGGAAGCAAGATAAATATTTTTCCTCTTAATCTGAAGGTCCACCGGAAGAGCTCCATAACAAAGCTTCCAAACAAAACCGCTAAGCTTAGTAGGGATCCAACGCTGCCATATTTTTTCGGCCCACGACAGTTTCTGCCAGTGAGTACGCACATGCTGCCAGTGATCCGAGACTCGAAAACAACCTGAAGTAGAGTGTTGATAGACCAGAACATCCTCCTTAAGATTATTTAGCCGAACCCTCCGAGCCCTATCCATATTTTCGTCAGAGATTAAATGGCGGAAATTCTCCAAACAAGGCAAAGCATCCTTAACTTGAAGACTCATATCGACCGGATAAGGCCCTTCCAGGATTGTGCTGCACCAGTTGCTTCCCCAAAAGGACACCTCACCCTTGCCGATTAACCATCGACTACATCGTTTAACATCCTCCAACTAGTTATAAATGGCTCGACTGACAGGGGACATCACTCGTTGATTAATCAGATTGTCCACGCCATATTTGGAAATAACAAATTTCGCCCAAAGACTTTTCCCTTGCAATAAAGCCCAAGCAAGTTTAGCTTGGAGAGCCGTCATCACATCCCGTAAAGATCGAAGACCCAGGCCCCCCTCATCAATAGGTCGACAAACCGTATCCCAAGCTATGCAATGAAGACGAGATTCACCATTATTATTCCATAAAAACGCAGCCATCGCCGATTCAATACGAGTTAAAACTTTTTTGGGAACCCGAAGCACTGATAGAATATAAATTGGTATACTACTGATAACGGAACGAAGAAGAGCAAGCTTTCCCCCAAAAGATAAAAGCTTTGATTTCCAGCCTTCGATCCGCCGTAAAATTTTTTGAATTAAACCATCAAAATATTCAATCTTAACTCTGTCGTGGAAGAGAGGAATACCCAAATATGTCATCGAAAAGTCTTGAAAGAGCAACCTGACCATTCGATAATAAGTCTAATCTTTCTCCCCGAACAATGCTTGGAAATGAAGAATCCACTTTTTTCCAAATTAATGAGCTGCCCCGAGGCGCCTTCATATGCTCGCAAAGTCTCACGAAGCGCAAGAATGGAGCCTTTACTAGCATTACAGAAAATTAGCAAATCGTCTGCGTACAACAAGTGGGAGACCACCAAACCCCCTCGACCATGCACAAAAGGAAGAATCTGTCCAGAAGCAAGTTTGGTGTTGATGTTGTGCGTAAGAATTTCCTGCGCAATGATGAACAACAAAGGAGATAAGGGATCTCCTTGTCGCACCCCTCTAGAAGATTTGAAAAAACCAAAGCTTTCTCCATTAATTCGAATTGAGTACCACACATTGTTAATCAAACGAAGGATCATATCGCAAAATTTATCACTAAAACCACATCCCCGTAGCACTCTAATGAGAAAATCCCATTCCAGTCTATCATAGGCTTTGGACATGTCAAACTTAAAAACAACATTACCACCTCTAGTGCGCATATTAATCCGATGTACCATCTCATGAGCCAAAGCGACATTCTCCTGAATACTTCTACCTTTAACAAAACCCGTTTGCTCTACCGAAATCACATGAGGAAGAACTTTGGCTAACCGAGTTGCAACAATCTTTGAGATCACTTTTCCAGCAAAAGGGCATAAACTAATCGGACGAAAATCGCCCAATCCCGTAGGACTATCTATTTTCGGTAACAGAATAATAGATGTAGTTGTTAAACCCTTATGAATCTCGTGACCCAAGAAAAACGCCTGAATAGCAGCCATGAAATCCTTCTTAATTATGTCCCAACAAGTACGAAAAAACCAGCCTGTGAATCCATCAATTCCGGGAGCACTATTAGGATTTAAGTCTTGCACAGCCGCCCAAATTTCAGCCTCTATAGGCATTATTTCCAGCCTCGCATTATCCTGAGATCAACCATAGACGGAAGATTGTTAAAGAGCCCTTCATCTACAATGTGATCCGAGCACATGTATAGACTACCGAAAAATTGAGCTGCTCGATCCCCGATAGCTTTATTGTCTGTACACCACGAGCCATCAACATTTTGAAGCTTAATAGTATTCCGACGTTGTCTATCTTTGAGGCTAGCAAGAAAGAAACCCGTATTTCTATCACCATCTTGCAGCCATAATTGACGAGATTTCTGTTGATGCAATTCAGTTTCCCACTCACTAATTGAGCTAAATCTGATTTCGCTGCATTCAGATCATTAATGGCATTATCTCCACCTTGTCGAACACAGACATCCTCCAAATATTGGACTTTCTCTTGTTGTTGCGCTAGCTTTCGGTGCACGTTACCAAATATTTCCCAATTCCAGGGTTTGAGTTCCTTCCTTAAAAATGTAATTTCCTATGAAGAATTTCCATAGCAGTCCCATAAACCGGCCGACTCCACTGGTCCCGAACAAAACCAAGAAATCCCGGATGATCCACCCACATCCTTTGAAATCGAAATTGGGTTTTTGGCTTTTTCACAAAAGGAAAAGTCACAAGAAGCGGCGAGTGATCTGACATAACACGGCCCAAATGTTCAACTGTAATACCCGCATACTTGGCTGAATAAAAACCATTAATTAGAACTCGATCAAGGCGTTGCCAAATTCGGGATCCGTCCTCATGATTATTGCACCATGTGAAAGTGCTACCTTCAAAACCCGCATCTCCAAGACCCGCAGAAATCATAAAATCATTAAAATCTGTCATACCTTGATAGTCGTAACCAACACCTCCTAATTTTTCATCCATACTAGCAATGATGTTGAAATCCCCCCCGACTAACCATGGGTCCGTTAAATTAGAAGCAATATCAGACAAATCCCTCCATAAAACTTGTCTCTCATTACTTATACAAGTTGCATAAACAAACGAAGCAAGAAGACTATTGTCGTTGTCCATCTTCAAAGAAACTGTAATCTGTTGCTCAGTAACATTAACCAAATCAACTGTAACCCGATCATCCCACAGAAGCCATATGTGAGTGTTCACAGGATTTTGGTGCATCCAATTACTGTATTTTAAACGCCTCGCAATTTTATGAATACGATCCCCAGAGATTTGTGGCTCCAAAAAGACGCACAAAGCCGGATTATGCTGACGAAGTAAAACCCTTATATAGTCAACCGTCTCCTTATTTCCAATACCCCTCACATTCCATAATAGAATCGTCATAAAATCAATGCAAAGGATGGGACTTCGAGGCCTTAGCCTTACCGCTCTTCGCCCTCGTCAGGCGTACGTTATCTTGAGCATACTTATTTTCTTTCTCCTTCTTTCCCAGTTTGTGACAATAATTCTGGAACTCCTGAATTGTTTCATCCGATTGCTCTAAATCCTTAATATTATCAAGAGAGGCCGTGCAATTTAGTTTAATAGACTTCGACGGAGGATTCCGTTCCAGAGATTTGGATCCCCGCGATAAAGTCTCAAGTGAAACCCCATTGTCATCAAGATCTGCCAAAAGATCAAAAGAATTTTGTAAAGAGATATCATCTTCCTTCGGCTCAGACCCATTCCCCTCTGCAGGTGCTAAATTATTGACCGAGGTCTGCCCACTGGGAACATTAGTGACATCCGCTTGTTTGTCCACATGTAAAGGCTTAGTAACCGGTTGAACCATAGGATTATCCTCTGCCTTACCATCAGCCTGGCATGGTGGAATCTCCACTTCAGTACTACACGGCATAACCCCTTGCCGAAGAGAATCCTCATTCACTTTAGGAGATTGTACCACATCAATAACCTCAGGCTCAGTTGGTTGTCCATTATAATCCTTTGTATGGGAGGTAGACCCATTGTGATTCCTTTGTAATATCTTAACTGGTTGCCACTGTTGGGACTTAGCTCCGCCTAGCGAAACACCAATAGGATGAGTTTGAGCATGCCCCCCAGAAGACCCACCCTGATTAGATTGTTTATGAATACGATGCTCCGTGCCGATATTTGGCGAACCCTTTTCTTCTTGTGCCATGGATTTGTTAGTAGAGCCTTTCAACCTTTTGCGACACTCCATAGCCAAATGCCCTAACAAGACACATACAGAACAGTAGGCAATATTACCTTCAAATTCAAGACTTTGCCAAAACCCATCTTCTTTAGAAGTACCCAGCCACATGCGAGTCGGTAGCCGTTGAGAGACGTCAACCTCCACACAAATACGGGCATACATGGGGTGAGTTAAAGCTAGAGTGTGATCATCCGTACGGAGAAAATTCCCTAAGCCATTGCCTATCCGTTGAAGATACAAAATATTAAAAAAAGAGAGGTAAATGATGTAAGCGAATCCAAACTGCCACCCTTGTGCTATCCCTTCGATACACAAAATCTGGAGTCCACCGGAAAGACCTAAACATATACCTTTGAATCATATTAGATTCTTTCGATAACGCCTTTATCATATCCTCAGCCGATGAAAGGCGCACCATCACATGACGCGGATCTAATAGCCCAAGAACAAACTCGCCATTTAAACGCCAAGATTGAGCAATATGTTCATGTATAACATGTAAAGAGGGTCGTCCCATTGTGAATTTCAGAATGAGGGTATTAGCAAACTGTGCATGAGCAGCCTCCATCTCAATCGGCGAAAATAGAACCCCCGGTTCATTCTCAACAAGAACAGACTGTCGAGGTGGAAGAGGTAAATCTTTCAAGACAGCCGTTTTTGAAGGATGTTGACAGTGTATATCTCCCTTACTCTTCACAGCTTTCGCGAAGGATTTAGAAGATGATGGATCCGCCGTGCATGTGGTACCCGTATCCATATGTTCCACCACCGGAGGAGGAGCCCTCGGCGGGACTTGATCTGGCGGCATGAAAGCCCTAGCCGCAAAACCCTAAACCGGAAAGATAATAGATCGCACCACTACTGTGTGTATTAGTGTGTATTTGCTCTTGTAGCGGAACATAAATTTGAGTCAATACTATCATCGTTAATATAATAAATTACCTCGTCATTCCATATTGCAGGTGCAATATGACCACAAAATCCAGTAAGTAACTCTGTGTTCTCAGGTCCACCTCCATATGGCTCCATCAACATCCAACCATACCTATCCACTTCATCGTCTGAATCATCATCGTCATCATCACCACCATCACCACGACCTCCTACTCTGCCGCTACCTTTGCCTTTGCCTCTACTATGTGCTCGACCCGCTCTCTGTCTTCGACCAAAACCCAAATCATCCTCCTCTTCATCCACTAATTGTTGTCTATCTCATAGTACAGTACTCCCTCCGGACCTATATATAAGCAAAACTAACCGATTTCACACAGATTAAGAAAGTAAGTTAAATTAGTTAAATTGTTTTGATTTTATATAAAACAAAAGTATACTTACTAAAATACCCTTAAGTATCCCACTCAAAACTGATGACAATTAATGCAATATTAACTCATTGTCATCAATTCATTATAGCTCCTTTTATAATTAGTGGTTCTTTGTGTATAGAGAATGTGCACACATCTTGAAAAACAAAAGAATTAACAAGGGGTATTTTTGATACCAAACTTCTTGGAAGTTGTGAGTAGAGTTTAATATGGTGATTTTTGCTTATATTTAAGTCCACCAAAATTTGGTATTTTTTGCTTATATATAGGTCCGGAGGGAGTAAATACATCAGCATTCATCGGACTCTTCCCACGCCCACGTACCATGTTCGAACTACCACTCACGCCACCCACACCACCTATGCCACCCATAACACTCATGCCATCCATAACACTCATGCCACCCAAACCACTCATGCCACCCATACCACCCATGCCACCCATGTCACCCATGCCACCCATCATGTTTAACGAGGCTTCTATCTCCTTATCCTCTCTCGTAATAGGTGAATGTCCTCTCCCCCTCAATGGAGCATTATAAGGAGGCTCAAATGAAATATCAGTGGGGTCTGGACTCCTCTTATCATCTCCGTGAAAGGGGGTCCGTGCATAAGCACTCTCGTCCCCCACATTAGTAGTTGTATGTGCCTGATCAGCAGCTTTCCTGCGTTCTGAAGTAGTCAAAACCTTGTTACGTACTTTACCCAGATCCTCTGCCTGTGCTGGACGTTTCCCTCGTCGACGTCCGGGTTCCATCTATTACAAAAAAATAAATTCAAGTTAAGTTATGAAGTGATACGTTATCTATAAAACATTATATATACACACATACACACACACATATTACATAAGTTTTTTTTAAAAAAAAACATGTTTTTTAAAAAAACACAAAACATCTGCACATTTTGGTTCTATAAAACATTATACACACACACACACACACACACACACACACACACACACACACACACATATATATATATATATATATATATATTACACATATTACATAACCTTTTTTTAAAAAAAACATGTTTTTTTAAATCTAAACATTCGCTACAAAAGAGTGCTTCTCGCACAAAACAACCTCTATATTGGTGAGTCGCGATAGTTGTCTAATACATTCGTTGTGCACTAGCGGTTCTTTCACGCAAAAAAAAAAAAAAAAAAAAAAAAAAAAAAAAACTAGTAGATCATTTCCCAGTTTCTTCAATAACAAATTGAAATAGAAATCTTTAAAAACTCGAATTCTTCAGCAAATTCCAGGTAATTGAACGGAAAATATACAAATTGAAGCTAAAATTTAAAAGTAATTGAACTCATTGAAAAAACAACAACAAACAGAATGATAGAGAGAGAAACGATACCTTGTTGCTCGTGGGTTGGAGGGAGTGGAGACCTAGATTGTGAGAGAGAGCTTTCAAGAGAGACAGCTGGGAGTGACGGGTTTGAGTGAGATGGGAGAAGTGAGAAAGGGAGTGAGAGAGAGAGAGAGAGAGAAGTGATGGAAGATAGTAGGATTTTGGGTTGTGATTTGGGTAGGTTTGTTAGGGAGTAATGGAAGGGTGAGTTGTTGAGGGAATTATAATTGAGGGATGGTATATAAAATGGTGTACAATTGGAGTGAGGGATAGTGAGGTATTTTTACGTATTAAATAGTGTTACGTTTAGGCGATTTCGGTGTTACATTTAGGTCTTCTGTTTGAGGAACAACTAAAAGAGGATTTCTAACCAAAAAGCTCTAAATCAATTGGTACTATGTACTAACTTTTCTTTACAGTAAAGTCAAAGTGCTAAAAGCTCATCAGAGGCACTGTTGCTCAAGCCTCGTAAAAGGCATAATTCTTCTAGCCGATAACACGTTGCTCAAGCCTCACTAAACGCACCATTATTCTAGCCGAATGACACTATCTAAATATTTTGTAGCCTTTCAAGACATTAATAGTATCATTTGCTTAGAACAATGATGCCTCTAATGATACTTGAGCAACACTTCCATGCAACTAAAACAATGGTGTCAAGCAATAGTGTCTCTGGTGAGGTTTGAACACTAAGCTTCACCGCTAAGAGAAGATAGCAGTCCCACTTGAGATAAATATTTTTGGTTAGAAACCCTCATTTAGTCATTCATGACAGAGATATTTGTTTGAAGACTGATTTTTCAACAACAATCAACAATAAAGATTACAAGTATCTGCACACTAATTTATGGAATATCCTAGTAATCCCATGTGATTAATCCTATGACACATCAAAACTAGATCTTCACAACTGAATTACATATTTACATAATATGAGCCTTTGACAATTGCCATGCATGTGGTCGGTAGTTTTGGTTTGCCCTGTCTAGACCATATATATATATATATATATATGCATATATATATATATGATTGAGGCAAGTAATGAGAAAGAAAACCAAAAGAAGGACTCCCCCCTCCCTATTTCTTCCAAAATAAGTTGTGATACAAACTAATAAATCATGCTGCTCCAGCCAGTGTTGTTTGTTCTACTCTATACAGCAGCATTGCTGCAGTATTCATATGGTTCTACATCACTTGCCAATAATATTAATAATTCTTTTTCCAATAACTCCAGATTTGTAACCCTAGATCAGCTTTCAGCGGTCGCCGTCATGGACCTTACTGGAAGTATAAGAGAAGGGTTGTTTCTTAAAGCTTTTTTCGCTTGCACACACGCACGCTCACACACAAATATATATATAACATTTATTTATTTAGAGACGTGACATTGATAAAAATGATTTTAGTAACAGAAAAAAAGGCCAGGACAAGGAAAAAATTATTTTTATTAAAATAAAAGACGCTCAATTAGGTACATAGCCATGGATTACATCATAGTTGTTGTTACACTACTAGAAACAGGGCTATTACATAGCGATCGAGTAATTTCGTATCTCCTTTGGTTGATTCTTTAAAGGTAGTAATTAGTGCATTCTTGAACTCTTTCATCATGTATATAAATTATGAACAAAATTGTAGGGGCTACATGGTAACGCTAAGTCTTGGACAACATCGTCAGGAATACTCTTTTATAATAGACAGTGGCAGTGATCTCACTTGGGTCAATTGTGATATGACCCACCGTTATCAAGTATATTTTCTTGTATTTGTTTTTCCCTTATTCATTCATTAGTTTCACATTTTATTTCCTAGCTGTTATTTACTATGTGTGGTCCGTGTGGATGTTGCAGTATCCTCATCCACCATACAATCCCCAAGCACATAACCCTGTCTTTTGTGGCGACCCAGTCTGTCATGTACCACATCCTAGAGAACATCCGTGCAACAATCCAACTGATATATGCTACTTCAAAGTTGGATACGTTGATGAAGGATCCACAGCGGGAAAGATGATCGAAGACTTCTTGACTCTCCCCTTTGAGAACGTTCACCACTCTCTCCTACCTCCTTCCATCAAATTCGGGTTCGTACTTAACTAACCTACCCATTGGGCTTATTGACGAAAATAAATGAAGCACTCGTCATAATAACATTACTACTTGTATGAATTGATGAAGGTGTGGATCAGATAATCATCATCCTCCAAGAACTAGAGCTCGAGAAAACGTTGGTTTTGATGGAGTACTAGGCCTAGCCAAGAATAGCCCCGTAACTATTTTAGAGCAGCTAGTAAATAAGGGTATAGTACGATCAGTGTTTGGACATTGTATGTCTCTTCAAAGGGGTGGATATTTGTTCATTGGAGCTGGAAGAGTCCTTCCACGCGCAATCACCTGGGTTCCAATGGCTACGCTTCGTGATCAAAGGATCTACTCTCCAGGACAAGCCAATCTTCTTTTTGACAGGCACCGTACCACTGTCAACAATCTTCACACAATTTTCGACTCTGGCTCTACCTTCTCATATTTCAAAAGGAGTGCTCTTCTAGAAATGATTCGACTTGTGAGACATAAACACATACATATACATATACATATATACACATATATAAAACAATAATATATTATAATTATTTTGTATCATAGCTTGCTGGTTTATACTATTTGTTCAAAATTAACAGGTACAAGTAAATTTAATCCGAGCCCGAGCACCACTAACACAGTTTAGTCAAAACGTCTACCCTATTTGCTGGCAACGTGGGCAATCAGCAGTAAGATCACTTGACGAAGTAGCAGCTTACTTCAAGACCATGACCCTATCTTTTTCGACAGCCAGCAATGCACGATTCGAATTGCCACCATACACTTATCTTAAAGTGACGGTAATTAATTATATGTATGCTATTATATACTCCCTCCATCACAAAAAAAAAAAAAAAAAAAAAAAAAAAAAAAACATTAATTTTATTTTACAAGTCAAACTATTTAAAAAAGTAGTTTCACTTTTATTGAAACAAATCAAAAAGATTTTTTTTTTTTAAGGGATGAAGCGTGTGTACATATATATATATACATATACATATATATATATATATATATATATATATATATATATACATACTGATGTGACAAAAATGTAGCTTGGGCCGTTCGTAGGATGGGTAGAATATCTGAGCTTGATCTGCTTCTTTTAACTTGATTAAGACTACGAAAACACCTTAGTGGGAGTGCAAGGCTTGGCCTCGTGAAATCCTTCCGGTGTAAGAGTAAGCATGGTGTGAGAGAGTAAAAAGAGAATTTGATAGAGGTTCGAGACTCAAGAAAAAGTGTGTACTTTGAATATGGTTTCTGGAGGGGTATTTATAAGCCCCTATGTCATTGAATCCGTCTAGGATTTAGCTTCCATAATTACCTAGTCAATTTATGAGGAAATCCCTAAATTATAAGCGTGATAGGCGGCTGGCCGCGTAAATGTAGGAGTAGATAAGGTAAGTATTCTATTCGGATAAAGAAACATTTGACTTGTCTTGGAGAGCAAGGCTCTGCCCGACTATATGATACAGGTCTGTCGAAGACAAATATAGATCTCGGGTGTGGGCCCTAGTCGGGCAGACAAGGCCTGTGCTCGACCAGGTTTGGACGGGATGAGTCTGATTCTTTGTCTGGATGTGTGTGGTCCCCGGGCGTGACTCTTGATCAGACAGGCAAGGCCTGTGCCTGACCAGATTTCGACGGGAGTTGTATTACTCATTGCTCGATACATATATATTTTCTTATATATTAGTTTGGTGCTAGTAGTTACTCACACAGAATCTTGAATCCTCTTTCAGGGTAATGGAAATGTCTGCTTCACAATTCGTGATAATGCAATATTTAGAATGGGGGAAATAAATCTAATTGGAGGTAAGAGGAAAAAAAATGACTACTATAAATAGTTGCACCATCGGTGCTCAATTTTGACTATGCCAATGAAATATGTGAATAATTTTCGGTATACTTGGCTAGGAAAAATTGAAATGAGCTCTTTCCATTATAATAGGTATTTTAAGGTCCAATGTTGACACATCTTTGCATGGTAGGTTCCTAATTTTAATTTTAGCAGTTTTGATTTAATACTTCAATTTTATATCTATTGGAGGGTTTATCGTAATAAAAGGATACATTCCTTAAGTTGGTCATTTAAAATTAATCATAAGAGCAAAGTGTTCAAGTATATATTTTCTTACTTAAGGGGCTAAAAGTATTTTATGTACATCGTCCACAGCTACAACTCGAGAGTTAATTCACTCCTTAAATAGTAAGTTTTATGCATGACAAGCTTTAATTAGTATTCCCTCCGTTCCAAATAATCACATTACTATTTTGGGATATTTTAATTTAAAAGTTTGCTTTCAAAATTTATAACATTACCTTTAACATTTGACATTTACATTATGTTGATGATTTATTGTAATTATAAGCAACTTTAATAATAGTTATATATCTTTTAATTATTAGACTTTTCAAACACCGACTCTTTGGATAAAACGAAGGAAGTATCATTATTAATCCAAATTGACCAACTTCTTGTAATGATAGACCCTCCAATTGATATAGAAGAAGAACATTAAACCCCAATTGCTTAAATTAAAATAAAGGACCCTAAAATGTCAAAAGTGTCTACTTTGCACCTCAAAATCAATTAACCAAAATTTTAACATAGCTACTAACACTAAATATGTATCTAACTAACTATTTACCCTTGCCTTTAATACTACTATAGGAAGCTTCTTTCAAGATAAATTGGTGATTTATGACCTTGATAGAAAGAGGATTGGATGGGCTTCTTCAAATTGGTACCCTCTTTAATTTGATCAATTGTTTCAAATTGTTGTTCTTTTAATTTAACTTTCTTATGTGTTTGATCCATATCTAAGTTTATTGTCCTTTCATTGTGTTTCCATTTCTTGATCTCTTTTGATTCTGAATAGTAACGATAGAGGGATGAATGATCGTAAGCGCCACCATGTTACTGATCTTAAGTACCGCCGAAGAGATCTTCCTAGACACAACTTCAGTACTAATATAGCGGCGCAAGGGCAGCCTCCTCTAGCCAATTACACCTCTATACATCGGACAATATGAAGACCGTAGTATTTTGGTTGGAAAATAAAAGCTAGCTACCTAGCTGATCATCATTAAAGGTGATCGAACTTGATATGAATAAATTTTTATATTGAAATATGAAAAATACCATATACGAGTTCAAGAATAAATTTGTTAATTGAAATTTGAAAATAATATATAGTATTAGACTTTAGTTGAGATGATTTTCAAATGTTATAGTAGAGTTTTCAATTAATTATTTTATTCAACCAATTATTTCAAAGATAGCATTTCAATCTATTTTATTCAACCACTAGTATGCAATCTTATTACAAAATCTTCTTTAACGGTTAATTGTTCTTCAAGAGTACTCCTTTAACTTAGTGCATTATGACATTTCAAGTAGTCCATTATTAGTTATAGCCTTTCTCTTGGGTGAAAATAAAATTTATTTAGGCACCAAACACCACACACGTACACATATACAAGCACACAAACTTTATTATTTCAAAATATACTTCTCAATGCATTCAATAAAAAAAAATACAATGCGTGTGTGTTTTTTTTCTTTCTACAAATCACAATAAATACATCGAATTTAGTTCAAAATTTTTGTCCACTTGCAAAGCCATACAAAATGGAAAAGAAAGAAAAAGAAAAAGAAAGAGCATTGACAAACCTTTGGTTCTGGACAAACCTTCTGGTTCTTAAAAACTTTTAGCGCTAGCTCAAGTGCTATCAATTCTTTCTTCTTTTCTTTGGTCCAAAAGAGGGAGACTTTGAAAGATTAATTATGTCTCGATTAGCCTCCTTTTTTATCTCATTCGAGAGGGAAGGCTAGGGTTTCTATCTTGCGCACTTTGTTTGTAATGAACAAGAAGGGTTTCGTCTTTATCAGCTACCAATTACTTTGCCGTTGGCAGAGCTATAACACCAATCAAAAAAGCGGGAGAATCACACGACTGTCTGTCTCCCTTACACTCTATGCTCTCGGCCGTTTCTTTTTTATAATAAATTTGGACCCCAAAAAAATGAGGGCCAAATGACGGTTGCCCACCTCGCCTTAGCCCAGGAACGACCCAAATTTAGGATTAATTTCTTTTGGGGTTTTGACCCATTATTTTCCTAGTTAGACTAGTGTTAAAATTAATCCTAGACTATTTCATAGCTATTTGGTGGCATAAATAGGGTCTATTTTCATTGTAAAGGGAAACACTGAAAGAATCGAGATTAAAGCAAGGATAAAACAAAATAATGAATAAACGGAAAAATAAATTGTTTTGATATATGATCTGGTCAATGAAACTTATAATGAATAGTTCATTGAAAACTTCATTGAGACATCAATGTTTATGGAAATAAATAAAACAAAACAGGAAGAACGGAAACTGAACACAAGAGATACCTTTTGGTCAATAAGTAATAATATTTATTGATCGAGCCTTATAGTTAAAAATATTCCACTAGTAAAATATGTTTAAGCTCATTACATTCGAAAGACTAACAAAGTGGAATTTATGAAAAACGCTCTTGATAAAGCATATATGACTATGAGTAATACTAACACCTCAGACTATTTAGACTGATATACGCTCAATAGCTTTTAACAAAACTGTCGGAGGCGTTCACCGAAAAACAGTGCTAGTGATAGAATGAATGAAGGCTTCGATGTAGCTTCATTCAACAATACATTTAGAATAGGAGCAACAGCAGTTTTTCGATCTCTCTATCTCTTATCTATCTGTGTATAGATTACGCACTGTAAACATCTTTTGCTTCACAACAATGTCTTCTTGTGACAACCCGACCCAGATTCCAGCACGAAATCTAACCCCCCGAGCCTAAAAGCTCTGACCGCTACGTGTAGCCTTCACACTACCCCACTAAGCACGTACCACCTTGAGTCATCAAGCCCAGCAAAAGTAGACCCAAAAGTCCATGGATGATGTTGGTGCCCAGAGGTAGTGTGGCCACCTTATAAATCAAACACAATTTCCACACCTACCCGATGTGGGATGGGATATTATAATCTCCTCCATTTAAATCCTTGACATCCTCGTCAAGGTCGAATCGTACCCTGGGCAATGCAGGATTCAAGAGGTGGCTCGTTTGGGGATCAAGTGGTGGCTCTCACCTTCTGTGGTGTAGCACTTTTGCTCGCACATCACTTTGTTCCCACATTTTCGGCTGCGATCCGCTCTGATACCATTTGCAACGCTCTGAGCCTGAAAGCCCAGTTCGCTACGTGTAGCCCACACACTGGCCCACTAAGCACACACCACTTTGGGTCATCAGGCCCACCACAAGTCGACCAAAAAGTCCATGGATGATGTTGGTGCCCAGAGGTAGAGTGTGACCACCTTATAAATAGAACACAATTCCCACACCTACCCGTTGTGGGATGGGGTATTACACGGAATCCCGAGGTCTTGCTATTAAACGAAGACAAGAAGAGGACAAGCACATAATAAACAATAGTGTAAGTCAAACAATAGAGTTATCAAGCTCTAAACATGAATGTGAAACGGTACTAAAATACGGGTCAACAAAAATCAAAGATGCGAAAAAGCCAACAGAGTGAATCTCCGAGCTCTTAAACTCGAAACAAACCAAGAGAAGCCAAGAGAGATTATTGTCTCACGAAAGGGAAATACAAAACTCTCATGCCGCAATATTGCAAACACGGAACAAACCATTGGCACTCCAGGCTGGCATTTCAACAAGAATCCAACATGATATAACAATTACCCAACGGCTAATACATACCGGGGTTAATAACAATAACAAGAGAAATACTGAATGCCCCGACGCTACTTTTTTTCTGGGAGACAGCTGAATAAATACTATGAAATGAAGTATTCACGCCCGACTACAATAATCGGTGACAGGAAAGTAAGACAATACTAGGAATACTACCCAACTGTAAAGTTTATTTAACTCTACTCAAAACGTCCTTTACATAAAAGAAGGACAAAATAATAGTAACAACACAATGCTAGACAGGACTATGCGAGATACGACTCGGAAGAAATAGCAACTACGACAATCACGAACACACGATCTCAACTCAGCTATCGATCCATTGTGCACAGCTACAGATAAAGATCTACACGACCCCAACGTGACTAACAGATAACTGCAAACTAGAAACAAGGCACGAAGTGAGTCATAAAGACTCAATACGCTACTACAAACGGCAATATAACATAATATGAAACATTATTATAATAATAATATCATCGCATTGCTACGACGAAACTCGTGAAGACGTGTCGTATACTTTATATACTTTACAAGAAACCTTTCTTTTCCTTTACCAATACAATCACATGAACCAAGGTGTATTTCCTATTCACAAATAAAGCAATTGAGTTAGAATGTGACTCTCATGAAAATCGTAATATGTAAGTATGTATAACTGTATATATACACATCAAGTCATTAAGGGAATTATCAAGTATAAAAATATGTATATCTAAATATATACATTTTAAGACTTTCATAAAATCATCAAGTATAAGTATGTATACCTACAGTTATGCATACCACGTAATTCAATAATGCACCATCAAGATAAACATGGTCACTTAGATCTCAAATTTCAATTACACTTTGTTGTCACACAAGTGCTTATAATAAATCACATCAGAGTAGGATATTGCGTTTTGTGTTGCGATGCACATGATTGATACATTGACCTTGAACACGATAGTTTATTATTCCAAGCACCTTAATGGTTACGACAAGGTACTCTTACCCACTATTGTTAGTAGTGAAGGGTGAGTGCATGATCTGGTATGGTGATCCTTCACTATCACGATTCTCACAATTCGTGACGGTGATGCATCACCTACCAGTGAAACAAGACAAGTATGCCTGCTGGACTAATAGAATGATAAGTAGATGTTTACTTGGCCTTAAAATCAAGTAGGGAACGAGCTCAACAAGAGAAAACTCGTCCATGTCAAGTAGATGTTTGCTCACATTAAATCAAGTAGGAAACGAGCTTGACAAGAGCGAACTCGTTCAAGACAAGCAGACATGTTATTCACGACATGTTCATGATTAATCATATAGATTACAATAGGATCTCAATTGAGTCTTGAAAATACAAGTGTCAAGTTTTCTATTCAATTCAATCCAAGTTCCAAAAACTAGTAATCTAGTCAAGTGGATTCTAAATGTCATAGGATCTTACCATGATCCTCGTAAGGTCCAATTATTCCTTAAACTCGACTCCATTGAGTCTTCGCTACAATTCATCCCAAATAGGATATAAATGCTATATAAATTTTTATCCCTTTTCTATGCTCACGGTTCACGTATATCTAGGTTCTTATTTCATAAAGAAGCCCTAATTCAACAGGTTCACCATTCCACCTATTAGTGAAATCCAAGTTCAATACAAGTACATTAATTAACTTTCAATAGTACATTAAGGGAGTTAAGACTAAATCATGCTTTAAGCCAAGATACGGAATATGCTTATTAAATCATATTCATAAAAAAGTAAGGAGAACTCAATCGTTAACAAGGATTATGATCATGCTTTCTCATATCACAATGTAAATTAGACAGAGGAATTCATATTGTCAAAACTTGATATACTTACGCTTTATAAGTCATAATATTGAAATAGACATGTGAAAGAACACAAGTAGCTAGGATTCTCCAAACTGCCTAATGCAGTTTCCAATGTAGCTTGTGAAACAGCTACAATGGAAGTCACAATAGACAGAAAAATAACAAAAACAGCGGAAGACTTAATACAAAAGCACGAAATTAATCACAAAAGTTTACCAAACAATCTACAAGCTTATACTTGTAGATCTAGCCTCATGGCCAAAAAGATTTCACTAAAAAGATTAATTGTTTAACAAAAAGATTGTGAAATCACACACAAAAATATTCTCACAAGACAACAAGTCTTGGAGAACAAAAACCCTACATAAACAAGTTAAACAAAACGTGAGAAGAAATAAAAACAGCTTCCTAAACTGAAATAGGAAGCACAAACAGTTTTCCAGAATTCTGATGTTACTGCCGATGTAGCTACATTGATTCAGCCGATGCTCGACTGGAAAACAAAACTCCAAACTTCAGACCACGACTGTATGGCTTTTATTCTCTCTCTGGAGCTCTACACACAGCACGAATCCTTGCACCTTTATTTATAGTTATGCGATCTCCTACACACACGCAAAACAGTCCATCTACTACAAGGAAAATGATTAGTTATTAAGGAAAAATCAACAACTTACCAATTTAATGAGATTTGATTACCAAATATCAAAGAACTCAAGAATCATGGTTAGACTAGGATTTATACAAAGATATTTAGTTACCAAAAACAACTCCTAAGATTTAGGTCCAAGAAAACCAAAATCTAATTAAATATTTTGTTACCAAAAATGACTCCTAGACTTTAGGATCAAGAAACCAGAAATCTTTAGGAAAATTTTGTTTCCAAAAATGCAACTAAAGATTTTGTTACCAAATATCCACCAACACTTTATGACCAAGAAAGGTGAAAACAAGACCAAAATAGGTCATGCCTATTTTGCCCTTACAATCTCCCCCTTTGTTGAGCCTTTCTGGTCAAATCAAAAACAAGTGTTTATTCAACACCAATCAAAACCATCTAACCTGCATTGGTTAGAAAATCTCATCTCCCCCTGAATTTGTGCAAGGTATAAAATCAGAAATCATTACTAAGCACAAATCAGAATCTACCAATGATGTAATCACATGCATACAAAACAAACATGAACAGTTTATGAGATTCATCACCATCACCATAAACACTTGATCTCTCTCCCCCTATTTGACCGGAAAAGGAAGAGGGATAAACAATCTTTTAGGAACTCTCAAAAATCCAAGATTTTGAAGAACACAATCAAGTGTTCACCATGATTTGATCACACCCCTAGCAATAACTGAGCACCTCATATCCAAATTCAATACCTCTTAGTTTCCCACAAAAATTAGACATCCACTAAATATTTTTCAACATGGAGATTTTTGGAAATTGATTTGCAAAGTTTATATTATGACAAAATTTCATCAAGTTGATATCCTTACTAACAATGCATGTCCTAAAATTTTATGCCTAAAAACATGATAAATAAAAGCTAGGCAAAAGAAATAAAAAATGCAATCACACACAAGTGATAAAGACCAGATCAAATGATGTAGTTTCTAATGTAGCTGCATTGGGAGATGCATTCGCCAAAATTGTGATTTTATTTTCAATTTTACATTTTTTTTCGTTTTCTCAACCAGATTTCTCTCCCAAGATCGTAAATTTTTCACAAAAAAAATCCATAGGTACTTTATTTCCCTAGGAATATAGCTCTACTTTATTTCAAGCTATAAAAACATGCCACTAGGAACCTTTCACACTATTTACCAAGGGTAGCCACTTTATTTTTTGATCAACCCATGAAATCTGAGGATTCATAGTCCTAAAAGAAAGTTGCCACAACATTGTTCATAGGTAGCTCTTTTCCGTTAGGTAGCTTTCACACTTTTTCAATTAAAGGGAGTCAATTTTCTCAAGATCAACCCATGAGAGCCTAAGCTCCATAGTACTTTGACAAATTGCTACATCCCTAAATTTCAAAAGGTAGCTCTTTCCTTTGTGGACTTCAAACATACTCAAGAACTAGGAGAGAGAGAGAATCATAACAATGATATCACAACAGATTTTGAATGAAATTCCCAAGCAACCACAAGAGGCACATACATGTGAAACAATGATCTAGAGTGCCCTCTAAAGACAAAATGCAAGCATGCCTAATTTTTTTTATAATTAACAAGTGTAAAATCATATGGCACACAAAACACAAGAGATTTCCAAAGATTGAAAAATCTCTCAAAATCAAGACACTTGGCAAATATATCAGCCAATCGATTTTTTGTCCCAACATGTTCAGTGCAAATAATCTCTTGTTCAACCATGTCTCTAATAAAGTGGTGTCTTATATCAATGTGTTTTGTTCTAGAGTGTTGAACTGTATTTTTTGCTATACTAATTGCATAGGTGTTATCACAATACATGGTTAACACATCAATGTGAAGCCCATAATCTTTGATCATTTGGTTCATAAAAGTTGTCTCAACACAGTTATGTTTTTTACTAAACCAAGAACCCAAATTATTTTTCAAAAATTGATCAAGTTCTACAAAACATGATACATGGATATCTTCACACTCAAGAGTGGACAAGCAAGCAAGTTTCCTATAGTCTACCTTACCTTTCCTCCTTGTGGACATCCCATCATGTATATTACCTATGACTTGTAAGGTGGGATGCACTTTTTGGATTTTGCTTGGAATGTCATGTCCATGATCAGTCAAACTGGACTGATTTTCTGCTTGTTCTGAATCTGTTCCAGCATCTGCCGAGTTTCTGTCCAATGTGACTTCCGATGTAGCTACATTCGGAATCACATTGGGTGTCACATTCTGAATCACATCGGCTGAACTTCCTGGACTTGCAGATGCTGTCTGTTCTGGTGCAGGAACTCTGTCTGAATATCCAACAGCTGCAGAATCTGAAACTTGTGCATTTGTCTCAAGATCACCAAAAAATAGCAAATCTTTTTTACACAAAGTATTAACACATTGATTAGCAAAATGACCAAACCCTTGACAAGCCCTACATCGAATAGAATCAATATTTTTATCACTTGATGTAGACTGTTTAGCAAAAGGGTTGGTAAAAGATTTTTCAGAGGTTTGGAAGGAGTCTTCATTAGGAACAAACTTAAAATACTCATGTTTGAAAGCAGTTTTGGAGTTTGAAGATGAAAATCTATTTTTTTTCTTTGGCTTTCAAAATGTTTTTAAACTTGGTTGATAAAAGAGCTATTGACTCTTTATCAAAATCAAATTCCTCAACATTCCAATTTGAGTAATTCCTATTCGTTAATGTAGGAGGATGAACAAAATTCTCATATTGATAATCCATCATGGCTACAACCAGAATCTTCTCTTAGTGATGTCAAGAGGAGGCTCTGATACCAATTGAAAGAACACAAGTAGCTAGGATTCTCCAAAGCGCCTAATCGGTTTCAATGTAAGCTTGTGAAACAGCTACAATGGAAGTCACAATAGGCAGAAAAATAACAAAAACAACGGAAGACTTAATACAAAAGCACGAAATTAATCACAAAAGTTTACCAAACAATCTACAAGCTTATACTTGTAGATCTAGCCTCATGGCCAAAAAGATTTCACTAAAAAGATTAATTGTTTTACAAAAAGATTGTGAAATCACACACAAAAATATTCTCACAAGACAACAAGTCTTGGAGAACAAAAACCCCCTCACATAAACAAGTTAAACAAAACGTGGGAAGAAATAAAAATAGTTTCCTAAACTGAAATAGGAAGCACAAACAGTTTTCCAGAATTCTGATGTTACTGCCGATGTAGCTACATTTGACTTCAGTGGCACTGGAAACGACGAAACTCCAAACTTCAGACCACGGCTGTATGGCTTTTATTCTCTCTCTGGAGCTCTACACACAGCACGAATCCTTGCACCTTTATTTATAGTTATGCGATCTCCTACACACACGCAAAACAGTCCATCTACTACAAGGAAAAGGATTAGTTATTAAGGAAAAATCAACAACTTACCAATTTAATGGGATTTGATTACCAAATATCAAAGAACTCAAGAATCATGGTTAGACTAGGATTTATACAAAGATATTTAGTTACCAAAAACAACTCCTAAGATTTAGGTCCAAGAAAACCAAAATCTAATTAAATATTTTGTTACCAAAAATGACTCTTAGACTTTAGGATCAAGAAAACCAGAAATCTTTAGGAAAATTTTGTTTCCAAAAATGCAACTAAAGATTTTGTTACCAAATATCCACCAATACTTTATGACCAAGAAAGGTGAAAACAAGACCAAAATAGGTCATGCCTATTTTGCCCTTACAACATGAAAGGTTATTTCTAGCATAGTACAAGCTAAGTTTATAACTTAACATTCATAATTCACATAATTCTCGAAGCTACCTAGATTGTCTAGGTTTACCAAGTAACAAGATCACATGCCACTCTTACCACATTCAAGTCTTTGAAGTTTCATGATAAATCATGTTGTAACACTACGAGACTTCATTGAAGTTCTTGAGACAATAAAGGCCATGAAATACACTCAAAGGATATAACTCATAGGGTATGGTGAAGGTTATTCAAGGTGTCCGAACGATACTAATTAGCAAGGCCAAGAC
The DNA here is from genome assembly GCA_013146195.2 of Codonopsis lanceolata. NCBI lineage: Eukaryota > Viridiplantae > Streptophyta > Magnoliopsida > Asterales > Campanulaceae > Codonopsis > Codonopsis lanceolata. The sequence continues at coordinate 24,583,649 of CM028379.1, read as the reverse complement.
AATACAAACGTGTCTTAGATAACAACTTGGTTCTCTTCGCGACATTTCAAGTAAACTCTATATCTAGAGTACTAAGGTCTATAACATTCCAATTCATTCTATAGGAGGATTCTTTAACTCACCATTTCAGATTCTTTGAGATGTTTCCAAGATTCCCAAATAAGTTCTAGACAAGTCCACATGTATTTATGCACTCAAGACGAACTCTTAGTGAGACAAAAATCATAACTATAATCACCCTAAACTCATGGGGTCCAAAATAGGGTAAGTCACATTATTACAAGCATTGGGACTTCCATTGAAGTCTGAAAGGATCAATATGCACAACCCATACTTAAACCGTTTCAAACGTCTTCCACTAGAATCACACATTTGTGACCCGAATATACCTAAAACCCGTAGGACTTCTTCCTAGATTTAATTAGGACATGATAAATCACTTTGTGACTCCGTTGAGTCAAAATACCAACTTCCCATTTCTAGGTCATAACCTAAATTTTCAAGTTCATCCGGGTTACTAAACCTAACCATAAGTAATTTCAATTACTAATTACTCCAACAAACCCAACAAAACATTCATGAATCCAACCGCACATGTTATCATACCAAAACCCATTTCAAACCCATCATTTAGACAAGTTTTAATACAACAATTAATGGGGAACAAGTCTCTATCAACCTAACATCAATTTAAGCTAGAGAGAGGAAGTAGGAGGTTTAGTAACGTACCTAGTTCGTGCCTCAAACAAGAAGTAGAATAAAAACAAACCGAGGGGAAGTGTTCTACTCGTAGAGGGCTTCGTGAATCCGGAGTCGAATCAAAGATCGGATGGTTGGATCTTCATGGATCGGAGGAATGACCTCTAGGGCTCCAAGTTTCCCCTTGTCTCGCTCTCTCTCTAGAATATGTTTTGGGAAAAAGAAGAAATGAAAGGAATGGCTGCACTCTTAAATGGGTTTATGCATATAACATCCACAAAGAAGAGGCGTAGGATAGGCATTTCATGGGTACCATTAGTGAAGGTTTAAGAGAAATCACAATTTAACTAGGCTTTAAGACAATCAATAAGGTTAACCCAACATGTTAGGGATTAATTAGGACAAAGTAGGTGGATTAGGGAGGGTTTAGAGTGGGTTCATTAAATGTAGAATGGCTAGAAGATAGAAAATAGGAAATCAACTCGTAGCAACAAACTGGACTAGGCCATCTAGTCCCTTCCTCTAGTCGGGCACTTCTCAAAAAATCAATAATCCATTTATCTTGAAAACAGGCGGCCGCTTGGTCCAAATGCTAGGCGAGCTTCTTGTCTAGTAGTGACCCGTTATAACCGAAAAACGGTTCGGGTCAAGACCGGTGATGAGTCGGTCCGTTTCGAGCCACAATTTTCCGTCAAAATACTTACATTTATAAAGCAACAAAACGGGTCGGAATAGGTAACGGGTTGGATCTGCTTTAACTCGACCCAAATCGACTCGTTAATGACCCAAAAAAATTAATGAGTCAACTTTGGTCAAATAATTTTCAAATCGGGTTGGATGGGTTTATGGGTTTTGGGTTGTGATTGTCAGGCCTAATAGTAATTGAAAAATCACACCTCAATGGAATATCACTAAGTACAATGACAATGTAATACCCTCAATCTCATATCCGATAGATGTGAGATTTGAATGTATTTTATAAGTTGGTCACACACTACCAATAGGCATCAACATCGTCCATGGACTTTTGAGTCGGCTTGCTGTAGGTCTGGTGACCCAAGATGTTGCGTGCTTAGCGGGCTAGTATGTGGGCGATCGGGTTTTCAGGATCAGGTCATTATAAATTGTATCAAAACGGGTCCCAACTGAAAATGTGTGACAAAGTGCTATTGTAATATACCCAAAAGTAACAATAATAATACTCCTTCCGTTTCAAATTATCGTCTTCATTTCTTTTTTGTCCATTTTTAAATAATTGTCCTCCTTCAAAATTTTAACTTTTATAAAAACACTTTTATCACTTTACCCTTATTTTTTCTACCTATTTTAATTATGACCAAATACTCAAGGGAATTAAAGAAAACACATATTTCACCAATATTTATAAACAATCAATTATTATTTTTAAACGGTGTGCCGGGTCAAAGAGGACAATATTTTGAAAATGGAGGGAGTAAGTAATTACTTTTGGGCCGATTAATACTTTTTTCTTGGGCCTATCCTTGGAAATTGCAAATTTTGTGTTGGGCCAGACCAAGTGATTATTTGGGGGTAATTTCGGGCCAGTCCATTCTGCCAAGTTTGTAACCCATCCAATCCCCCGTTTATTTTTTCAACAACTAAAATCAATTTTTGAAATATTGTTCCTATCCTAAAGTCCCCAGATCTTCTCCTTCAACAGTTTTGGCCAACTCTTTTGTTTTAAAAATCATCATTGTTGCGCAACGAAATGGAGATCGACTTGTGTTGAACTGGAGGATTTTCAGTAAGGACGAAGATAGAGGATCAAAAAGATGACTTGCAACATAGGAGGAGGATGGAGAAGGCGGAGGAGAAGCATTCAAACCGAGTTCCCATAGCGGTGCATAAAATTGGTGCAACGCGATGCAAAATTTGATTAGGTAATGTAGATCAATGCATTGCAGTGCAAAATCTTATGTATCGTGATGCACTGAGTAAGTGACCTACGTAGCGCACCTTTAGTTTATTAAGGGTATCATAGTCATTTCTCCCCAAAAAATAGATTTTTTCTGATAGAAAAAATACACGAGACCAGAGGGTAAGACCACCTACAGCGAAAGTTTTCCACGGGATTAAAGGGAAGTCTTCTCCAACAACGGAGAATCAAGACAATATCAAAATAGGATATTTATTGTTTGAGTGTCTGACCCAGATACTCAAACTTTCCTTGAATGAAGGAGAGTTCAGTTGGCTCTCTCTTCTCTCCCTCTTCAAATAAGGAGTGGGTACCGTTAAATCTTTTTGTTTTTCTTTGATTTTTTGGTCTTTTTGCAATTCAAAAAATAAATAAATAATATTTTTAAGAAGTGCATATTTTTATCTATAAATAGAGACTTTATTTGACTCATTTAGATACCAAATGAATTTTCTTCAAATTTTGAAGTTGTTGTAGATAAACATGGCTAATTTTTGTTTGTGCCAAGCTGTTACATGAGTTTATTGTTTGGGTAGCTTATCGGTAGCAAATGAATTTTTATTAATCATCCTAACTATGCTTTATCTTCTTCCTCAGGATGTCCTATTATATCGCATTTGGCCTTTGTTGATGATATTGTTATCTTCTGTAACGGCAACAAGCACTCTCTGACTCAGCATAAGCAACTTCTTATGAATTTTGAGCGGTGTTTCGGGTAATTAATTAATCAAGGTATAAGTTGTTAATTTTATGGTTTCTAAAAAGACCGCGGCCTCGCATATTTCATCTATTAGGAGACATATTGGCTTTCCTCATAAGGCTCTTCCTGTCTCCTATTTGGGTTGTCCCCTTTTTGAAGGACGTAAAAAGAAAGATCTCTTTGACCCTCTTCTAGAAAAGTTACAGCTTCGGATTAATTCTTGGATGGGGGCATTTCTTAATCAGGCGGTAAGGTGACTCTTATTAATTCTGTGCTACATTCGGTTCTCATGTATCAAGTTGCGATTTTGGATCCCCCGGTTTCAGTTGTCAATCATATTAATAAGATGCTTGCCAATTTCTTTTGGGGCTCGATTGACGGGAAGTTTAAGGTTCATTGGATCTCTTGGGACAAGTGTTGTAGGCCAGTTATCGAAGGAGGTGTTGGTATCCGGGCAATCAAGGATATTATTCAAGCTTTTTCAATTCAGCTTTGGTGGCGTTTTCGATCATCAAATAGCTTGTGGGGTCGCTTCATGTTGCATAAATACTTCTCTAATTCTCATCCAATTAATTCTTCCTTATCGGGCTCTCATACTTGGCGAAGAATGTATTATGTCAAAGATATGGCTGAATCTAAAATTGGCTGGGTTATTGGTAAAGGTTATTGCTCAATCATGCTTGATCAGTGGCTGCCAATAGGTAGGATTAACCATCCTGTTTCCAGCCCTTTTCATACTATCCAAGATCTATTTGAGTCCCCTTCTCGTCTCTCAGTGGCTGCTCGATTGGCACTGGGCTAGGTTTTCAGTTTGTGAGAGATTAGGAGCTAAGCCTGCAGACACAAAGCTTACTGGTCTGAAACCTGGCGGGAATTGACATGATAGATGAAAGCACAAAGAAGGGGGCTATCACACCTCTTCTTTGATTGATAATCTCGGCATTACTATCTCTGATTCTCCTGATACTGCTTTCTGAATTTGTTTGGATCATGGTAACTTTTCCTTATCTGTGGCATGGCAGCTTGTTCGGCAACCTCAGCCGTTGATATCCTCCTCTAAATTCATATGACACAAGCATCTTCCTCGTCAGATTAGCTTGTTCATGTGGCGTCTATGGTTGCGAAAGCTTTCTCATGATGAGAGTCTATCCAGTAAAGGCATTCAGTTAGCCTCCAGATGTTCTTGCTATTCAACGGGGCATATTGAATCTTATTATCACGTCTTTGTGGATAGTTCTTTTGCTCGGTACATTTGGACAGAGTTTAATCGTCTTGGCGGTATCCTCTCGTCCTCTTTACCCATTGCTCAATCCTGCTTTGCCTGGTGGTTCAAAAATCGCAACTCCTTCCTGTACTCCATTACTCCCTCGGTTATTCTTTGGGAAATTTGGAAATCCAGAAATTCTAGCCGGTTTGAAGGAATTCATACCCCCACTTGGGTTATTATTGATCGCATTCATCAATCTCTCTTCTCCATTCTGAAAGGGGCAAGTTTATCTTATCATCATATTGGTAATTCTCTTTTTTCCACTCGGCTGGGGGTCATTTCAACTAAGGTGATTCGTTCAGTTTCTTGGTTAAAGCCTCCTTTGGCATCTGTTAAGCTAAATTCTGATGGGGCGTGTCGAGGTAACCCGGTCCAAGTTCTGGTGGAGGCATCGTTCGTAATAATGTAGGTGACCTTATTTTTGCTTTTTCCACTTTTATGGTGACACTACAAGTTTTCATGCAGAATGTCGGGCTATGCATCAAGGAGTCACTTGGTTGAAAGCTAATGGTTTTGAGGGAGCTACTATTGAATCTGATTCTAAATATCTAATTGACTATGTTATAGGATGTAACGACCCGAGCCCGAGATCCCGGTCCGCTACGTGTAGCCCACACACTGGCCCACTGAGCACGCAGCACCTTGGGTCATTATGCCCACCACAAACCGACCCAAAAGTCCATGGATGATGTTGGTGCCCAGAGGTAATGTGTGACCACCTTATTAATCAAACACAAATCCCACATCTACCCGATGTGGGATTGAGGTATTACATTCTCCCCCACTCAAATCCTTGACGTCCTCGTCAAGGTCGAATCGTACCCCGGGCGATGCAGGAGACTCGTACGGGGATCAAGAGGTGGCTCCCACCTTCTGCGGTGTAGCACCTTGGCCCGCACAACACTTTGTTCCCACATTTCCGGCCGGGACCCGCTCTGATACCATTTTGTAACGACCCGAGCCCGAGAGCCCGGTCCGTTACGTGTAGCCCACACACTGGCCCACTGAGCATGCAGCACCTTAGGTCATCATGCCCACCACAAGGCGACCCAAAAGTCCATGGATGATGTTGGTGCCCAGAGGTAGTGTGTGACCACCTTATTAATCAAACACAAATCCCACATCTACCCGATGTGGGATTGGGGTATTACATAGGCAATGCTCAGCCGCCTTGGAGAAGTCTTTATCTCATTCACGCTATTCAATTTATTAAGGGATTGTTAAACCTCACTTTTTGTCATGTTTTTCGTGAGGCTAACTCTGTCGCTGATGCTCTTGCTAACTATGGGTGGGACCATGGATCTGAAGTCACTTATGTGTTTGCTGCTTCGCTTCCATCTCGGATCCGTGGTCTTATTACTCTTGACAAGAATGACACTCCCTATCTTAGAATTAAGTAACTTTTCTATTTTACTTTCTGCTCATGTATTTCCTTTTTCAAGGTTAGGCTCCTATGTCCTCCCATTTATAAGGGCAAAGTTGGTTGTCCCCCTCAAGTTTGTTTTATTACTTATATTTAATAAAATCTAGCAGAGTGCCGCCCATGTTTCATTAAAAAAAAGTATTAAAGAAGCATCAAACTAGATACTCTGCTATACATAGTCTTATAAACTTGGGAAATAAGACCGTCTTACAATTATTCTGATTATTTGATTAATGATTTATTAGTAATATGGATCTCAGCGCATTTGTTAATAACAACCTTTACTTTTATAATAAAATAATAATAATAATAATAATAATAATAATATAAAAATAACAAAAAACAAAATTTAGTCTTGCAACGGAGTTTAGAGTCGTCAAAATGGGCAAAACCTGATAGGTTAGTCCGTCCCGTCAAGCAAAAAGGGTGGGTTGAGTTGGCAAATTATAGGTCCGCTAAGAGGCGTATCTAACGGGCTTGGTCACATGGATCACGGGATTAGGCATGGCGGGGGTGGGTAACCCGCTATTTTTTATGTTACAAAATTGAAAATAGGGGAAATTTCAAGTTGGTACAATTTTAGAAACATGTTTTCATCTAGGACCATCAATTTTTTGGACATTTCATATAACTACAAATTGGTTGCCAAATGACAAAAATGTCATTAATGAAGACAAAAGTCATCCAGCCTAAAAAAACCCAAATATGTTGATGCCAAGCCTTGGCATCAGGATGGTTTTCACAGCTTTTTGCAAGACCAAAAACATTCAAATATGCTGATGTCAAGCCTTGGCATCATGATGGTTTTCACAGCTTTTTGGAAGACCAGAAACATTCAAATATGTTGATGCCAAGCCTTGGCATCAGGATGATTTTCACATCTTTTTGCAGGACCAAAAACATTCCAATATGCCGATGCCAAGCCTTGGCATCAGGATGGATTTCACAGCTTTTTCCAAGACCAAAAACATTCAAATATGTTGATGCCAAGCCTTGGCATCAGGATAGTTTTAAAAGCTTTTTGCAAGACCAAAAACATTCAAATATGATGATGCCAAGCCTTGGCATCAGGATGGTTTTAAAAGATTTTTGCAGGACCAAAAACATTCAAATATGCTGATGCCAAGCCTTGGCATCAGGATGGTTTTCACAGCTTTTTGCAGGACAAAAATCATTCAAATATGCTGATGCCAAGCCTTGGCAACAGGATGGTTTTAAAAGCTTTTTGCAGGACCAAAAACATTCAAATATGCTGATGCCAAGCCTTGACATCAGGATGGTTTTAAAAGTTTTTTGCAGGACCAAAAACATTCAAATATACTGATGCCAAGCCTTGGCATCAGGATGGTTTTAAAAGCTTTTTACAAGACCAAAAACATTCAAATATGCTGATGTCAAGCCTTGGCATTAGGATGGTTTTCACAGCTTTTTGCAAGACCAAAAACATTCAAATATGCTGATGCCAAGCCTTGGCATTAGGATGGTTTTAAAACCTTTTTGCAAGACCAAAAACATTCAAATATGCTGATTCCAAGCCTTGGCATCAAGATGGTTTTCACAGCTTTTTGCAAGACCAAAAACATTCAAATATGTTGATGGTTTTAAAAGCTTTTTGCATGACCAAAAACATTCAAATATGGTGATGCCAAGCCTTGGCATCAGGATGGTTTTGATAGCTTTTTACAGGACCAAAAACATTCAAATATGCTGATGTCAAGCCTAGGCATCAGGATGGTTTTCACAGCTTATTCAGGACCAAAAAGCCTCAACATTTTACGATGACAAAACAAAATACACTAACATAAACATGGAATAAACATAAATATTTAATTGTCACATTTTCAAACAAATTTGTCATTGTTTTTTGTTATCCCCTTTCAAAATAATTGTTTCAACCATCTTTACCCTAGATTTATCAGCATCAATACTACTAGGAATCATTTGTCCTCTTAGCAAACATTCAATTAAAGAACATACAAAAACACCACAATCTTATGTGTTGTCATTTTGTTGTGGTGATTTTTCAAATCCCCAATGTTACATTTGAATTTAGGCTTGTTCAGATCCTTGTATTGCCTAGGAAAGAAATCCACAAGTTTTTTCATTATGCGTTCAACATAATTTACCTACATAGGAAAGAAACAATAAAACTTAATCTAAAGACAATACTAATAAAACTAAATACATTACTAATAAAACTTACAAGAATTCTAGCCCTCTTCAAATGCCAATCATTACTGGTTGTTAATTGTATGCATGAGTTGTATAATGTCCATCTCATGTCATCTTTAGAAAATACAAGTAGAATGCAATGGTTGGAGACACCTGACTTTATTTTACCTTGGCCCGTTGTGTTTATAGGAAAAATAAGAATCTCATACCCCATTGCTTCTTTGAGTCTATTATCAATTGCTTGAACCATCAATTCAGAAAACCAATCATTAATCTTAATATTTGCAACATACACCTAATAACAAAAAATTGAGAAAATAAGAAGCCATATTTTAATTTTTAAGCACATAACAGACAATTTCTTACCCAACAGCAAGGATCAAAAACAGTGTTGTATCTGATATATCCAAATTCTTTGAAGATAATTTGTTCACACATTATAGACCATGCTTCTATGTGTTGTACCAAAGAAAAATATTTATTTGATATTATACACAAGTAAAAAAGATTAACAAGAATGGTAAACAAGTAATGTACATACTTTTTCTTCCAACTTATCAGTCAAGATTTGTACAATGTCATGGATCAAAATCACTGGTTTGATCTCTCCACCAGTATATAACTTTGTTCTGCGTAAGACAAATTTTATCAAAAAAACACCATTGAAAAATTATCTTAAAAGTAATATAAAATACCATTTTGTGAGTTACGTTTACTTACTGCATTTTGTCTTCTGATGTAGAATAGATTCTACTAAGTAGCTCTTTTGCTTCCACTGAAAGAATCTTTGAAGCTGGAATGACTTTTTCAATTTCTGTCACTTTTTTAATTGTTCTTCTTCATTCAATTGTTTTGTCACATGATGACCCAACACACTTCTTCTTACGATCAAGACGACCATGAACTTTTTTTGCAAGTGTAGAGCCTTCTTCATTAACAGAAGGATCTTCATGACGAGACAAAACACTAACAAAGTCATCCATGCTGTTGATGTCTTTCAAAACATAATTAATATTCTCTGTAGTAACTACCTTTAAATGAATAGCCTTGTTCATTGCAATTTCTTCTTCCAACTCTATTACCTTCTTCTTCAACATTGAATTTTCTGTTTGAACTTCAAGAAGCTTCGCATGAAGTTCAGATGTTGGTGACAACAGAAGATAACGTTGGAGTATCTTTTGACTTTTGCGAAACTTCTACCTGATCTTTTAGTCTATCTATATCAATATCTTTCAATTGAATAATATGATCTTTTTCAGCAATAGTCTTTTTTAGGCCATCAATTGTTGACAAAAAACCTTTGATCTCAATTGTTGGCATCAGGACTGTTTTGACAGTTTATTCAGAAAAAAAAAAAAATCAAAAAATGTTGATGTCAAGCCTTGGCATCGGACTGTTTTGATAGTTTATTCAGAACCAAAAAAAATTCAAAAAAAAGATGACATTTTTTCCAGGACCAAATTTTTTTTCAAAAAAAGTTGATAACAAAGATTCAACAGTTTTTTCTGGACCACAAAACAACATCCAATTTCTGTTGCCAAAGATTCATAATTTTTTCAAGGCATAAAATAACCTCAATATAACCAAAAGTCAACATAAGCATCAATTCCAATAATCACTCTCATCAATTCTTCAGTTCATCAACTAAAATATGATCAACATTACACTGAATCTCTACATGTCCTAGAGTTGTGATTACAATATTTAGTACATCTACTACATTTATGTTTCTTTGTACTACTCTGAATTTCACCATTGGACGCAATTCGCTTCTTCTTAGGCCGTCCAGACAATTTCTTCATTACTGGGGGTAAGATTACTGAACCTTCTGATGATTTTTGAATCTCATACTTATAAGTTGTTGGAACTGGCATCAGGCTTCCCTCGTAGCACTTGACATAATAACTATTTAAATAGTAATTATCAATTATGTCTTTAACTACTCTCTTTGCTCTGACAATAGCAACAACAGCATGACAGCATGGGAAGCCTTGAATCTGCCATTGATAGCAAGAACATGTTCGACAATCCAAATCAACTCGCACAGTAGGATTGGATACAACCTCGTAAATAGAGTTAGTAGCTTTCATAACCTACCATGACATACTAACTTTCAAATTCTCTATCCACTTTTTATCCATCTTAGCACAAAGAAGCTTGTTCCATTTCAAACCATTATTCAGCCTTTCGACAAATCATACCATAAGTTTTTTTCTTATGCAGTCCACCATACAAGTGATAGGAAGTCTTCGAGCATCAAGAATCCAATTGTTGAATGACTCTGCAGCATTTGATGTAAGTTCAACATAACGTTTATCAGAATAATATGCAATGGCCCAATTCTGAAAAGGAAGGTCAAGCAAAAAATCTAAGGCAATCTGTCCACAATCTCCTTTAAATACCTCAAGCTTCTTCTCAAACAACTCAACTGTAGGCGCATAAGCATATTCTTTAAATTTTAAACAAATATTCTTGCGAAAGCTAGAACGCTTTCCAGCACACATATCTTTCAGATTATGACAAAGATGAATCAAACAAAAAAAATGATTAGAACTACCAAAAACATCCGGAATTGCTTGCATCAAACCAACATTCCGATCTGATACAATAAGCACATCACGAACATTAACTGCTTCTTTTACTTTTGAAAGAAACCAATGCCAATTATCATAATTTTCAGAACTTACAACAGCAAAGGCAAATGGAAATAGTTCTATATAAAAACAAAAATGAAATATTCCAATTAGTAAAACAACAACTTTGACATCAAAACACATAGAAAACACAAACCAATACAAGTGTCATGTACAATTTACCTTCATTACCATCCTTCGCCGTTTCAGATAAGAGAGTCGACTTACATATTGAGATTTCATAAATGTCTCATCTACAAACAATATAGGCCGACAATAATTAAAACCATCCAAGCATGCATGAAAACATATGAATAACCGGGTGAAACATTTTGAAATGGAATCTGATTCAATAAACGCCAAACTGCCCGGATTACTCTTCTCCAAAGCTTCAACATACCACTGCAACTCATCAAATGATTCATCATAACTACCAAATACCTTATTACGAGCAACCTCAACACTTCTCCATGCCGTCATATATGATATCTCAACCCGATAATGGATCCTAATATACTCAATTACATCCTTCGCGGAATAATTTGACTGACTTTGAACATTGTCACAAATAAAATCTCCAATTACATTATACCCCATCCTTTTTATTTCTTAACTCCATCAATAAAAGAAACTTTGCAACTGTGTATAAGGTTGCACTTCTTTATAATTATAGAATTATCAACACTAGAAACAGCACACTTGATGAACCAATCACTGTTATCAATGAATTTATTACCACAAACAACAATAGCCGTCTCACTCTCATTCCTAGCAAGAAGATATTCAAATCCAAGTTTCATAGAATATTTCATAAGCTCAGTACGAAACTCTCTCATGCCACCTTTAAATATTTGTCCAGATCCAGTAATAATCTCTTCCCAACCAACTAATAACACATTATTGCAAGATGGAACAAGAAAAAAATGATAAGTAGGATAGCTTTCATTATCAATTTCAGCAAAACCAACATCAACAGATTTAGTATTATGAGAAGAAGAAGCATCCAAACTACTCCTAGATAATCCAAAATCACCTTTTGACCCCAAATCATCCTCTACACCATTAACAGTTGCACCCAAAATATCAATAACATCTACTGAAATAACATAAATGCTTAGAATTTTACCCAGCACCAACATATTCAAAAAATCTTCATCATTTGATAAAATACAATTCAAATGAGGTCCAACAGAATATCTCAATTTCAAACTTTCAAAATTAACAGTATATTTGCTTGTAATTGATAACAGCAAATCAGAAAACTCAAAGCCATCTGTAACCCTTTTCATAATTGTCTCTCCCCTAAATTTCAGCAAAATCATAAACTAAAATTTTAGCCACAGATACCTATAAAACAAGGACGGTAGGACTTGTATGAAGGTCACGCGAATTAAGAACAATTTAGCTACACAGAAACGACAATTGGGCAGGGGTGAGAAGAGAGAGGACGACGTTGTTGCGGAATCGGTAATTGGTTTGAGGAGTGTGACAATCGACTGAAGAAGATGTTCCCTTCCAACGGTGGATTACACAAAGATGGTGGTGGGAGTGGTAGGGATGGTGGTGGTGGGAGTGGTGGAAGAGATGGAAGCTGCTGCCTCTGAACTAGAACGCAATATCCACTTCCAGCTCATCAAACACGACATAGAGGGGCAGATAAGTACTTTCACCCCACAATTGTATCTAAAAGATATGTGCAAAAAATAGGTGGATTCATTTGAAAACATGTTTTAAAAGAAGTACCGACTTGTAATTTTTTCCTGAAAATATGCAATCTATATTATATGCACCGTTGTCCGTTGATCAAACTCTCCGTATCAAAGAATGAAAAGGAACTAAAAACTGAAAAGTTTGTCAAAAGTCAAAACCCATTAGTTCACCAAAGTCCAACTCCCAAGACTCCCAACTAACCACAATAATTCAGGCACTTCATGTCAATGACTAAAATAACTCCCTGTTAATTGTTAGGCTTAAGTATACCATTAGTTTCTGAACTTTGGTCAAATCCATCATCAGTTCTCCAATTTCAAAAAGTTTCACCACCGACCAAAGTAGACATTTTTTGCTCATCGGAGGTCCCTAGCCCTAACGCCATTTTGTATTTTCGTTAAATGAGCATGTGCCACTCACATGCACAAAATAAGGGATCCATGTATGACATCATAAAAATAAGGGGGCAATATGAAAATTTTATTACCATCATCTCTAATCAGGGTCACATGTATAATACCATCATCCCTCTCTCTTTCCTGCAAGCTGCAGGCACATAGCATGGCCAGTACGCCATTACCCCTCCTTCCAGCAACCGCAGCCCCACCATCATCACCAAACCCTTGTCGTTCTCCCCTTGCCTCTGTGCGTCTTCTCTCTCCAACCATTGCCGCCATCAGTCATGCCGGTGTCTTCCCAAAACTTCCGTTCCACCATGCCTCGCGTCTCCATTCCATTCCTCCACCATCACCCGCCACCACTGCAACCCAAGCACTAACCCTTCCAAGCCGAACCCGACCATCGATCACGTCGGAGCCACTGGGTTACCTGGATTTCTTCCTAGATTATTAATATTATCGTTAAGATTCGCTAGTGTAGCATTCTGAGATCTACGACCATGTATATAATGCACAATCGGAGAGATTACTTTTGTATTATTATTATTATGTTACCAGTTAAACTAACCTAATTTCTAGCTTATCCCTGGCAGCTCGCGCAAAAAACTTGATATGAAATTTATTTAACCTCATAAGTGCATGAGTCAACTTAGAGTATAGTGATACAGAAGTAAGGGTCGAACCATAGAGATAAGTAGTATTTCAAATAATTTAAACTAGTAAAAGGAACTATTAAACTAAGGGGGGTTTGTTTTGAGTAAACTAATTAACGACTAAATTAACTAAATAGCAATTTAAACTAATTAACAGAGAGCAGATTATCAACAAATATTAACAGCAGAGATTATAACACGAAAATCAAATTATGAAGAGGGTCTAGGAATTAGGATTCACTTTTATCTATACTTATGGTATTTTAATATAGTATCCATCAATCATCAACGATTCGTTCACATAAGAAAAGATTGGGACGCTTAAATTACGATTTGTAATCTTAGTGTCACTAACTTGTTATGCTTTCCTGATTAGTCCACATAACAATAGAGGATATACCTAAAGCACATGAACATAAGAACCTAAATCTCACCTTAGCTCGATCAGGAAATCAATGAGATCTAATTTTCCTAAAGGTTGGCCATCATATGACATATGCACGAATTATGCAGTTATTCATACCCAAATGTCTAAACATCCACACATACCATCGAATGCATGAGTTTCAAGAAAAGACAAGATATAAGCAATATGATAAACAAGATTCTTGATTGAATGGAACTATAGATTATAACATAAGATTCGATACAAGTTACCTCATATTCCTAGACTTGATGAGTTTAACTCATTACAATTGATGGAACAACGGGTTGGATTGAAGAAGACATAATTCAATTCCTAAACTATGAATAAAACTAAGAATATTGTTATTACCACCTAAAGGGAGACTGATTGTTTATCCTTCTAACTAGAGCTATAGGGTTTTCTTATATACTAGGGTTTACATGGCATAAATTAGGTTAAAACTATAAGGGGTTGAATTTTTGGGTTGTTATCGCATGCACTCGCATGTAAGAAAGAGATGCGACGGCATGTGAATTAATGCGGTAGCATGTTGACTAGTAGCGGCCACATGCTCTACACTTTAGTTATGTCCAACTCTTAGTATCTAATGTGGCTGCATGTAAAGGGGTGGATATGACTGCATACTTTTCTTCACAGCTTGGCCAGGGCACTACTGGAATATTACTCCATTGACCCTCAAATCTTCAAATCTACGCAAAAGCTTCCCAAAATCCTTCTTTATTCATTCAAACCCTAAAACTTACAATTAAAACTAGAAACCCATATTAGTAGCTAATTTTTTTGAGGAATAGTGAATTTTAAGTCGTTTAAGTACTCAATAGATGCGTATAAAACATATCTATCAACTTGTTTTTGGGAAAGCTTATCATCTCCCTGTCGAGTTAGAACATCGAGTCTTTTGGACTATTAAAGCACTCAACATGGATTTGGCATTGGCCGATGAGAAAAGAATGATTCAACTGAACGAATTGGAGGAGCATAGACTTGAGTCTTATGAGAGTGCCAAACTCTATAAGGCGATCGAAAACCAGGAACTATCATGACAAGCACATCTTTCCTAAGTATATTCATCCAGGTATGAAAGTCCTTTTCAATTATAGGTTGAAGCTATTCCGTGGTAAGCTAAGTGCAAATGGACCATTTGAGGTAGTACATGTGTTTCCACATGGGGGAGTGGAATTAAAATATTATAATTCAAAAGAGCAATTCAAGGTAAATGGGCACTGTTTCAAATCGTACTATGAGGGAGTTTCTATTATAGAGAGGATTGAGGAAATTGCCCTTTGGGATCCCAATAGTACTGTTTGACTTTGCGTCGACCCAAGGACGTTAAACAAAAGCGCTCGATGGGAGGCAACCCATCTAGATAACTTTTACATGCTTTCGTAGTGTAGTATAATTGTTTTTCATCCTTTCCTTGATTTATGTTTGCATCCATTTTGCACTTTCAATCCATTGCATGAATTAAGTTTTGGGGTAAAAAAATGTTTTAGTGTTGTATTTATTCGTTTTCTAATGTTAATCTAGGATTTGGTATCCCAGATTATTATGCATTCTTGGTCCGTCCACATAATAATTGAAGATCCCTTAAGAACACGAAAAACACATGAACCTTAATCCTACCTTAGCAAGGTCATGAATTAGCAAGATTTAACTATCACAAAAGTTGGCAAATATAATACTTATGCATTTTGGTCATGCAGCTCATCATACCCCAATTATCAACACAGTTGCAAATACCTTGTTACGTAGAAGCTTATAGAGAAGTCGAAGTTAAAACATATTTGTGATAGACACAAATTTTGATTGAATATGAATAATAATTAGAACGTAAGATTCAATACAAAGTTACCTCCAATTCCTAGATGAATGAGGTTAGCTCATTACGATTGACGAGACAACCAAAAGGATTGAAGAACATATGATTCTATGAAAACGATCAAGAAAATCTAAATCAAATTGTATTACAACCTTTAGGGAGTCTGAAATTCGGAACCCCATTCCTAAGCCACTAGGTTTACTTAAATACTAGGTTTACAGGGCAAGAAATCATAAAAGGATTACAAAATTGGCCTTCGCAAGTTCCAGCATAACGCGGTCGCCTTGTGGCGTAACGTGGCTGCGCCTTACTATAACGCGATCGCCTTCCAATGTGACGTGACATCCTTCAAAGTCTCCGGAGAATGGTGTTAGACAGTTAGATACGCGACCGCCTTGAAAAATAACGCGATCGCCTTGTCTTGGATTTCACTTTTTCGCCCTTTAAACTTCAGGACTTTGTCCTTTAATCCTCCAGGTCTTCAATTCATCATAAAAGTTCTCAAATTTTATAATTCTTCTCAATCAAGCCCTGAAACTAACAATAAGACTAGAAACCCATATTAGTGGCCAAAAACTCAAAGAATAACAAATTCTAAGCCAAATAAATACCCAATAGATGTGTATAAAACATATCTATCATTAAACAAGAGATTCTTACTATATTGACCATTACTGGTGTTTCCTTTCATATGCTCGTTAGATGGCCGCTATTCTCCATTAATGCTACTCGCTTGGGGTACATCTCCACTAAGACCATTAGGGTGGTTCATTGGATCAAGCCTCCGATTGACTATGTTAAATTGACTACTGATGGTGCCTGTCGTGGAAACTTGAGCTGTAGTGCTGGAGGGGGCACTATCCGTAACAACATGGGTGATTTGATTTATTCCTTCTCATCCTTTTATGGGATCTCTACTAGTTTTATGTGGAATGTAGAGCTATTCTTAGGGGGTTAAATGGTTTCATAATCAGGGTATGTCGGGTGCCATTGTTGAAGTCGACTCTAAGGTCCTATTTTATTATATCTCGTGTAAAGCTTGACTTCCCTAGAACAACTTCTACCTGATCCACACTATATCTACTATCAAATATACCATGCATGCACATTTCTTTCTCTCACTTTTTTCAAGAGGAAAACTCAGTGGCAGATGCACTAGCTAATTTGGGATGCAATCAGGTCGAAATGGTGCTTTCTCTTCCTCCTTCGTTCTTTCAAGTCGAATTCGTAGGATCATTAACCTTGACAGGAATGGAAATCCCTACATTAGGATTACTTAATTTCTCTTATTTTGTCTGTTGGATATTTAAGTAATTGAGTTATTGTGTTTTCTAATTGGTTTATTTTAATTAATTATTTGTTTTGCCTTTCTTGGTATTTACTTTGATTAATTATTATTGTTACACCTTTTATAGAAATGTAATTTTAGAAATTATGCTTTAATTGATTTTTAGGGTTGATATGAATTATTAATTTATTAGGATTGTGTGTTCTTGTAATGCAAGGTGTGTATGTCGTTTGTCTTGGTTAAAAGAGACATCGCTGACCTAATTATTTTAGGTAAGGAATTATTCTTATTTTGTAAGTTTATAGTTGATAAGATTTAGTCATTCTTTATTGCACTTACCTACTAATCTTTTATTGTAAGTGGTTATTTATTCTACAAGGTTTTTAGGTTAAGGATGCAAGTATATATAAAAGAGGTCATAGCCCAGAAAGAACAAGATGTTTACTGAGTATAAATTATACACGGAATTATAAGAGAGAAAGAGAGATCGAAGAAGGTGCTGCTGCTCTAATCATGAATGTACTGTTGAATGAAGCTACATCGAAGCCTTCATTCATTCTGTCACCAGCACAGTTTTCTGTTTACATCTCCTACCGTTTTGTTAAAAGCTTTTTAGCATATATGAGGTGTTATATTATTTAAAGTCATATCTGCTTTAAGTAGAGATTTTCATAAATTACACTTTGTTAGTCTTTCGAATGTAATGAACTTAACATATATTTTTCTAATGAAATGTTTTTTACCATGAGGCACGATTAATAAGTTTTTTTGCTTATTGATAAAATGTTATCTATGTGTTCAGTTCCGTTCTTCATTGTTGTTTTTCTATTTTCCACTGCATAGAAATCTCAATGAAGTCTTTATTAAAGTTTTCAGTGTAAGCTTCATTGATGAGCATATTTTCAAAACAGTTTATTTTATTTTCGTTTTTGTTTATTATGTTTCCATGCTTGCTGTAATCCTTTCTTTCATTGTCTTTTTTATTCCCTTATGTATTTTTCCTTTGGGAGATTTTTTCCTTCATTGCTAAACCCAATGTATTCGATCGAGGTTCAGATCCTTTGTCACCCTTTTTCCAGGGTCAGGCTTGGTTGTCCCATCTATATTCTTTCCTTTTCCCATTTCTCTGTATTGTTTCCCAAAAAAAAAAGTGAAGGCACAAAAAAGTTTGATTGCTAGACTCCTCACCCATCAAGTGCTCGTTTGTTACAACTTTTTTAAGGAGGCTTTTGGCTTTTGACTTTTAATAAGTTAAATTTATAGTGTTTGTTTTAGCTTTGAAGCCAAAAGCCAATAAGTAAGGTACAACCCTTCATTTGCATAAAGAAGTCGAAGCCAAAAAGCCAAAAATTATAGCTTTTTGAGAACACGCGGCTGGCTACCACATTAATGAAAATTTTGCATTCCCAAGCTACCCTTCTCCTTCCCTGAAAAGTTAAAAGCTTCTATTCACCATTTTTTACAAAGGGCGTTCTTGGTACAGGGAAAGGAGTTGGAGCAACTGGTGGTGACTGGTGAGAGGTGCCGGAGACGAACGGAAACGAAGCGGATTTCATCACCTGCTATCTCCATCTTCTGGTCTGTTATCCCTCCATCTCTCTGTCTTTATAATTTTTAATTTTTGTTGTCTCACCCATTCTCGTCTTACCTTGTTCTCAATCTAGCTGCTCGTCATTGAAATTGCTTGCCATTATAATCATACAAGAATTGAATCTGTCATTTGAAACATGTCTGTTTGTTATCAAATTTGTTTTGCTTGAAATGTCTGCTCGTCATTTCATGTCTATTTGTTATCAAATTTTGATGTCTGATGTCTGCTCGTCATTTCATGTCTGTTTGTTATGGACTATTGCAAAGTCAGGCTCTTTGATTTATAGAATTTTCTATAGAAACCCAGGTACTACAAGCATGCTACCTGAAGCTGAACACAAGATTAAGGGAAATTTTTCTATATTGATGGGAATCGATTGGCTCAATATATACATGAGTTTCTAACAATTCATCCCTAAATTTAGCTACGAATTTACACTAATCTAGGAAAGTATTTACAGCTGTGATCGACTCCCCTAATATCAGCTCGATCACATCCATCAAATTTGGAACCTATATATTTCATTAATAGGAAATTATATTTCCTACTATACTGCTAGTTTGATTTCCTACACCACCTGCTTGTGAGTGCGGGTAAAGCCTCATCTGACCTCCTCTGACCCTCTCCCTAAAAGAATAATAAGTAGGATTAATATATAATCCAATATTTATAGGGCTGCCAGTCTATTAGAGTAGCTTCTTGACAAAACTAGTTTCATCGAATCTTGTAAAATGCCATGATTTGTGTTGATGGCGAGAGTGCAGGGCCCTCCTCCCTTAAGTGATGATCCTCTTCATAGTTTTATTGTGTATCTAGTGATGGACTAAAGGGTGAGATCACCTATTTGCATGCCCTTGATACATTCTTCCACTTGCGATTTGGTTGAAGAACCAAGATCTAGCACTATTTACATCGTTCAGTTTGCGATGGCATCTCATTAGCTATCAATAGATAGATAGAGTAGATATGTAGAGAGGGAGGGGATTGTATTTATCTGTACAAGACACCCAGTTTGATCTTCTTGCCAGCGCCAACCAGGTTTACTCACTTGGTCCCTGCCAGATCTGGATTTGGCATAATCTGGCCCTTCGCATACAAAGCCCTTCTACTTGCTATTTTCAGGAGCAATAATGACAAATTTCTTGGCACAAAGTCAACAACCAAAGGCAACTAATCATTTAGATATGCAGAAGTCACAAGAAGATAAAGAAAGAGTAACAGCATATCACTGCATTTATAATCTAATGTGAATGCATGTAACTGCAAAGCCTCTTATAGGTTAAGAAGCTAATCAAAGAAATGAAAAATGACTGCATATTAATGAAGAATCAAAGAAATATTAAGTAGTAAACCATAATATTAGTACAACTAGCGAATAGCTCAATGTTCATACTGAAAAACTGAAAAACTAGTGAATAGCTCAATGTTTATATTATATGCTAGAGAGATCACAATCTCACATCAAATAGAACAATCTGTCCAGCTCTTTGACTTTTTTAGATCAAAATTGGTATTTGTAAATGTGAATTGGTAGGTATTGTATCATATACTCTTCTTCCTTTGAAAGATCAGAACTCTTCTTCCTTTGTATCATATACTCTTCTTCATTCACGTGTATATACTCTTTGTCATTTCCGTCTCCTTATCCTTATGTTTCTATTTATGCTTTTTAATTTTAAATCTCAGGTTTTTCAGTCTTAAAAACTTACTCCTTACCCCAGTTGATTCTTACGTTCATAACTAAATTTTATCTTTCTTAATGATCTCTTTTTGTTTTGTTTCACTCTATCTCTCTCTCTCTCTCTATCGGAAGGCAGATGGAATCACGATATGTCATTATGCAAAACAAAGGGAAGGGAGGAAAGGGGAAGGAGAAGGAGAAGGAAGAAATTCCCTTTGAAAAGGCTGTTTGGGATCCCGTAGCCAATGAGATATTTGTGTCTATATGTGTGGACTTAGTTTTGTCAGGAAATAAGCCAAATTCATCTTTATCAAAATATGGGTTTGGGGAACTGATAAAAAATTTAATGAGAGAACCTGGAAGAAAGTATATAAGGAAGCGCTTAAGAATCATTGGGATGCATTAAAAAAGATTGAGTTTATGGAGGCGCTTGACTCATGGAGAAACCGGACTAGGTATGGATCATGATTTGGGTACCATTGATGCTTCGATGAATGGTGGGACAAAAAACTTAAGGTATATATAAAAATTCATGTCATTTAAGGTTTTAATTATTTCGTTAGGTATGAAATATAATCCTAATTCATGTCACATTTAAGGTTTTAATCTATTTCGTTAGGTGAAACTATAATATTATCACTTAAAGTTAGTTCCGTAAGCCTAAGTTTAGGATCGCTCCACTCGCCCATTGGAAAGAGTTGCAAACCATATTTTGTGATAGTGTTGCTACGGTGAACATGCATGGACGCGCCTAATTCGTGTACTTCCACCACACATGGTTAACTTAGACACCGATGATGAAAATGCGCAACCCCTTGAAGACATTGGAATTGATGATGATGATGATGCAAGTACTGTTGCGGCAAATGCAAGGAAGAAAGTAGGTACATTAGGGCCACGCAAGGCAAAGACAAAGAGGGTTAGTGCTTCCAACAATCTCACTGAGGCACTAGACAAAATTGTGGAGGCGGTAACTAATGATAGCGTCACATCTGCCCCCGCATATGTTGAGCCACCTTTTTCTATTCGGGAGTGTCTTGCATGTTTGGATGATATGCTTAGCGTAGGCGATCCATTGTACGCCTTTGTGCTTCATTTGTTTCACCGTCCTGTTAGTCGTGAGATTTTTCTCCAACTAACTGTTGAGGCTCGTCTTATTTGGTTGAAAGCTGAACAAGCTTTAAGCAAAAAGTAAAAAGTTGTTTGGTTTGTTTTATATCGATGGATGACATTCGACGTTTTGATATATTAAATTAAGATGATTTGTCTCTATATTACTAATGGATGGTGTTTTGTTCTAAAATCCAGTTCATGTTTTTGTTAAGATATTGTCTCTATGTTACGTTGATGTTTTTCATTATTCTATTTTCTTGCATTTGAAGAGTTTTTTAATTTATAAATTTCATTATCACATTTATTTAATGTTATTTGCAGTTGAAATGAATGTGAATGATGAATATTCATATTCTTCTGATGAGGAAAACAATCTCAAGCTGGCAGAATCTCTATCGAAAAAAAAAATTGCTTCTCAAGCGCGCAAGAAGAAAATGCTTGCTTTAACAAGTCTAGCTATTGCAAAATACAAATTTGATACGTATATCAAAAAATCACCATGTAGACCATCTGATGTTGCAGGTTGGAAGTTTGTTATGGAAATTCTTGAATCTGAAACTGATACACGTTCTAATGAGATGTTTCGTATGAGGCGAGAATCATTCATACACTTGTGTACATTGCTAAAAAATGAATATGGATTGAAGCATAGTAGACATGTTAGAGCGGAGGAGAAACTAGCAATGTTTCTCTTGTTAGTTGGTCACGGTGTATGTCATAGGGTTGTTCAAGAGCTATTTCAAAAGTCTGGTGAAACAGTAAGTAAGTATTTTCATGAAGTTCTTCGTGTTACTATGAAGATGTCAATGGATTGGATCGCGCCTTCAACTAACACCAACATACATGATCATATTAGAAATAACAAGAAATATTGGCCATATTTTAAGGTACAATTTTATCTCTACATTTTACTACTTATATTTTAATTTGAAATTTTATTTTTATTCTTTATTTGTAACATACATGATTGTATTGGTGCTATAGATGGCACCCATGTACGACGAGTTACTTTGTCGAAGAGCAAGGTCGATATATTGGTAGAAAAGGATATGCAACTCAAAATATATTGGCAGTATGTGATTTCGACATGTGTTTCGTTTTTGTAAAGCCTGGATGGGAAGGAACGGTTCATGACACACGTATTTTTCTACATACTCTTCGAGATCCATCATCAAAGTTCCCGTATCCCGTGCCTCGTATGTGTCAATTATATACGAATATTACGCATATTTATATGTAATTTTATTTATTTTACATGAATTTAATTTTACTTTCATTGCAGCTCAATATTACCTGGTTGATGCTGGATATCCTAATAAAATAGGATATCTTGCACCATACAAGGGGGAGAGATATCATTTACCTGAGTTTCAACTTAGTCAGCAGCCTCGAAACGCAGAAGAGAGGTTTAATGAAGCTCATTCCTCATTACGAAGTGTAATTGAGAGAACATTTGGAGTCTGGAAAGGAAAATGGAGAATTCTAGAGCGCATGCCTTATTATCGGTATGCTGATCAAGTTTGTATTGTGTCTGCAACAATGTCAATTCATAATTTCATTCGTAGAAGAAATCTTGCCGACGACGACTTTCAACATTATGATAACCAACCTGATTTCATACCAATTAATCAGCGTGAGGAACCTAGTGTAGCCAATCACCAACCTAGTGGCCCTATTTTAGGTAGTGAAGACCCTGAGATGAATGTTGTGAGAAATAACATTTGTTATCAAATATGTATGGGTAGTGAATGAGTGTGTACTACTTTATTACCTAATATTATGAGACAATTTGATTTTTATATTTTTAATTCCTGCATATTTCGTATTTACATTTCTCACTTTGATTTAAGAATAGGTAAAATAATATTTAGTATTAATACAAAAATTGTATTATATTAAATTTTAACGCAATTTAGAAAAACAAAAATGGTTAAATTTCTATGTAGTTATTTGATAGTTATCATGCATGCAAGCCAACTTAAATATTAGGGTATTTTGGTCATTTTATTATGAATCTGCCATTTTCAGCTTTTTTAACAAACAGTTACATGTAGCTTGTAACAACTCGTAAGTTGCTTCTAAACAGCTGAAACAAACAGGATTCATGATATCAGCCAAAAGTCATTCAGCCAAAAGCTATCAGCCATCAGCCAAAAGCTATCAGCCATCAGCCGCGACAAACGAGCCTCAAGTAGGACAGTCGACTTTAGTGATCCCACGTTGATGAGTGGAGGGGCAACCGTCTCAACTATTATTACTATATATACGTGTCTTGGTGCGTAAACTAACTTTATTTTTACCCAAGAGAATGGCTATAACTAATAATGGATTAATTGAAATGCCATAATTATAATGCATTAAGTTAAAAAAGGAGTACTCTTGAAGAACATTTAGTGGTTCAAAAAGATTTGGTAATAAGATTGCATATTACTAGTTGAATAAATAATTAAACAGTAACCTTAAACGTAACACTCAAATTCTTAAACGTAACATCATTTAATATATAAAATGATTTAAGTATCCCTTTTAACATTTAACAGATATTCACTTACGGTAGCGAATGTTTTATAAAACATCTGCTAGTGTATAGCGGATGTTCTATCCGAAATCGAAAAAAATACAAATTAACAGTTTTTTGTTCGTAATTGAAAAAAAAAAACTGAATCAAAACCAATCCAATTCACATGCGATATCATGTTTTAACAATGGATTTCGAATCAACAATGACACGTAATCAAAATTATGTGAAGGGGAGAGGGAGGAAGGGAGGTAGTATAGTTTAAATGTGAAGAGAAGTAGTGAAGTAATTTTACCTCTTAAATGCAATCTTTGTCCTACATTGTTTTTCGATAAGAAGTTAAACCCCAAAAACAATACTCGGCATCCACCAATAACTAATTGGAAAGTCTCGTTTAACATTTGAAAATCATCTTAACTATGATAAATACTATCTATATACTAGTATACGTGCCCATGCCATAGGCATGGTGTCAATATGTGATCAATTCAATAAATGTTCGGGATAAACAAAATTCATAACTGACGGGGTAATTCAAACAAAACTCACAACTGAAAGTTTTATATGTAATTGTAGAAGGTGATGTGGCAAAATCCTCAGCTTGGGCCGTCTGTTCTTTGGGTAGGATATCTGGGCTTGTAGCTGCTTCCTTGAACCTGGCTGAGAGCACAGAAAACCTGAGTGGATGTGCAAGGCAGGGCCTCGCGAAACCCTCCTCGGCGTGAGTAGAGTAAGTACCGTGTATGAGAACAGAATACCAGAACTCAAGGAAGAGGCAGAGTGTATGAGAGCATGTACCTTTGTGGTGTATGACGGAGGAGTATTTATTGGCCCTTGTGTAGTTGAATCCGGGTAGGATTTGGTTTCTGTAGTCACCTCGTTCCACAAGGAGTGAAACTCTAGATTTCCTGGTGATATACGACTGGCTGCGTGATATCAGGAATGAATAAGGCAAGTGTCCTGCCTACATATGATAACTTGTGGCCGTGTCTTGGCGGGCAAGCTACTTGATGTCATTTGCTCGATGAGGAATGAGCGGGCAAGGCCCTGCTTGTCTGCATGGTAGATGAGGTATATGAGTTGATCACAATTCCCGGGCAAGGCCCCTGATCGGACAGGCCGGGCCTGTGTCCGACCAAGCTGGGTCAGGAACGTCATGCTCGCTGTATGGGGTTGCTCTTTTTATGCTCGCTGGGCCTGTGGGCCCCTCAAGGCCCATGCTCGTGATCGGCCCGTGATGGCAACTCATGCTCTGCTCGTGACCAGATTTGGGCTGGGTATATCAGAAGGATAATTCAATATAACTGAGGGGTTCATTTGTAACTCACATACTTACGAATCAATCTAGACCGTCAGTTGTGTTTAGCACAATTCGATCAGGACCACCAGTTAGACCCTAAGCTCTTTTATAATATAGACTAGTACTCATGCCCGTGCCGATGGCACGACACCAGTTTAAAAATTTATCAATAACGGAGGGTCTCTTTGCCCATAACGGAGGGATTAATTAATAATTTATATACGAAATTATGGGTCGAACAAAAAAACGCCATGCGAAAATGAATCCTAAAAAATATGTTAATCCTAATAAAAATAGTTCAATAACTTCCTTCACTCCTATTTTCTTTTTAATTGGAAGTTCGGAACTACTTCGTATCTTCTTTCCCTCCCTAGAAATTAAAAGTTTCAACCACTCCAAACAAACTTAACGTCCATCACTCTTTTCCCTTCCCAACGACCACCGCCAATCGCTCCCTCACTGCAATCACGACATAGCCGCCGCCGGGTCGTCACCATGTCTTCCCCAAACAACCTCTTCGCCGCCAACGACATGGGAACCAACTCCTTCAAACTCCCAGAATCGTCCGCCGGCCGACCGGCCGCTTCCTCACCATCGATTGTCTCAAAGAGCCGGTCATCCTCTCGACCGCGACTCCTCTCCGACGATCTCCCCTCCTCTGTGCACGTGCCATCGAATCCCTCCGCAAATTTCAAAACCTCCTTCATTCCCACTCCATCTCCCTTCCACTACCGCCTAGTCGCCACCTCACCGGCCCGCGAATCCGACAACCAATCCCACCTCACCCTAGGATAATTATTCACTGGGGTTTATTAATTTATCATCCATAGCTTCTTTGATTCTCGCAATGGTCGCGAAGTTCCAAATCACGACAAACCGATGAAATAATCGATACGAAAACAAATAAAAATGCACACTGTAACAAAGCTAATCCCAAACGCCCCTCCACCGAATCCACGTAATCCAATCCACCGTAATCCAATCCTTCCTGCTCGTGCTCGATGAGCACCACACCTACGCCGGTGGGTCTCAACCGCCGCTCCTCCGTGGTCTAGATGATTTCCGCCACAATCTCTACCGCTCGGTCCGTCAGACGCTCGACAACCCGCAGCGCATAAACACTTCCTAAAGAGCCGCCACGTGATCCCCAAGAACAACGCGTGTGGTGTCGGGTTGCCGTGGTCGAGCACGAACGCCTCAAGATCCTCGACGACCTAACTACATGATGAGCTTCAAGATCGTTGGTGGGTACCACAGCTGAATAATTATTAGTCCGTAACGATCGCTCATAGTCCCCGACTCGTAATTTACCGGAAAGAAGACCGAATAGGTGTAGGAGATGGGGTAGGACTTAGGAGTAGGAGAATTAGTTGGAATAGGAATAGATGAGGGAGGTAGAGAGAAACGGTTGTGGAAAAAACGTAAAAAACGGTTATCGATAAAATGGAATCCCGCCGTTGATTGTTTCTCAAAAACAAATCCCGATAGCTTTTGATATGAGTTAATCCCGACCTAAATATCTTTGTTAAAAACAAATCCTGACCGGTAATTAGCTTTGTTAAAAACAAATCCTGGCCGGTAATTAGCTTTTGATAACCGCCTGATCTGTTTTATATATATATATATATATATATATATATATATATATATATATACAAATTTATTCTCAAGCATCAAGTTCGATCATCTTTAATGATAGCTAGCATTTATTTTCCAACCAAAGTACGAACTATATTTTCAAGATACAAATTTATTCGCATCGATTTCAATCATCTTTAATGATAGCTAGCATTTATTTTCCATCCAAAGTACTACGCCTTCACATCATTGTCCGATATATAGAGGTGTAATTTGCTAAAGGAGTCCGCCCACTAATCGGCACGTAAGTAGTACTAAAGTGGTGTCTAGGAAGATCCGTGACGGTACATAAGATTAGTCGCATGGTGTCGCTACGATCATTCATGCCTCTATCGGTACTATTCACAATAAAAAAGATCAAGAAATGGCAACACAATAAAATTAGATATAGAACAAACACATTAGCAAGTTAAACTAATTAAAATAACAACAACATAAAACAATTGATCGAATTAAAGAAGGTACCAATTTGAATGAGCCCATCCAATCCTCTTTCTAACAAGATCATATATCACCAATTTATCTTGAAAGAAGGTTCCTACAGTGGTATTAAAGGCAAGGGTAAATAGTTAGGATACATATTTAGTTTTAGTAGC
>CM028379.1:24529543-24555987 GCA_013146195.2 Codonopsis lanceolata | reverse complement strand
CTAAATCGTATACCAACAATAATTTCTAAATCAT
The DNA here is from genome assembly GCA_013146195.2 of Codonopsis lanceolata. NCBI lineage: Eukaryota > Viridiplantae > Streptophyta > Magnoliopsida > Asterales > Campanulaceae > Codonopsis > Codonopsis lanceolata. The sequence goes on along the minus strand of CM028379.1, from coordinate 24,555,953 downwards.
CAAATCATAAACTATCAATACGTTATCTTTTATAGTAGTGCTCATAGTAAGCCACATAAGGGATAGAAGGTACCAGTATAGTTCGCATTGTGGTTGCCTCGCAATACACAATGTTAGGTCAACATCATGCATATGGAGCGCATCGACTTTCATCGAGAATCATTTGATTTAGCTAGCAAGCCAATGCGCACTTAACTAATACGGCAAAGGCTACTTCCATTGCCCAACAATGGAGTGGGTGTGTGAGGTCTCCAGTGCGGCTCCATATCCATAATACAAATCTTACGATTTGTAGAGCGATATCGTCCTACCTGAAAACCATTCCAAATAATGCAATGGGCTTTTATGAAATGCACAAGTAGATAATTACTCTCATGCTCAACAAGAATCAAGACCGATCATAGCGACATATCAATTCAAATAGGACATATAATTCAACACACCAATTTAACAATCACATATATTGTACATACTTAAACAAAACCAACCAAACAACCCGCTTAGTCCAAGAACCACCTATCGTGGTATTCATAACCCTCAAGTCACAACCAAATCAAACATAGCATATAAGATCAAGAATCACAACGTGAGTACTACTAGCCCCTACTGATTAAACCAAAGACTATTATTTAGTCTAAAAACAATCATAAATCCATACTTAGCATTTATCCTCACTTAAGGTACACGGACTCAACCATACCCCACGGTCATATATGTTCGACTTCTTCAAAGCCAAACTCACTGTATCAAACCTAGCCGTAGTCATAACCTCGTAGTGCTTTCATGTGCACACGAATCAAATCCCCTAAAAGAGAACTCATTCAAATAATCATTTCTTAAGGTAATACGAGATCATAAGTTGATCTCTAATGCTCGTGCTCTACGAGCACGCCCTAATTAAATCCCCAATAAGCTTCTATGTCGTGGGTGTCACAAATGGGACACAATTCGAGATGCCTCGGTACTCACAATCAAAACAACCAAACCCGAACATCGTAGATTCCAACCTAAGGCTCACTAACATCTTATTGAACCTAAAATGACCCATTGAGTCTTAATATTGCATTTCATTAAATACGCATTTCATACAACCCAAACTTAGCACATCATTCAAGTTTATAATAATTCTAAAATAATCCGGCTTGTTTCCCAAGCCTAAAAGTCCAAGAATTCATCATAACCATAATCAATCAAAACCCAAATATCGTAGGGATTCAACCCGAGTTCATTAACACTCTAGTGAACTTATTTCGATTCGTTGAGTCTAAATACTAAGTTTCATAATTTACATAACTCATCAATTATCAATAATTCTCCAATAGTTGGGAATTGACTCTCAAGTCTAAAATCCACAAATAATCCCAACATAGATCAAACCCATTTCATAAATCATACAATTTCAATTAAATGACTTACTCATATTATCATGTGAGTTCATACACCCCAAGCCCCAATCATAGGCATAATTCCACCATAAACCCAAATAGCATAAAGGCATGATTTCTAGCATGCTCAAGCCTAGGAACACAAAATGAAGAGTAATCATATACATCAATAAGCATAGGAGTCATCTACAAATACCCCTAACAAGTTCATACTTCAAAATCCCCAAAATTGGGCAAACATAGCATACAAGTTGTTCATTGCCCACAAATAGCATACAAGTTGTTTTCCTTAGGGCCAATGAACCAAAATCAAAAGAAGGTAACTTACCTAGCTTGAGTGAAAACTCAAGAGAACACAAATCTAAACGGTGAAGTCGCTCTTTCGTTCCCTCGCCGAGAATCCGAAGTTTGGCGGCGATCTAACGGTGGAATCCTTGGGGATCGGAGGAAGAAGGTGGAGCTAGGGCTCAAAACTCAAGCTCCCAACTCTCTCTCTCTCTCTAACTTGAAGAAGTAGGATGAATAAATGAATGGTTTTCAGAAAATTTGGTCAAGATTGGGTATTTATACCTCCAATAAAGAGAAGGGTACAGGGGATTTCTCAAGTGCAATTAGTGAATGTTAGGGAGTAATCAAACACTTAATCAAACTAAATTGACTTCTAATTAGTGTTAGGACTTGATTAGGTCTAAGTATGGGTAGTTAGGAAGGGTTTAGAGGGGGTTTAAGGAGGGTAGAATAGGTAAAACACATCACAACTCAAAACAGGGGAAGAAAATCCCGTAACAGCATTTCTGGGGTTGAGGCGGGCGCCTCAACCTCCATGCGGCCGCCTCACTTTCCGCACAAGTGCTCTCAAGATTCGAGGCGGGCGCCCATCCCATGGCCGCCTCGGCCCCGAACCTCCAAAACTTGGTCTAAACTTGATCTAAATGATTCCAAACTTATGGGCAACCATTCTAGGTCTAACCCAACTCAAAACAAGTCTAAAACACACCCGAACAACTCCGAAACAACTCGGAGCGAAACCGGCGGTGCAACAACGTGCAACCGGACGACGAACGAACTCGAAATCAAACTAGCAATGAAAGGAGACTTTAAGGCAAGTCTAAGGGCTAATGAAGAAGCTTAAATACTTCTAGGAAGTTGAATAACAACTTAGGGAAATAAGAATCCCAAAGGAGAGGCGATTACGCGACTCGATTCCCGAACTACGCGATAGAGACGAACGCTATCTCCAAAACTTCCAAATCTTCGATAGACTTAAGGAACACCTCCAACTTGAAGTCTAACACATCTAAACATGTTAATAAATCATCTTAAAGAGGTCTAGGACCTAAACCGAGGTCACGAACACAAAACGCAAGTAAACCCTCAATCGCGTCGCATTCCGACTATCGTCGAGTCACGACTTGTGACTTTAGCAAGTCAACAACTATATGGAGTCTCTTAATAATGTTTTGGTCTTAAAATGATCTCTCAAACATATCTAGACCCTCTCGCAAACCAAACATACCGTCGACAAGGGAAGAGGTGCAAGTATAGCACGCAAACCGAGGCAACGAAGGAGCGGGGCGTCACACCAAAGACGTTAAACAAGTGCGCTAGGTGGGAGGCAACTTACTTTGATGAATTTTATTTGCTTTCGTAGTGTAATTTAAATATGTTATTCTCCGTCTTATTTAATTTTGGACATTTAATTTAAAATTAAATATACCAAAATTCAAGTTTGGGGGAGAACAGCATCGTAGTGTTGTATTTATATGTTGCTAATATTTTAGTTTAGAGTTTGTGTAGAATTTTTAGAGTGCAGGAAAGAAACGGACCTAACGGAACGTAACGAAACATAACAGAAGGACCAAACTGCAAAACTGCCAAAAGTTCGAAAGCAGAAAACGCATGAAACCCTCTGGTGACCTTGCGAACGCAAGGCATAAACACCTTGCGGCCGTAAGGCCCTAATAAATGCCCAAAGTGTGACCGTCAGACCTCCAACAGAATCCGTGAAATTTGTTTGACTACCGACCTTGCAGACGCAAGCCCTAAGGACCTTGCGGCCGCAAGGCCCCCTTTATAAGCCAAAACCAAGCGGCCTCCAGCAGTCACTCCAAGAAATTTCCTCTCTCTCTCTCAAGCAAAACAACAGCGATCTCTCTCTCCTTCTCACAAATCCGGCGAAGTCTTTCCACATTCCGGCCAAGATCCAAGTCTAGGTGCTATTCCTTCAAGCTTCATCCCTCCATTCACCCTCATCTCACTCCCTCAAGCCTTGAAGAACGTGCAGCCTCCATTAATTCCGACGACAAGCTTCGAGAAATCCGGCCAAATTCATTCATCTTCTAAAGCTTGCAAATCCATGTATCTTCTCACCCTCTTATTTAAATTTTTGACGTGTGAAAAATATTTGCATGCTAGGGTGTTAATTTATTTTGCGTAAAATTTTACTTTTGCATGCTTTAGTTGTTAGGTTGTGATAAATTTTAATTTTTAAAAGAGAGTAGATTTTTGTTAATTTTTGTGCTTAAATTTATAATGGCCTCTAAGCGTAGAAACATTGGCGCATCTACGTCCCGGTCCCAAGAGGAGGAGCAAGATTTTGATATCACCCGCTTTATTTCCTTTGAGGCGTCGGAGAGCTACTCTAGGAAGCTCTCCAAGAGCATAATCCCTGAAAGGGTATTTAAAGCTCGAGCCTTTGCCCTCCACGACCACTTCAATAACTGTAGGTAGGCTACTCTTATTGCTTCTCCGGGCGTGGCCATCGTGGCCATAGTCCGTGAATTTTATGCCAATGGGCAAATTTCTATAGATGGTAGTGTTTTAGAGACCGTTAATGTTAGGGATAGGAACGTAAGTTTTACGTCCCAAGATATTAACCAGTATTATGGCACTTCCAACTTTGCAAGTGGTGCCGACAGCTATAGCCGCCACCTTTCTGGCCCTATTTCTCTTGAGGCAGTTAATGCGACTATCGCAACGCATGGTGTGGTTTTGACCTTCAACCAAAACCCACCATTCCGTGCCTGCACCATGGAGGAGTCCTTTCTCACGAACACGTCAAAGCCGTGTTCAAATTTATTTATGCACGACTCATGCCTTCCAGTCACCAACACACGGAGACTTGGGCTAAGGCAGTTTTGATCTACACCATCCTTACTGGTGGGTCTGTCGATGTTGGCCGCCTGATCAACGGCCAAATTCAGACCCTTATTAGAGGTACTACAAACGCGGGATTCGCGTTCCCGAGTTTGATTACCGGACTGTGTGATTCGGCTGGAGTCGAGTGGGCTCCAGATTCGGAGAGAATTAGGAAGGTGCCTGACATTACTAGGGTTGTACTGTTTGAGCACGCTCGCCAGCCGCGAGAGAGAGGCCCTCGTGAGGAGGTGCCCGAGGAGGAGGATCCGTTGGAGGCGATCTCCAACAGGCAGGAGGAGATTGTCCTCCAAAGCGAGATGGTTAGCCAGCAGTTGGCACAAATGGTGCCGAGCAGACTGAACTCTTTGGCTAGATTAACCAGGTGGGGCAAAATGTCTCCACATATTTTGGGATGCCACCTGACACAATCCCCGAGTTTCTTCCTCATTCATTATTTCCTCCCAACTCGCCGTGAGTCGAGGCCCAAGTTTCTTCCTCTTTCGTTAGGTGGGCCTGCTATGTCCTTTTGATATTTGTCTTTCCCCATCAATCCTCTCATATGTTCCTCAATTTTGAGGACAAAATAGAAATTAAGTTTGGGGGGGGGGAATTCTAATCCCAGTGTCCTTGTAGGTCCCAGCCTAAGAAAGAGTGGAGTTGAGCTACGTTTTTAGGGTGGGAAAAATTTCTTTTCCCTCTATCGTGTCTTCTCCTCACCCGTCTTTCTTGTTTTTTTAATTTTTCTTATTTTCGGAAATGTTGCCTTGACCAGAATACTATAATATTTGGTTCTTGTGGGTACCCGTTATGGGGACCCATCATCAATTGTGTCATCATCATCTCCAAAATTTTTTGAAAAAAATAAAAAAAATATTTTAATTCAAAATTTTCTTCCTCGAGTCTTTATGTGGTTGTACTAGTCGATGAGGAGTTAATGCAATGAACCACATAACTTTTCCATAGATCATTCTGGAATTTACTTGATTCTGCAAAATTCTTGATTTTCTCCAAATCTCTGTGCACCTGCACCAGTCATAATTATGGATTGATTAGAATATTTTTATAAAGTTTATAGCACTCATTTCATTTAAGTAACAAAATATGCACAAGAATATGATGAATAGCCGTCCTAACATGATTGTTGCATTGAATTGCAACTTAGGGTCAATTGCATGTTAAGGTAGATCCCGTGGATTTTTCTCACTAATATATCTCAAGCACACTTTTGAACTGTGTCTGCATGTTAGTCTCGATTGTCCCTACCATCTGTTTTAGCGAATGCTTATGTGAAATCCAATGATGCTAAACCTTCGATTCCACAATTCCCATAGTTGATATGATATTTTATGTGTTTTACTTTCTTAAAAAATGCATGAGCATTTGGCATTAAGAAATGATTTAGGCCATCTTTGGATTGTTTGAGCCTAAATATTTCCTGACCTTTTCTAAAAATATCCCTAGTGTCTCCTTTTGAGCCTAATTAAAAAGAATGGAGTGTGCTAAGTACAGATTAAACCCCCATTCGACATCATTTATATTACACACATTAACTTAACCATAAAAGCCTAAACACTTTTAGCCTACCTTTTGAGAGAGTAGAATGGGGAATTAGTTTTATGGGACCATTTTTCATTCAAGCAAGTTTTCTGAAGACTTCTTCTTCCCGTCGATGTTAAAAATTTAAAAAAAATAGATCGACGAAAAATAAAATGGAAGAAGAAGAGTGCAAGAAGATTCAAATGAAAGCATAGCTTTCAAGAGAAAAATATAGTAGAAAATTCTGCTGAGAAAGATGATGCGATATTTTTAGCTTGATATATTGTACAAAACAAGTTTGGGGGGGGGGGAGAAAAAGGAAAAGAAAAGAAAATACCCCCACTTGTGGTGTTTGCAGGTCCTAACCTAATTGGGAAAAACTTCCTTTTACTTGGAAGTATTAGGGGTAAAAGGTAGTCTTGCTCTCTCACTTTGAATTCTATTCCCTTTTCCATCATATCCCCTAACACTATGGCCTTACATTACAAGCTATTAAATACCTATTGATCTTCTTGTCAATGCTTGTGTTTGTTATTTTAATAAGTAAGTCATGTAAAATTGATCTAAAACTTCATATTCATATTATTCGCAATCTCACTGTGTTAGCATAATCTTAGCTATTACAAGTAATTGGGATAGGAGAGCATTGTATGTCATACATAGAAGTGCATGGGATGGATGTATAAGTTTTTAAAATCCTTGGTGATCTCTCTTTCTGTAATAGACCGGGTTTGGATGATAGATCTCATACTCTATGATGCATTGGTTTTAATTAAATTCTGGTTTTCATATGAATGTGGTGCTTAGCTTAATAAAACTATTTTAGTTAAGATCTATGATTGGTGATCACACACACACGGAGAAATTAAGACCGTAGTAGTTTTGAGTATAAGTCAGTTTGTTCTATGTGATAAGTCTGCACATATGTGGTGAGCATCTGACTGAGACTACCTTGTTATGCCATGCGATTATGACTTGAGGTTGAATCCAAAAAGATTTTTGTTTTATTTCAAGTTTAATTTTTAGCTGCTTTTGTATTTATTAGTTTTTGTATTTATCTGCATAGTCGAGTCACTCGTAAAAGTCTCCTTGAGTTTGTGGGTTTCTAGAGGAGTGTAAATAGTGTCACCCTCCAAAAAGATTTTCGTTATTTTTGTTTAATTGCTTTTGTAGTTATAAGTATTGTTTACTCGTGGACAAGCAAAGTTTAAGTTTGGGGGTATTTGATCGATGTATTTTATACGTCGATATCAGGTACTTTTATGACTTAAATTGAGCGATTCCACAAGGCTTTTGGCTACTGACATGTGTTTTTCAGTGTTTTATGAGCTTCAGGGATTTAGGTGAAATTATATGATTTATAAGGATTTTTGATGAAGATTTCAAGAAGGGGTCAAAGTGTAAAATGGAAGAAAACGGCAGACAGAGAAACTGGACACCTTGCGGCCGCAAGGTATTTGGACCTTGCCTTCGCAAGGTGGACAATAAGACAGCCCCGAAATTTAAGACCCTTGCGGACGCAAGGGGTAATGACCTTGCGGCCGCAAGGTGCCCAGAACCGCCATATCGGGGTCTTCAAGCCAGACTAAAACTCCTAAAGCCCTACAACTCCATAGTATAAATAAAGGACGGTAGCCAGAGCTCAAGGACGTCCAAGAAGTAGTTTTTGATAGTTCTAGCATAGGATTTAGAGTGTATAACATAGTTTAGTTGTTGTAATTACATGTTTTGAAGATCGATCCATGTATTCATTAATCTCCATGTGCAGTTCATCTTCAAGGATGAACTAAACATCCATTAATCTAGGAGTTGGGAGGTAACTTGTATCGAATCTATGCTTTAATGTATTTCTATTCATTCAATTCTTGTTGATTGTGGTGTTTATCAATCTCTTTATTATCTCGCTTTGAACAAATGAATGTAATCGTGAGTAATAAAGGCCGAGAGGTGCGGATAACTGCATGATCAATGTGCATATGTCGTACACAGGCTCACCATCATGATAAATTGAACCTATCGATGCACGAGAGTGATAAGTTAGGGTCAGGTTCCATATATGACCTAAGTGACAATTAGGATCATATGTTCTTGTGCTTAGGATATAGAATGGACGAATTATTTGGAGATGGTGACTGAACGGTAATTCGACAGGCTATATCTATATTTTGTGAACGAACCCAAGAAATTGAATGATACCTTTATCAAAATAAGCTATAGAGGAGATACAAGTGAAACCCAAATCATAGATTTCCCTCCATAATAAGATCTTCAAAACCTGTGATTGCTGCTAATTTAGTTAACTTTAGTTTAGATAAAATCAATATAAAAATCCCTTTAGTTTAATAATTGGTACCGATAATCGTGCTATTTGTGATCTTCTTGTCTCTGTGGTTCGACCCTTGCTGCCCAAGCTATTCTACAATAGTCTTGTCCACTTGCAAGGAATAATTAAAATAAGACATCGATGACACGCACACTAGCAAAGAAAACACTATGCTCACTCACAACTGGACTCCCTTCACGGACATCCTCAAGCATCTTCCACTCCCTTATCATCAAGCAAGACATATACATCTTCCTACTTAAAGCATCTACAACAACGTTAGCTTTCCCTGGATGGTATAAAATAGGGCAATCGTGATCCTTAAGTTTCTCCATCCATCGCCTCTGTCGCATGTTTAACTCCTTCTGTGAGAAGAGATACTTCAAACTCTTGTGATCAGTGAATATCTCGAACTTAGCCCCATAAAGGTAATGTTTCCACTTGTGAAGCACATATATAATAGATTCCAACTCAAGGTGATGTGTCGGATAATTCTGCTCATAAGGTGATAACTTCCTCGAAGCATAAGTAATAACTCTCTCATTCTGCATAACTACGTAACCCAAGCCTTCTAATGAAGCGTTTCTATGAACAATAAAGTCTCGGAACCACTAGGCAATGCTAAGATAGGAGCCGTAGTCAACCTCCTCTTCAACTCCTGAAAACTGGCCTCCCACTTACCACTCCATATAAAAGAAGACTTCTTCTGTGTCAAATTAGTCATCGGAGTAGCGATCTTCGAGAATCCCTCAATAAACCTATGATAATAACCTGCCAAGCCCAAGAAACTACAGACTTCGCTTACCGTACTAGGCGTCTTCCACTTAGTAACCGCCTCAACCTTGGATGGATCCACCGCTATACCATCACTAGACACCACGGGCCCTAGAAAACACACATGTTTGAGCCAGAAAGCACACTTACTGAACTTCGCATAAAGCTACTTCTTACGCAAGATAGAAAGAACCGCTCTCAAGTGATTCTTATGATCCTCTCGTGACTTGGAGTACACAAGAATATCGTCGATAAAAACAACCACAAAGCAATCAAGGTATTCATGAAACACCCTATTCATTAAATCCATAAAGACTGCAGGTGCGTTCGTAAACCCAAACGACATCACAACAAACTCATAATGGCCGTAACAAATACGAAAGGCTGTCTTAGGGACATCGTCCGCCCGTACTCTCAACTGGTGATAACCACTCCTCAAGTCAAACTTGGAATAGACAACTGAACCCCGAAGTTGAACAAAGAGATCATCAATGTGTGGTAGGGGATACCTATTTTTGATAGTAACCTGGTTCAACTGTCGATAGTTTATACACAGCCGTAGACTACCATCCTTCTTCCTCACAAATAATACCGGTGCACCCCAAGGAGACACACTCGGTTTAATAAACTCCCTATCAAGAAGTTCCTACAACTGTTTCTTCAACTCTCGCAACTCCGCCGGAGCCATTCGGTAAGGTGCCCTAGAAATAGGCGAAGTCCCTGGCAATAGCTCAATACAAAACTCTAGCTCTCGGTTGGGAGGTAAAGCATACTCGGTAGAAAAGACATCTGGAAACTCATTAACTACCGGAATATCTTGTAACTTAGCAGTAGACATGCTAGTATCGAGTACACAAGCTAAATACCCTGTACACCCACGTGATAAGAGTTGTCTAGCCCGCAAAGCAAAAATAATATGAACACCATTCATAGTATGATCACCCGAAAACACAAACTCTGGAACACCGGGCATGGCAAAGGTTACTCTCTTACGTCGGCAACCAACTAAAGCATGATGCACACATAGCCAGTCAATGCCAAGAATCACATCAAAGTCTCGAATAGGCAATACTACCAAATCAATATGCAAGACTCGATCATTAACAAACACATCATAATCTCTATAGACCTCATACGCCAACAAGCAATCACCCAATGGTGTAGACACCTTTAGCACATAAGGCAACTAGGCAGGCAATACACATAAATGATCTAAGAAATGCGATGCAACATAAGAATGAGTAGACCCCGGATCTATAAGAACTCGAGCATGATGACCGAAGACGGAGAGAATACCTCCGATCACATATGTAGACTCGGGAACACCTTGCTAATCAAGCACGAAAACACGAGCCTGTGCCTTAGGATGCCCATCACTGTCCCTCTTGGACCCAGATTGCTGAACTGACCCCATGGACTGAGTAGCTCGAGACTTATGACAATCTTTGAGTTGATGACTAGGATATCCACAACTAAGACAAGTACCAAGCCTGGTTCTACACTTCTCCCTAGAATGTCCAATCTTGTTACAGAAAGAACAAATCAAAGGTCCGCTACCCTGAGTCTGCTTCCCTTGAGGAGTAAGAGCACTACTACCACGACTCTCAGACGGACGCCTATTCTGCCCTCCAGATTGCTGTCTATTCTGACCACCATTTCGACGGTTGCCCTGATAGCCTAGACCGATTCCCAGAAGACTGATCTCTACCGGTCGCCTGTGAAGACTGCTATTGAGAAGCTTACAAAGAAGGCTTCTTCCTGTGCTCCTCAATATCCCGCTCAATCTCATAGGCATGATCCACTGCACTCCGGTAATCTGCCAACTGTAAAGATAACAACAATTTCCTAGACTCAGTCTTCAACCTCTTCACGAACCTATGGGTCATGTGTCTTTCATCCAGCACTAGATGTGCACAATAACGGGATAACTTAGTAAATTTAGAGGAATACTGAGCTACCGACATAGATCCCTGCTCCAGATCTTGGAACTCTTTCTCTTGTCGCTACTTAACCACATTAGGCACATAAGAAGGCCTAAACTCTATCTCAAAGTTAGGCCACACTCGTGCCACCCTATTCATCTCCCAACTAGCATGTAGAACTTCCTACCAATGATTGGCGACTCCCCTCAGCTTATAAACAGCTAACACCACCTTCTCTTCATCCGTGCAGTCTATAGTTGTAAGGATCTTCTTCAAATCCTCTAGCCATAACTCAGCTATACTAGCATCTGCCTCTCCCTCAAAAGATGGATGCTTCATCTTCAAGAACCTCTCTAGAACAGCATTATTTCGTGCTCTAGCTTCCTATGGTATAATATTACATGGTGGAGACACTTTCGCCTCTGGTTCTGGAGGTGGTGGTGGTGGTACATTGTCACCCTGACCAAGCTGAGCCATCTCGATCATAAACTCCATCATGTGCATACATATCATCTGTATTATGTGGTGGAGGTGGCAACTCTGCCTCAGGCTCATCAGGGACTCTCCTGGGTCTGCCTCTACCTCGGCCTACACCAGCTCCTCTAATAGCCACCATCAAACACCTATAAGAATTCACTCGGCGTTAGATCATCACACAACAAACCAACCCACCAAGACCATGGAACCTATCCTGGCCGATGGCTAACCTATAAAACAGCTATGATATCAACTGTGGCAACCCGACCTGGACTTGAGGTGGAACAGCGGGTTGGACCGCCCAAATAGGGGGAAACAAGAAACAACACAACATGCAAGGACTCAATTTAAGAAAACGACGTGACGCAACATTGGAGAAGTAACACGCCTCGGCACCAAAAGGCCGGAATTTCAAAAACTTTTCCTGATATAATAGTTAAGAAATTAAACCAAGTCATCGGCGACACTACATGCTGGAACTCAAGCTAGCAGTTAAAGGAGAAGAAATAAATAAGAGCTAATAGGATGCTCAGCGGAAGACGTATACGTTGTGAACTAATCAACATGATAACCAAGCTCGGCTTACACAAATGTCAACATAAAAAGGAATACAAGTACTACAAGTGAAAAAACTACAAGTAGCTAATAAAAGAAGCAAGTTCAATTTCTAAACACATTCCTAAGCATAGTCTAAATGACTTGCTTTAAAAATCCATCGTCCTTGCCAAAGTCAAAAGAATAGAAGACGACATCTAAAACCACCTCTTCAACCGCATTGCCGGACCAAAAGAGAAATAAAGGAAGCCCGAACACCGCAAGCCTCAACAAGAAGGACCTGCTTTGCTAGGATCTAAAACAGTAAAAGGGGAATGGGTAAGTCATAAAAACTTGTAAGCTATGAATCATACATGTCATGGAAATATGAAACATACAAGGCAAGATATCATCAAATAAGCATATAGATCATATATCCGAGATGCACATTGTTTCACATAGGTGCTTGTAATTAAATCACATAGGATAAGGATATATGGAGAACCGGTGCCGCTACGTAGTTCCTGCATACAAGCGTTATCTGGAATGTGAGGTGTCTGATGGTTGTGAATACATCGACCTTCCGAGGAGATGCTCGGGATAGACACACCAATGCGCTCTAATTGTTACAACAAAGGGGTTGCTTCCCCATTGCGACCACAGTGGAGGCGTGTGTGTACAAGAGCAAGTATGTCAGCTGGACTCATGCAAATGCCAATTAATGTTTACTTAACAAATCTCAAATAGAGAACGAGGTCGACAAGAGCGATCTCGTTCATGACAAGTAAATATTCTCATCAATAAATCAAGTAGGGTTGAGCTCGACAAGAGCGAACTCAACATGTCAAATAGGCATTCTATTATATGACATTTAAATCAAGCATGGTAGTTAATCCAATTCCAGAGTCTAGAACTAGTATTCTTAGGGAAACGCTTTTAGAATGTCGTAGGGATTGATCATTGAGCTGGTATTGTTCAATGACTCACTAAAATAGACTCTGTTGACTCGTCTCTATAAATTCATCCAATTAGAGTTTAAACACTAATTGCATTTCAACTCTTTTCTAAGTTCTCATATAGGATAGCCATTAATCCAAATAATAACCATAGCCAATAATTATTATCAATTCATAAATTATGGAATCCTAGAATCATAAATTCTAAAAGTCATTAAAAGTCAATAGTCCAAGAACAATAGTTATTCCAAATGAGGCATAGAACACATTTAATTCTAGGCTTAGGACCAAAACAATAAGATGAGTATATCACTCAAAAATCCCATAAACTCAAATCATCATCAAACATAATATAGACATGGTAGGAGCATGAGAATCTTGAGAAAAAGGGGATAGCATGGCATTTCTAGGATGCATCCTAAGGGGAATCAATAGCTTACCTTACACCAAGGAAAAAGATGAAATGAGTAAAATCTAATCGGACAAAATTGTGCTCCTCGTCTATAGCTTCGATTTGGTTGTCTCGGATTGGAAATCGGGACTCGAGAGGTCAGGATATGAAGGAAACACCTAGTAATCTTACCTCACCATTCACACACTTGAGTTCATGAAGAGAGAGAAGGAAATGGCTGGAAATGGAGGTTTATGGCTGATCACAAAGGAGGAGAGAGCTTATATATGACATGCAAATGTGGGTGCAAATCCACATGTCACATGGAGGGTGAGTGGGAATCCACATGTCACATGGATGATGAAAGGGATTAGGCTCCTAATTAGGGTTTAGGTTTAGGTTAACTTAGTTAGGGTCTAATACCATGGATTAGGGTCACTAAGGATGGAGGTTCAATGGGTTAATTGGGTTACAAACTCGGAATGCAAAAAATCTCGTAGGCTGGAAAACAGAGTTGGGCGGTCGCCCAGTCTAGAGGTTGAACGAGCGCTCAGTCTACTTTTCACTTCCTCGACTTGCTAGATTTTGTGCACTCGCTCAGTCACCTGGTTGAGCGAGCGCTCAGGGGTCTGGATGACCAAAATGACTTGAAAACAAGTCCTAAATGTGTCCAAATCAACCCCAAACCATATGGGATGTTTAACACACTCAAAACACATCCGAAATAGGTCCGAAGATTACCCGAAACAAGGAGGATTGAAGGGCGAAACTCGCGACGAACATCAAACGAATCAACAACGAGTTAAACAAAGATACAACAAACATGAATGAACATTATTAAACAAGTTTAGGCCTAGAATACAAGGTATAGGATTCAAGTTAACATCTCACGAGTCTCAAAGACACGAAACAAGGCAAAGGAAAGACAACCCGAGAGACCGTAAGATTCAAAAGGTCAAATGAAGCAAGAAGGCTTCCGAACTCTCAACCAAGTATACAATGACCAAGATTGAAGTTATAGAACATGTAAGAAGGGTACTAAGGCTCTAGTAGGACTTATTTAAGTACTAAGACGATACACGAAGCAAGTATAACAAAGTGTACAACGCATAGAAGGCATACAAGCAACTACGATCATGGTTGACCTAATGCAAGCATGATATGAACAATGTGAACTCTAAAACATGTTAAGGCATATAATGAGCATATTAAACAAGTATAGAAGACATGTTATACAAGTAGGGTTTGGGTTCTCACAAAAAATCATCTAAAAAAGATATAAACAAAATTCCTTATAATTTATGAACTGGAAAAATCATCTAATTTTTAACATCAACTATCATTAAAAATCTTCCTGCAATTTTAAAAACCTTAGGGATGTAACTAAAATAAATTCCATTAGAATTTGAATAAAATGATCATACACAACCACCTTTTTTTAAAGATTTATTTTTCAACAATATTAAAAAATAAAGATTACAAGTATCTGTACAGTAATTTACAAAATATGCTAATAATCCAAAGTGATTGTTCCCATGGCGCATCATAACTAGATCTTCACAACTTAATTACATATTTACATAATAAATGACCAATGAAGCTTTGAAAATTGCCCTATATATAGGTAGGTAGGGAGAAAACCAAAAGACATCTTCCCCATTTGTTCCAAAATGAGTTGTGGCACAAACCATTTAATCATGTTGCTAGAGCTGGTGTTGTTTGTTTTACTCTACTCAACAACATTGCTACAGTACTCATATGGTTTTACATCACTTGCTAATAATACTAATCAATATTTTACTGGAAACAATAACACAGGATTTGTAACCCTAGATCAGCTTTCAGCGGTTGCCGTCATGGACCTTACCGGAAGTATTCGAGAAGGGTTGTTTTTTAATTCAAGCTTTTCTCGCTTGTACAAACACACACAATATATATATATATATATATATATATATATATATATATATATATATATATATATCACCCCATCCCTCCATCCCTAATTGAGAGTGTCAGGAAGTTAAATTTTAGGTCATTTAAGTATTACATATACATCATTTTTATTAAAATTGAAGACACTCAATTAAGTATATAGCGATCGGGTTATTTAGTATCTACTTTTGTTATATCATTAAAATTATTAATTAGTGTCTTATTGAGCTTTTTAATCATATATATAAATTATGAAAAACATTGCAGGAGCTACATGGTAACGCTAAAACTTGGACAACATGCCCAGGAATACACTTTTGTTATAGACACTGGAAGTGATCTCACTTGGGTCAATTGTGATACGACATCCCCCTATCATGTAATTTTTCTAGTATTTATTTTTTCATGATTGTTTCATAACTTTCACATTATCTTTCCTAGCTTTTATTTACAATGGGTGTTGCAGTATCCTCATCCACCATACAATCCTCAACAACATAATCCGGTCTTTTGTGGCGACCCAGTTTGTCTTGTAGCACATCCTTCAAACCATCCTTGCAACAACACAACTGATATATGCTACTTCAACGTTAGATATGTTGATGAAGGTTCCACCACGGGAATGATGATCGTAGACTCCTTGACTCTCCCCTTTCGAAACGTTCACTCTTCTCTCCAACATCCTTCCATCAAATTCGGGTTTGTACTTACCTAACCTAACTATCAAGCTTATTGACAAAAGGAACAATTTCACTTTCATATGTGCTTAATATAACACATGTGAAATACTTAATACAGAACTTTAATTTGAAAAAATGTGGACCAAATTGCCCTTTACACATTTAATAATTAAATGAAAAGAAAAAAAAAACAAAGGCTTGGCTGGGGTGGAAGGACTGAGGGTTGCCTAGTCGTTGGGCTAGGCTGCAGGGTGGGACTGCTAGGTGGGAAGAGGGTGGGCTGGGCTGGGGAGACGGGCTTGTGGGTGGGCAGTAGGTTGGCTGGGCTAGGGAGAGGGATTGGTTGCTCGGTAGAGGGTGGACTGGGCTGGGGGGAGAGACTGGTTGCTAGGCAGTCCGACAGTAGATGGTAGCGGTACAACGGTGTTCAAACAAATTTTTTTGGTTGTTGTTTATATATATGTGACTAAGGTTAATAGATTATTTTCACAACCAAAAGTGATGTATTAAGTATTTCACATGTGTTGTATTAAGCATCCCCTTTCACTTTTGATACCCCAAGTAAGACTCAATTTTACATTTGGTACCCCTGTTACCTTGCTCATCAAAGTTCATCACAGGCGTTCTTGATTTTCATCACTTTTTATACTTTCCGTCCCTTAACTGTCAAAGTCTAACGGCTAATCTGTTGACCCGTTGATCTTGACAACAGGAGTACCAAATGTAAAATTGGGCTATACTTGGGATATCAAAAGTGAAATGATCGGTTGACGAAATTAAATGATGTACTCATGCTACAAACAAAAATTTCAAACAGTTATAATAACATTACTACTTGTGTGAATTGATGAAGGTGTGCATCAGATACTCACCATCCTCCCAGCACTAGAGATGGACAAAACATCAAATATGATGGAGTACTGGGGCTAGCCAAAAATAGCCCCGTAACCATTTTAGATCAGCTAGTAAAGAAGGGTATAGTACAACCAGTGTTTGGCCATTGCATTGCTCGTCCAAGGGATGGATATTTCTTCATTGGAGCTGGAAAAGTCCTTCCAGCTACAATCACCTGGGCTCGGATGGGTGCGCTTCGTGACGTAAGGCACTACTCTCCAGGACCAGCCAATCTCCTTTTCGACGGGGGTCATACCTCTGTTACAAATCTTCATACAGTTTTCGACTCTGGTTCTACCTTCTCATTTTTCAAGAAGAGTGCGATCCGAGAAATGATTAAACTTGTGAGTCACACACACACACATATATACCTTCAGATCATCTATGTCATACTCTGTCTCATTGAATCTCAGCTCTACATGCTTCCTTATAAAAAAGAAGACCGACTAAAATAACAAGGAAGGTGTATGACCGATATTCAATGAGACAGAGAGTGGGATAGACGATTCGGAACCATACTTAACCTACGCGAACATTACTGTATCCTAATTAGTTTCTATCTTAGCTAGCTGGTTTATTCTATTTTCTTCAAACTAACAGGTAAAAGCAAGTTTAGTCCGAGCGCCATTAACACCGGTCAAAGATAACTTCTACCCAATTTGCTGGCAGCACGTGCAATCACCAATAAGATCACTTGACGAAGTAGCCGCTTACTTTAAGACAATGACCCTGCATTTTCCGACATCCAACAGTGCACGATTTGATTTGCCGCCATACACTTATCTTACTGTGACGGTAATTTATTAATTAAGCATGCATATATCTTATCAAACCGTGGCTAGAAAAATTATATTTTTGATATAATTTTGATATATATATATATCCAACTCACGTCGGGTAGATGTGAGAATTGTGTGTAATTTATAAGGCGGTCACACTTAACTATTAAGCACCAATATTATCCATGGACTTTTAGGTTGACTTGTGGTGGACCTAATGACACAAGATGTTGCATGCTTAGTGGCCCAGTGGGCTACACGTAGCGAACCGAACTTTCGGGCTCGGGGAGTTGGTGCTTGTTTAGTGGAGCGTTTTGACCAAAACGCTTGTAAACCGAATTTTCGGGCTCGGGGAGTTAGTGTTTGTTTGGTACAACGTTTTGACCAAAACGCTTGTAAAAAACGCAGCATTTTCTCTTTAAAAGTATTTCAATGCAGCATTTTAAAATGCTCTAATTTGGAGCGTTTTAAAAATGTGTTGCGTTTACAACTATTTTGTTTATAAAAATAGTGTTTTGAAATAGTTTTCTAAACATATTTACAAGAAAAAAAATTACATTTTGAAAATACCATATTTTAAAAACGCTGCATTTAGAAAAAGATACGCTTACAAAACGCTGCATCAGGCCTTACGATATACAGTGGTGTAGTGTTAGTAGTTGCTGACACAAAATTAATCTTGAATTCTCTTTCAGAGTCGTGGACGTGTCTGCTTCACAATTCTTGATAATGCAAATCATGGTCTTGGAGAAGTAAATCTAATTGGAGGTAAGAGGAAAAAAATTAATTACTATCAATAATTTGTACTGCCAGCGCTCAATTTTGACAATGCTAACAAAATATGTGTATGGTTTCTCTATACTTGGCTGGAAAAATTGAAAAGGGCTCTTTTGGTTATAATTGTTATTTTAAGGTCCATTATTGACACATATTTGCATAGTAGGGTTCCTAATCTTAATTTAACCTAATTTGATTCAATATTTCACTTTCATTCCCATTAGAGTGTTTATTGTAATGTGTAATGTTAGGGTCACTCTCATTTTGTACCAAAATATGAGTACTTTATGATGTGGCATATTCTCATTGGTTGGATATTTTGTGGGTCCCAACACTACAGCCAATGAGAGTGTGCCACATCAAAGAGTACTCATATTTTATTGAAAAATGAGAATGACACAAGCATTGGTGCATTACCCTTATTGTAATAGAGGGATTTAGGCATTAAGTTAGTCATTTAAAATTAATCATAACAATAAATTGGTCAAGTATAAGTTTTTTTACTTGAGGGGCTAAAAGTATTTTATGTACGTCGTCCTCAACCATATCTCAAGAGTTAATTTGCTTCATAAATAATAAGTTTCACGCAACACAAGCTTTAACTAGTTTCATTATTAATATAGAAATTGACCAACTTCATGCTCATATTTAACGTATACTATGATAGACCCTCCAAATGATACGGAACAATAACATTAAACCCTGATTACGAAAATTAAAATCAAAGACCTAAGATTGTGAAAAGTGTCGGCAATGGACCTCAAAATTCAATTAACAATTTTTTTTACTAAGCTACTAAAACTAAATATGTATCTGACTAACTATTTACCCTTGCCTTTAATACTACTGTAGGAACCTTCTTTCAAGATAAATTGGTGATATATGATCTTGTTAGAAAGAGGATTGGATGGGCTCATTCAAATTGGTACCTTCTTTAATTCGATCAATTGTTTTATGTTGTTGTTATTTTAATTAGTTTAACTTGCTAATGTGTTTGTTCTATATCTAATTTTATTGTGTTGCCATTTCTTGATCTTTTTTTATTGTGAATAGTACCGATAGAGGCATGAATGATCGTAAGCAGCACCATGCGACTAATCTTATGTACCGTCACGGAGATCTTCCTAGACACCACTTTAGTACTAACGTACCGGTGCGTGGGCAGACTCCTTTAGCAAATTACACCTCTATATATCAGACAATGATGTGAAGACGTAGTACTTTGGATGGAAAATAAATGCTAGCTATCATTAAAGATGATTGAAATCGATGCGAATAAATTTGTATACTGAAAATATAGTTCGTACTTTGGTTGGAAAATAAATGCTAGCTATCATTAAAGATGATCGAACTTGATGCAAATAAATTTGTATACTGAAATATGAATATATATATATATATATATATATATATATATATATATATTATAAAACAGATCAGGCGGTTATCAAAAGCTAATTACCGGCCAGGATTTGTTTTTAACAAAGCTAATTACCGGTCAGGATTTGTTTTTAACAAAGATATTTACCGGTCAGGATTAACTCATATCAAAAGCTATTTACCGATCATGATTTGTTTTTACGAAACACAATCAACGGCCAGGATTCCATTTTATCGATAACCGTTTTTTACACGTTTTTTTTCCACAACCGTTTTCTCTCTCTACCTCCCTCATCTATTCCTATTCCAACTAATTCTCCTACTCCTAAGTCCTACCCCATCTCCTACACCTATTCCAGTCTTCTTTCCCGGTAAATTACCCGTCGGGGACCTATGAACAGTCGTTACGGACTAATAATTATTCAGCCTGTGGTACCCACCAACGATGCTGAAGCTCATCATGTGCCGTTCGTCGTCGAGGATCTTGAGGCGTTCAGTGCTCGACCACACCGGCAACCCCGACACCACCTGCACGTTGCCGTTGCCGAGGATCACGTGACAGCTCTTTAGGAAGTGTTTGTACGCCTGCGGGTTGTCGAAGCGGCGTACGACGGACCAGACGGTAGAGATTGTGGCGGAAATCATCTAGACCACGGAGGAGCAGCACTGGTTGAGACCCACCGCGTAGGTGTGGTGCTCATCGAGCACGAGAACCGAGGAAGGATTGGATTACGGTGGATTGGATTATGTGGATTCGGTGGAGGGACGTTTGGGATTAGCTTTGTTACAGTGTGCATTTTTATTTGTTTTCGTATCAGTATTTCATCGGTTTTGTCAGCGATTTGGAACTCGCAGCCATTGCAGAATCAAAGAAGCTATGGATGATAAATTAATAAACCCCAGGCTGAATAATTATCCTAGGGTGAGGAATTGGGATTGGTTGTCGGATTCGCGGACGGCTGAGGTGGCGACTAGGCGGTAATTGGAAGGGGAGATGGAGTGGGAATGAAGGAGGTTTTGAAATTTGCGGAGGGATTCGATGGCACGTGCCTGAGAGGAGGGGGAGATCGTCGGAGAGGAGTCGCGGTCGAGGATGACCGGCTCTTTGAGACAATCGATGGTGAGGAAACGGCCAGTTCTGGGGTCGGCGCGGACGATTAGGAGTTTGAAGGAGTTGGTTCCCATGTCGTTGGCGGCGAAGAGGTTGTTTGGGGAAGACATGGTGACGACCGGCGGCGGCTATGTCGGTGATTGCGAGTGAGGGAGCGATTGGCGGTGGTCGTTGGGAAGGGAAAAGAGTGATGGACGTTAAGTTTGTTTGGAGTGGTTGAAACTTTTAATTTCTAGGGAGGGAAAGAAGATACGAAGTAGTTCCGAACTTCCAATTAAAAAGAAAATAGGAGTGAAGGAAGTTATTGAACTATTTTTATTAGGATTAACATATTTTTTAGGATTCATTTTCGCATGGCGTTTTTTTGTTCGACCCATAATTTCGTATATAAATTATTAATTAATCCCTCCGTTATGGGCAAAGAGACCCTCCGTTATTGATAAATTTTTAAACTGGTGTCGTGCCATCGGCACGGGCATGAGTACTAGTCTATATTATAAAAGAGCTTAGGGTCTAACTGGTGGTCCTGATCGAATTGTGCTAAACACAACTGACGGTCTAGATTGATTCGTAAGTATGTGAGTTACAAATGAACCCCTCAGTTATATTGAATTATCCTTCTGATATACCCGGCCCCCAAACTGGTCAGCGAGCATGAGTTGCCATCACGGGCGATCACGAGCATGGGCCTTGAGGGCCCAGCCCGAGCATAAAAAAGAGCAACCCCATACAGCGAGCATGGACGTTCGACCCGGCTTGGTCGGACACGAGCCCCTGTCCGATCAGGGGCCTTGCCCGGGAATTGTGATCAACTCATATACCTCATCTACCATGCAGACAAGCAGGGCCTTGCCCGCTCATTCCTCATCGAGCAAATGACATCAAGTAGCTTGCCCGCCAAGACACGGCCACAAGTTATCATATGTAGGCAGGACACTTGCCTTATTCATTCCTGATATCACGCAGCCAGTCGTATATCACCAGGAAATCTAGAGTTTCACTCCTTGTGGAACAAGGTGACTACAGAAACCAAATCCTACCCGGATTCAACTACACAAGGGCCAATAAATACTCCTCCGTCATACACCACAAAGGTACATGCTCTCATACACTCTGCCTCTTCCTTGAGTTCTGGTATTCTGTTCTCATACACGGTACTTACTCTCACGCCGGAGGGGTTTCGCGAGGCCCTGCCTTGCACATCCACTCAGGTTTTCTGTGCTCTCAGCCAGGTTCAAGGAAGCAGCTACAAGCCCAGATATCCTACCCAAAGAACAGACGGCCCAAGCTGAGGATTTTGCCACATCAGTTTGGTTCCGTTGCCGGGAAAATCAACATCCCACTTTTTCAAGACTCACGGTGCAAATCTCTCAATAACCACCAACTGCAATGGCTGGTAAGAACAAGCAGCTGCACAACAACAAATTTGGAAGCCGGTTGGCGGTGATCTCACCGAAAGCACCCAGGGGTTCGGACCGAAGCAAAAGATTCTGCATGGCAAGCAGCACATGGGAAGGGACGTGCCTACGTGGAAGAGCGGCCAGTCGGCATGCTAGCGAGAATCGTGCCGATAGCGTGATGCAAGGGAGATCATCAATGAGCAACTTAGTGCGGGGAGCGGGATCTCGGGACAGTGAATCGCGAAAGGGAGAATGGCCATGGCGATCATGCAAATCCACGGCCAAGCCTGCGCAACAAGGCTGCGCTCTCCAAGTCAAGCGGATTACTATAGCGAGAATGTACAAGCTCAATCAACAACTATTGGCTTGGGCCATGCCGGTCGATGGGCGACTTAGAATTGCCAACTCGAGTGTCCCCGGCCAGTTGATGATGGCCATGCCTCTGGCGCAAGCAAGCGCCTTGATCGGTTATCAGGTATACCGTCGAGAAAAGGTTGAAGAGGTAAAAGCGGCGAGATGACCAGGCGGAAGCAGATATAGCCGCCCAAATTTCTCATACAAAGCGTGGCAGCGGGCAAAATTACTATGCCGCGGTGAAAATCATAGTCACCCATGAGCTCGCGAACATCTTTGAGAAAGAAGCATATCGGCTAAGCGTAGACAGCAGTAGACAAGGAGATGGAAGCTTCTTACGCGCTTACCGCGGCCTCACGCGAGCATAGATCGAGATCATGCCCGCTCATCGGGTATCAACTTAGATCTTGAGAAGCGCTTATCGGCGCATGGAAGCAATGAGCGTGACATGGCAAAGCAGGATGGCTAACCTAGGCGTGGCCAAGCCGGCTATGGTGTAATCAAGCCAAGCATTGGAGGAAGCCCTTTCAAATCGAAAAGCGCCACTGCGCAAGGCATCACATTCCACAATTTGAGAAATATTTCGGGAAGACACGGGCAAGTGGGCTCGAGATCATTCGAGGCACAAATTCGAATGGTGGACAGATATTGAAGCTCTAAAAATGCGAGCATTCGAGGGAGCTCTACAAGGGAAAGCACGGCATGGCTTGGAAGGGTTCCCAGGTGGATCTATAGGCGGTTGGGAAGTGTTGAGGGAAAAATTCCTTGAAGAATTTGGCCTTCTTTGGACCAACACCTAAGAATCGATTCGATCTCGCTAAAGTCAAGCAAGGCGAGCATGAGTCTTATGGAAGTTACTTGAAAAGGTTTGAGGAGACACTCGACCAAGTGACCGCAACGGTGATCCAGAGATTACTACGCTATCTAAACAACATGAGGCGGGGCCTCACGAAGACAATGTTGGCCATGAACAGGGAGCCTCAAGGTGAGGCTGCTAGCAAGTTCCCATCTGTTTTGCTCGGCCAGAGGCGTTCGAGCGGACAAAAATAAGAACAAGGACAAGGCCAGGGACGGCTCGGCCACGCCGGTGACCCGGGACCGGAGAGGCGGCAATCGCTCAGAGGCAGGGAGGAGGTCGTCTACTCCGGCCAAAGTTATTCGAGAAGCTCGGTTTACCGTTAAACACAACGGCGGGAGGACATCATGCTCGGATCGGGGGCCTCTGCCCCATATCCACTTGATCAGAGCTCGCCCATACCGGGGATCCCAATAAATGCTGCGACTACCATCATGGCACCGGGCACACTATAGAGGAATGCGTAGTCTTGAAAGCGAGATACAAAAGCTCATAAATGCGGGCAAATTAAACCGCTTTAAGAAACAGGCGGCAGGGAACAATGCGGACAATGAAAGACAAGAGCAGACCCCACGAGGAAGAGGTGGCGGGCCCCTCAAATTCGAGTGGTCAACATGATTCGAGGAAGAGCTTCCATCACACTGACTTGGGAAGCACATATATTCACTCTCAGGCGGGCGGTAAACTCCCGGCCGTCTGCGGCAGGGGAACCCAACATCTTTTTACCGCGCGAGTTAGCAAGTACCCACTAGCTTCAGAGCAACCGCTAGTCATCTCTGCAGTAAAGCATGGCAAGTCCACGAGGGTTACGCTCGACAGTGCGTGCGAGAGATATCATGTACTATTCTGTTTTAAAGAGTTGGAGTTAGCGGATGCCGGTTGCAACCCTACCTTGGAAAAGCGGAGGGGTTCACTAATCACCAAGTGGGCGTAAAAGGTACTATCGAGCTGGAAGTGTTCATGGGAGGCAGGGGCACAAACCCAGGCGAGATGATCACTTTCACGGTGATCGACCTCAAATCGGCGTACAATTGCATCTGGGCGCCCGGCCATGGCCAAATTTCAAATGGTCACCTCGATACCTCACGAAAGGCAAAATTTTACGAGAGAATGGCGTGGGTATCTTGAATAGCAAGCCTCGGGCAATGTGGGAGTATGTCGAGAGACTCCCAAAGAAGGCGATTGTGGACATTCCGATCGGACAACGCGAGAAAAAGGTGCGGACACTCACGGCAGTTACCACCACCATAAAGCGCATAGAGATCGGCGAGCCGGAGCGAGCGATCCCGTGGACCAGACCGGCCTGCAACCCCATCCCAGCTCATCGTTCAGGCGTAAGGCAAAGCGCCCAAGGGGATATTGAGATGGATACCACAGTGCTTGGGATGAACGATATCAAACTGAGGCGGCTGGAAGAAATTATCATCAATCCCTCTACCGAGCGAGAAAATCAAAATCGGGAAGGCCATGCCTCGAGAGGCTCGGGAAAGGCGATTGACTTATTGAAGAAATGCGATCTGGATGTATTTGCTGGGTATCGAAGACATCTGAGGATCGGCGATGGCGTTGCGGCGCCATGACTTGAATGTTGACCCCATTCAGGCCAGCGGCGTCGCGGCAATACTCCCAGGAAAAAAGTGATGCCATCAGGGCGAAGTAGAAAAAGCTCTTGAAGGCGGACATCATCGAAATCTGATGCAGGCACGGCTAGCAAATGTGGTAATGGTCGAGAAAAGCAAGCGACAAATGGCGAATGTGCGTTGACTTCACCAACCTCAATAAGGCTGAAAAGAGCGTTATCCGCTACCACGGATTGACATGCTCGTGGACTCCATTGCGGTTTCGAGATGCTCGGCTTCTGGATGCATACTCGGGGTATCATCAAGTCGGGATGAATAAGCAAGACAAAGCTAAAAGCGACCTTAGGGCGGCGGGGGCCTATCTTTGCTATAAAATGATGCCATTCGGAAGAATGCGCGGGGGCAACCTATCGGTATGGTCAACAAAGTCTTCGGCTCGCGGCTCGGAAGGAACATGGAAGCGTACATTGATGACATGGTCATTAAAACAAAAGATCGCGACCACACTACGGACTTAGCGAGAAACATTTGCCAATCTCAGGAAGCAAACATGAAGCTTAATCAGGGCAAATGCGCTTTCGGGGTTCGGCGCGAGGAAAATTCCTCGGGTTTATGGTCAACAGTAGCGGTATAGAAGCAAACCAGAGAGAAGATCCGAGGCCACCTCGACATGGAGCAGCCTGCTGCATTAAGCACATACAACGGCGAGCGGAAGAATAATTGCCCTTGGCGCTTCATCTCGGTCGGTCGGAGAAATACCTCCGTTCTTCAAAATCTTGCGGCAACAAAGGATTCGAGTGGAATCTTGTGCACGAGCCCTCGGCGGCTCGGGGAATACTTGGGCAAACCACCCCTCTCGGCCGATCACGTGCTGGGAGAGCCACTATATGTATACCTAGCGACGCGAGACAGTGGCCGTGTGTTAGTTAGAAGAATCGAGACATTCAAAACACATTGTACTATGTATCCAAAGCCCTCGATCTGTTGAGGGCCGTTATTTTAATCTGAGAAAAATTAGCTTACTCGCTTGTCATGCTGCAGGAAATTAAGGGCTTACTTTTACGCACATGTAATCATAGTATACAGATGCACCCTTGAAGATCCTACAAGCGACTCATCGGGCGGTTACTCAGCAGGCGATAGAGCTCAAATTCCACATCATTGCCTGAGGGGGAAGCGATCGAGGCCAGTGGCGATTTTACGGTCGAAACAAGCCGCTGACAAGAAA
>CM028379.1:24471353-24529443 GCA_013146195.2 Codonopsis lanceolata | reverse complement strand
TTTAAATTTTATTTTTGGACATTTAATTTTAAATTAAATATGCAAAAATTCAAGTTTGGGGGAGAAAAACATCTTAGTGTTGTATTTATATGTTACTAATAATTTTTAGTTTAGAAATATTGTTTAGTTTTTATACAGGAAACATTCAAGACATAACGGAAGTTAACAGAAGGGCTAAACTGCAAACTGTTGAAAAGATAGAAAAGAAAACAAGATGGAAGACTTCCCACCTGGTATTGAGGGACCTTGCGACCGCAAGGTCCCCAGAAAATGCGAATCTCATGAATCTACGCATCGTCATCATGGGAATTAATAAACAACCGTTTGATCGCCGACCTCATGGACGGCGTGGCAGACCTTGCGACCGCAAGGTCCCTTTTATAACCGTGGCCAAGCTTTCTTCCGTATTTCACACGTAAACTTCTTTCTCTCAAGCAAGAGTGCAGCAGCCCAACCTCTTCAAATTCCGGCAAGATCTTCAATTCCGGCACTATCTTCAAGATCTCTCCTCCTCCTCCTCAACTCTTCATCTTCCATCTCCCCATCCACCATTACACCTACTGAGTTTGAAGGAGAAGAAGGAAGAGAATATCCATTGTTGCCATCGAAGATCGATCACCCGGTCGCATTCACTCAATTAAGGTCAAACAAGTAACCCTAACACCCTCTTTAATTTCTTACGTAAAAATATTTGCATGCTAGGGTGTTAGATAGTTTTTAACATTGATAAAATTTTGCATGCCTTAGAATAAATTTTAATTTTAAAATTTTAAAACCAATTTTAATTGTTAAACTTTTTAGTTTTTAAATTTTATTTCAAACAAAAATGTTCCAGAGGCGAGAAATTGAAATCGTGGCGTCATCCTCGGCCGCCCCGTGAGGAAGAGCATAATTTTGACATAACCGGTTCGAGCTTGTGTCCTACGAGGCATCGAAAGGTACACGACTAAGCCTCTAAGTCCTTGGTGCGAAAGTGCCCGGATTCAAGGTCAAGACTTTGGTATACCGTCCCAACTGATAGCTCGTAGGTGGGGCTTTTGTTAGATTCTCCGCCTAGGGATCGCCGTAGTCCCTATTGTCCGAGAATTCTATGCTAATGGCGACATTAGCATGGATGGGGGTGTGCAAGACACCGTTATGTTAGGGGCACCGTTGTAGGATTTTTTCGCGCCCAAAGCATTAACACTTATTTTTGGCACCTCCAACTTGCGGTTGGTGCCGATAACTATAGCACACACCTCAACCCCCGTATCCCCTGCCGAGGTAGTCAATGCCGCCATTGCTCTCCCTAGTGTGGAGTGGTCCATGTATAACCGCCAACCACCTTATGGACCACGCACCATGAGAATCCTTCCTCCAAGACACGACCAAGCCCTCAGTGTATAAATTTGTTTGCGGGACGTCTCATGCCCTCAAGTCACCAAAACACGGTGAATTGGGAGAGGGATGCATCTTGACCTACACCATTATGACCAGGTGGGTCTATTGATGTTGGCCGCTTGATCAACGGCCAAATCAAGACCCTTATTAGAGGTAGGGACGAACGCGGGGTTCGCTCCGCATTTGATTACCGATTTGTGTAGGGGGCAAAGTGAGAATGCCCAAACACGTGGAGAGGCAAGGCAAGGGTCCGGTCATTACTAGGGCCATTTTGTTTGAACATCACCGGCCAGAATGAGAGTGAGGGTTCCTCAAGAGGAGGAACCCGAAGAGAAGAGAAGAAGGACCCACTCGTGGGATCTCCAAATTTGCCTGAGGAAACCTGCCCCCTAAATGATATGATGAGCAGCCAAAGTTAGCTGGCCCAAATCGTGCGTGCCGACGATCGGTGAATTTTTGGTTGGGCCAACACCGTGGGCACAAAATCTGTCCAACTTGTATGGACTCCTCCTCGGCACGATCCCCGAGTTTCTGCCCTCGTTCGTTATTTCCGCCCGACTCACCTTGAGTCGAGGCCCAAGTTCCATCCTCGCTCGTTAGGTGGACCCGCTACGTCCCTTTTGATATTTGTCCTACCCCATCAATCCTCTCATATGTTCCTCTATTTTGAGGACAAAATAGAAATTAAGTTTGGGGGGATTTAAAACTTTTTGTCTTAATTCCAGTCCTAGCCTAACGAGGAATGGAATTTTTCTCGATGACCATTTAACTCTTCACCCTATTTTTCCTGTTTATTTTTTTCTCGATTTTCTGAGGTGTTGCCTTGACCGTAATACACTCATTTGGATACTCGTGGGTTCCTCTCTTATGGGACCCATCATCAATTGTGTCATCGTCATCACCTCCAAATTTCCAAATTTCTTTAAAAAAAATTTTTTTTTAATTAATTCAAAAAAATTTCATCCTCGAGTTTAGGTGTAGAAATGCTAGTCGTAGTCAATGAGGAGATTAGTGCAATGAACCGCATAGTTAGTCTGTAGATCCCTCTGGAATTTGCTTAATTTTGCGAAACTTTTACTTTTCTCCAAATTCTTCATGCACACACCAATTACCATAACTATGGATTGATTAGAATAGTTTTATAAAGTTTATAACACCTAGTTCACTTCAACAAGATATGCACAAGAATATGATGCATAGCCATTCGAACATAATTGTTGCATTAAATTGTAACTTAGGTCAATTGCATGATAGTTAGATCCCTTGGATTTTTCTCATTTATATATCTCAAGCACACTTTCGAACCGTGTCTGCATGTTAGTCTCAATTGTCCCTACCATCCTGCCTTAGCGAATGCTTATGTGAAATCCAAGGATGCTAAACACTCAACCCCAATTCCCATAGTTGATATGATATTTTGTGTTGTCTTACTTGCTTTAAATACTATGTGAGCATTTGGCATTAAGAAATGACTTAGGCCATCTTTGGATCGTTAGAGCCTAAATATTCCCTGACCTATACTAAATATATCCCTAGTGTCCCCTTTGAGCCTAATGAAAAAGAATGGAGTGTGCTAAGCACACTATTGAAACCCCCATTCGCCATCGTTTCTATTACCCACATTAACTTAACCCTAAAAGCCTATACACTTTTAGCCTACCCTTTGAGAGAGTAGGATGTGGGTGGGAAATTGATTCTAAGAGGACCACTTCTTTTCAGTTAGGCTATTTTTCAAGACTTCTTCTTTTCCGTCGAAAAATAAAATAATAAAATAATAATATATATAATCATGTGTCGACGAAAAATGAAACTAAGAAGAAGAGTGTAAACAAAGATTCAAATGGAAGCATAGCTTTCAAGAGAAAATATGTTAGAAAAATTCTACTGATTAGAATGATGTGATATTTTTAGAAGATTTATTGCCCAAAACAAGTTTGGGGGGGAAAGAAGAAAACTTAAAAGTTACATAAAGCACCCCTCCACTTGTGGTCTTTGCAGGTCCTAGCCTAAATAGGGAAAACTTCCTTTTGCTTGGAAGTATGAGGGATAAAGGGTAGTCTTACTCTCTCACTTTGAATTCCAATCCCTTTCCATCAAATCCCCCAACACCTTGGCCTTACATTACAAGCTTATAAAGACCTAATGATCTTCTTGCCAATGCTTATGTTGTTTTTACTGTCAAGTGAGTAACATGAAATTGATCACACACTTCTTATTCACTTTTATTCACCCTAAAGCTCACTGTGTTAGCATAATCTTAGCTATTACAAGTCATTGGGATATGAGAACATTGTATGTCATACATAGAAGTGCATGGGATGGATGTATAAGTCTTTTAAATCCTTGGGACCTTTCTGTCTGTAACTGACCGGGTTTGGATGGTAGATCTCATACTTCTTAATGCATAATTTTCTATTAAACTTTGATTTTCATATGAATGTGGTGTTTAGCTTAATAAAACTGTTTTAGTTAAGATATTCTTTAAGACTGGTGATCACACACACACGGAGAAATTAAAAGTAGTAGCAGCCTTAAGAAAAGACTAGTTGGTTTTATATGACTAAGCCTGCATATATGTGGTGAGCACCAAACTGAGATTACATGCATGCCATACACCTATAACTTGAGATGAAGCCAAAAAGATTTTATGTTTTATGTTTAGTTCAAATTTTATTTGCTTTTGTATTTATTTGTTTTTGTATTTATCTGCATAGTCGAGTCACTCGAAAGAGTCTCCTTGAGTTTGTGGGTTTATAGAGGAGTGTAAATAGTGTCACCCTCACAAAAAGATTTTAATTTTTGTTATTTATATGCTTTTGTATTTATAAGTTTATTTGTTTACTCGTGGACGAGCAAAGTTCAAGTTTGGGGGTATTTGATCGATGTATTTTATACGTCGATTTTATATACTTCTATGACTTAAATTATGCTATTTCACGAGGCTTTTGGTTACTAATATATGTTTTCGGTGAGTTTTGTAAGTTTCAGATTATTTGTGAAAATACGTGAAACTCCAGGGTTTTAAGTGCAAATTTCAAGAAGGGCCAAAAGGATGAAATGAAGAAAGAATGAAGATTGTCAATCGGACACCTTGCGGACGCAAGGTGCCTCGCACTGCGACCGCAAGGTAGGCAAGACTGGTCCTCGGCCAAAGCAATCAAAGAAATCAAAAGCCACCCACACTGGAGACCTTGCGGACGCAAGGTATCCAACACCTTGCGACCGCAAGGTAGGCAGAATGCGACTTATTCGGATTTTCACACAGTCATTCGATCCAATCACAACTCCCGAGTATATATAGAAGCCAGATGCCGAGCCAAAGCATAGAGAGGACGGCTGGAAGCTCTCTTTTCATAGATTTTAGGTAGTTTTAGATTGTATAACATAGTTAGATTTTGTAATTTCAAGTATTGAAGATCAAATCATGTATCCGATCATCTCCATGTGCTGTTCATTGTCTATGATGAACTAAATCATCCATAATCTAGGAGGTGGGAGGTAACTTGTATCGAATTTATGTTTTGATTCTTATATATATGTCTATTCAATGCTTGTTGATTGTGTTGTTTATCAACCCCTATATTATTTTGCTTTGAACAAATGAATGTAATCGCAAATAATAAAGGCTTAGAGGTGCGGATAACTGCATGACCAAGTGCATATGTCGTAATCGGCTCACCAACACAATAAATTGGACCTATCGATGCACGAGAGTGATAAGTTAGGACCAGGTTCTTACATGATCTAGGTGACGATAGATCATAAATCTAGGTGACAGACTAGATTAACAGCCTCGTGCTTAGGATATAGAATGGATGAATTTTATGGGATGGAGGCCGAACCAATTGTTCAACGACTATATCTATTTTTAGTGAACGAACCCAAGACATTGAATGACATTATTATGAATTGAACATAAAGGAGATATAAGTGAGACCCAGAATCCTAGATTTCCACTCACCATAAGATCTTCATATCTATTATTACTGTCTAATTAGTTAAACATCTATAACTAGTAGTTTAGAGTAGAATTAAACAATAAAAACCCCCCTTAGGTTAATAATTTGCTATTAATAATCGCACTGTTCGTGATCACTTGTCTCTGTGGGTTCGACCCTTGCTTCCG
Organism: Codonopsis lanceolata; assembly: GCA_013146195.2. Taxonomy (NCBI): domain Eukaryota; kingdom Viridiplantae; phylum Streptophyta; class Magnoliopsida; order Asterales; family Campanulaceae; genus Codonopsis; species Codonopsis lanceolata. The sequence continues at coordinate 24,523,937 of CM028379.1, read as the reverse complement.
AGTCTATTCTATAATAGTCTTGTCCACTTGCAAGGAAAAAGATTAAATAAAACATCGATCAAACGTTAAACAAAAGCGCTCGATGGGAGGCAACCCATCTAGATAACTTTTACATGCCTTCGTAGTGTAGTATAATTGTTTTTCATCCTTTCCTTGATTTATGTTTGCATCCATTTTGCACTTTCAATCCATTGCATGAATTAAGTTTTGGGGTAAAAAAATGTTTTAGTGTTGTATTTATTCGTTTTCTAATGTTAATCTAGGATTTGGTATCCCAGATTATTATGCATTCTTGGTCCGTCCACATAATAATTGAAGATCCCTTAATAACACGAAAAATACATGAACCTTAATCCTACCTTAGCAAGGTCATGAATTAGCAAGATTTAACTATCACAAAAGTTGGCAAATATAAGACTTATGCATTTTGGTCATGCAGCTCATCATACCCCAATTATCAACAATGTTGCAAATACCTTGTTACGTAGAAGCTTATAGAGAAGTCGAAGTTAAAACATATTTGTGATAGATACAAATTTTGATTGAATATGAATAATAATTAGAACGTAAGATTCAATACAAAGTTACCTCCAATTTCTAGATGAATGAGGTTAGCTCATTACGATTGACGAGACAACCAAAAGGATTGAAGAACATATGATTCTATGAAAACGATCAAGAAAATCTAAATCAAATTATATTACAACCTTTAGGGAGTCTGAAATTCGGAACCCCATTCCTAAGCCACTAGGTTTACTTAAATACTAGGTTTACAGGGCAAGAAATCATAAAAGGATTACAAAATTGGCCTTCGCAAGTTCCAGCATAACGCGGTCGCCTTGTGGCGTAACGTGGCTGCGCCTTACTATAACGCGATCGCCTTCCAATGTGACGTGACAGCCTTCAAAGTCTCCGGAGAATGGTGTTAGACTGTTAGACACGCGACCGCCTTGAAAAATAACGCGATCGCCTTGTCTTGGATTTCACTTTTTCGCCCTTTAAACTTCAGGACTTTGTCCTTTAATCCTCCAGGTCTTCAATTCATCATAAAAGTTCTCAAATTTTATAATTCTTCTCAATCAAGCCCTGAAACTAACAATAAGACTAGAAACCCATATTAGTGGCCAAAAACTCAAAGAATAACAAATTCTAAGCCAAATAAATACCCAATAGATGTGTATAAAACATATCTATCATTAAACAAGAGATTCTTACTATATTGACCATTACTGGTGTTTCCTTTCATATGCTCGTTAGATGGCCGCTATTCTCCATTAATGCTACTCGCTTGGGGTACATCTCCACTAAGACCATTAGGGTGGTTCATTGGATCAAGCCTCCGATTAGCTATGTTAAATTGACTACTGATGGTGCCTGCCATTGGAAACTCGATGTAGTCGAGGGGCACTATCCGTAACAACATGGGTGATTTGATTTATTCCTTCTCATCCTTTTATGGGATCTCTACTAGTTTTATGTGGAATGTAGAGCTATTCTTAGGGGGTTAAATGGTTTCATAATCAGGGTATGTCGGGTGCCATTGTTGAAGTTGACTCTAAGGTCCTATTTTATTATATCTCGTGTAAAGCTTGACTTCCCTAGAACAACTTCTACCTGATCCACACTATATCTACTATCAAATATACCATGCATGCACATTTCTTTCTCTCACTTTTTTCAAGAGGAAAACTCAGTGGCAGATGCACTAGCTAATTTGGGATGCAATCAGGTCGAAACGGTGCTTTCTCTTCCTCCTTCGCTCTTTCAAGTCGAATTCGTAGGATCATTAACCTTGACAGGAATGGAAATCCCTACATTAGGATTACTTAATTTCTCTTATTTTGTCTGTTGGATATTTAAGTAATTGAGTTATTGTGTTTTCTAATTGGTTTATTTTAATTAATTATTTGTTTTGTCTTTCTTGGTATTTACTTTGATTAATTATTATTGTTACACCTTTTATAGAAATGTAATTTTGGAAATTATGCTTTAATTGATTTTTAGGGTTGATATGAATTATTAATTTATTAGGATTGTGTGTTCTTGTAATGCAAGGTGTGTATGTCGTTTGTCTTGGTTAAAAGAGACATCGCTGACCTAATTATTTTAGGTAAGGAATTATTCTTATTTTGTAAGTTTATAGTTGATAAGATTTAGTCATTCTTTATTGCACTTACCTACTAATCTTTTATTGTAAGTGGTTATTTATTCTACAAGGTTTTTAGGTTAAGGATGCAAGTATATATAAAAGAGGTCATAGCCCGAAAAGAACAAGATGTTTCTTGAGTATAAATTATACGGAATTATAAGAGAGAAGAGAGATCGAAGAAGGTGCTGCTGCTCTAATCATGAATGTATTGTTGGATGAAGCTAAATCGAAGCCTTCATTCATTCTGTCACCAGCACAGTTTTCTGTTTACATCTCCTACCGTTTTGTTAAAAGCTTTTTAGCATATATGAGGTGTTATATTATTTAAAGTCATATCTGCTTTAAGTAGAGATTTTCATAAATTACACTTTGTTAGTCTTTCGAATGTACTGAACTTAACATATATTTTTCTAATGAAATGTTTTTTACCATGAGGCACGATCAATAAGTTTTTTTGCTTATTGATAAAATGTTATCTATGTGTTCAGTTCCGTTCTTCATTATTGTTTTTCTATTTTCCACTGCATAGAAATCTCAGTGAAGTCTTTATTAAAGTTTTCAGTGTAAGCTTCATTGATGAGCATATTTTCAAGACAATTTATTTTATTTTCGTTTTTGTTTATTATGTTTCCATGCTTGCTGTAATCCTTTCTTTCATTGTCTTTTTTATTCCTTTATGTATTTTTCCTTTGGGAGATTTTTTCCTTCATTGCTAAACCCAATGTATTCGATCGAGGTTCAGATCCTTTGTCACCCTTTTTCCAGGGTCAGGCTTGGTTGTCCCATCTATATTCTTTCCTTTTCCCATTTCTCTGTATTGTTTCCCAAAAAAAAAAAAGTGAAGGCACAAAAAAGTTTGATTGCTAGACTCCTCACCCATCAAGTAGGACAGTCGACTTTAGTGATCCCACGTTGATGAGTGGAGGGCAACCGGCTCAACTATTATTACTATATATACGTGTCTTGGTGCGTAAACTAACTTTATTTTTACCCAAGAGAATGGCTATAACTAATAATGGATTAATTGAAATGCCATAATTATAATGCATTAAGTTAAAAAAGGAGTACTCTTGAAGAACATTTAGTGGTTCAAAAAGATTTGGTAATAAGATTGCATATTACTAGTTGAATAAATAATTAAAGAGTAACCTTAAACGTAACACTTAAATCCTTAAACGTAACATCATTTAATATATAAAATGATTTAAGTATCCCTTTTAACATTTAACATATATTCACTTACGGTAGCGAATGTTTTATAAAACATCTGCTAGTGTATAGCGGATGTTTTATCCGAAATCGAAAAAAAATACAAATTAACAGTTTTTTGTTCGTAATTGAAAAAAAATAATAAACTGAATCAAAACCAATCCAATTCACATGCGATATCATGTTTTAACAATGGATTTCGAATCAACAATGACACGTAATCAAAATTATGTGAAGGGGAGAGGGAGGAAGGGAGGTAGTATAATTTAAATGTGAAGAGAAATAGTGAAGTAATTTTACCTCTTAAATGCAATCTTTGTCCTACATTGTTTTTCGATAAGAAGTTAAACCCCAAAAACAATACTCCGCATCCACCAATAACTAATTGGAAAGTCTCGTTTAACATTTGAAAATCATCTTAACTATGATAAATACTATCTATATACTAGTATACGTGCCCATGCCATAGGCATGGTGTCAATATGTGATCAATTCAATAAATGTTCGGGATAAACAAAATTCATAACTGACGGGGTAATTCAAACAAAACCCACAACTGAAAGTTTTATATGTAATTGTAGAAGGATAATTCAATATAACTGAGGGGTTCATTTGTAACTTACATACTTACGAATCAATCTAGACCGTCAGTTGTGTTTAGCACAATTCGATCAGGACCACCAGTTAGACCCTAAGCTCTTTTATAATATAGACTAGTACTCATGCGGTGCGATGGCACGCACAGCTTAAAATTTATCAATAACGGAGGGTCTCTTTGCCCATAACGAGGGATTAATTAATAATTTATATACGAAATTATGGGTCGAACAAAAACGCCATGCTAAAATGAATCCTAAAAATATGTTAATCCTAATAAAAATAGTTCAATAACTTCCTTCACTCCTATTTTCTTTTTAATTGGAAGTTCGGAACTACTTCGTATCTTCTTTCCCTCCCTAGAAATTAAAAGTTTCAACCACTCCAAACAAACTTAACGTCCATCACTCTTTTCCCTTCCAACGACCACCGCCAATCGCTCCCTCACTCGCAATCACCGACATAGCGCGCCGGTCGTCACCATGTCTTCCCAAACAACCTCTTCGCCGCCAACGACATGGGAACCAACTCCTTCAAACTCCTAATCGTCGCGCCGACCCAGGCGGCCGTTTCCTTACCATCGATTGTCTCAAAGAGCGGTCATCCTCGACGCGACTCCTCTCCGACGATCTCCCCTCCTCTCGTGCACGTGCCATCGAATCCCTCCGCAAATTTCAAAACCTCCTCCATTCCCACTCCATCTCCCCTTCCACTACCGCCTGGTCGCCACCTCACCGTCCGCGAATCCGACAACCAATCCCAATTCCTCACCCTAGGATAATTATTCACTTGGGTTTATTAATTTATCATCCATAGCTTCTTTGATTACGCATAATGCGAGTTCCAAATCGCCGACAAAACCGATGAAATCGTCTACGAAAACAAATAAAAATGCACATCGTAACAAAGCTAATCCCAAACGTCCCTCCACCGAATCCACGTAGAATCCAATCCACCGTAATCCAATCCTTCCTCGGTTCGTGCCCGATGAGCACCACACCTACGGTGGGTCTCAACCGATCTGCTCCTCCGTGGTCGATGATTTCCGCCACAATCTCTACTGCTCTGGTCCGTCAGACGCCGCTTCGACAACCCGCAGCGCATACAAACACTTCCTAAAGAGGCGTCACGTGATCCTCGACGGCAGCGTGCGGGTGGTGTCGGGGTTGCGGTGTGGTCGAGCACCTTGAACGCCTCAAGATTCTCGATTTACGACGAAGCGGCACATGATGAGCTTCAAAGCATCGTTGGTGGGTACCACAGGCTGAATAATTATTAGTCCGTAACGACTGTTCATAGGTCCCCGACGGGTAATTTACCGGGAAAGAAGACTGGAATAGGTGTAGGAGATGGGGTAGGAGCAAGGTTCTAAAAATCGTTAGGCGGTCGTTAGGCGGCGCACTAGCGCCTAGCGCCTAGGGGACTAGTCGGGGCGTAATCGGGGCCTAGGCGGGGCCTAGAATTAAGGCATAATTACCATTTTTTGATAATTTACATCAAAGATCAAACACATTGAATACAAATTTTATTTTTTTTATATTTGTCATTTTATCAAACACTTGTCTATATTTGTAAAATGAACAAAAATATACAAACATACCATTAATCTCAATTCTCAACAACCCCAAAGCAATAAACCAGCCAAGTTTAGAACTAAAAACAAAAAAGAATTTACTCCAGTTCGCCCCCCATTACCTCCCTCTCTGCCTCACCATTACCACTCCCCCTTCCTTCTCCAGTTCCCCCCTTTTCCTTCTCCGGTCACCGCATAATTAAGGCATAATTACCATTTTTTGATAATTTACATCAAAGATCAAACACGTTGAATAAAAATTTTATTTTTTTTATATTTGTCATTTTATCAAACACTTGTCTATATTTGTAAAATGAACAAAAATATACAAACATACCATTAATCTCAATTCTCAACAACCCCAAAGCAATAAACCAGCCAAGTTTAGAACTAAAAACAAAAAAGAATTTACTCCAGTTCGCCCCCCATTACCTCCCTCTCTGCGTCACCATTACCACTCCCCCTTCCTTCTCCAGTTCCCCCCTTTTCCTTCTCCGGTCACCGCATGCCACAAAATCAAAGCTACAAAAATAAATTAAGGTCGGCGAGGTTTGGCGTAGACGCCGACTTGGTCGATTAGGCGGCGACTAAGAAAGTCGCGGCGGTAGAAAGGGGCCTAGCGCCTAGGCGGGGTCTAAGCGGAGCTAGGCGGGGAGTTTTAGAACACTGGGTAGGAGTAGGAGAATTAGTTGGAATATGAATAGATGAGGGAGGTAGAGAGAGAAAACAGTTGTGGAAAAAAAACGTGTAAAAAACAGTTATCGATAAAATGGAATCCTGGCCGTTGATTGTGTTTCGTAAAAACAAATCCTGATCGGTAAATAGCTTTTGATATGAGTTAATCCTGACCGGTAAATAGCTTTGTTAAAAACAAATCCTGGCCGGTAATTAGCTTTTGATAACCGCCTGATCTGTTTTATAATATATATATATATATATATATATATATATATATATATATATATATATATATATATATATATATATATATTCATATTTCAGTATACAAATTTATTCGCATCAAGTTCGATCATCTTTAATGATAGCTAGCATTTATTTTCCAACCAAAGTACGAACTATATTTTCAGTATACAAATTTATTCGCATCGATTTCAATCATCTTTAATGATAGCTAGCATTTATTTTCCAACCAAAGTAATACGTCTTCACATCATTGTCTGATATATAGAGGTGTAATTTGCTAAAGGAGTCTGCCCACGCACCGGTACGTTAGTACTAAAGTGGTGTCTAGGAAGATCTCCGTGACGGTACATAAGATTAGTCGCATGGTGCTGCTTACGATCATTCATGCCTCTATCGGTACTATTCACAATAAAAAAAGATCAAGAAATGGCAACACAATAAAATTAGATATAGAACAAACACATTAGCAAGTTAAACTAAAATAACAACAACATAAAACAATTGATCGAATTAAAGAAGGTACCAATTTGAATGAGCCCATCCAATCCTCTTTCTAACAAGATCATATATCACCAATTTATCTTGAAAGAAGGTTCCTACAGTAGTATTAAAGGCAAGGGTAAATAGTTAGTCAGATACATATTTAGTTTTAGTAGCTTAGTAAAAAAAATTGTTAATTGAATTTTGAGGTCCATTGCCGACACTTTTCGCAATCTTAGGTCTTTGATTTTAATTTTCGTAATCAGGGTTTAATGTTATTGTTCCGTATCATTTGGAGGGTCTATCATAGTATACGTTAAATATGAGCATGAAGTTGGTCAATTTCTATTAATAATGAAACTAGTTAAAGCTTGTCTTGCGTGAAACTTATTATTTATGAAGCAAATTAACTCTTGAGATATGGTTGAGGACGATGTACAAAAAATACTTTTAGCCCCTCAAGTAAAAAACTTATACTTGACCAATTTATTGTTATGATTAATTTTAAATGACTAACTTAATGCCTAAATCCCTCTATTACAATAAGGGTAATGCACCAATGCTTATGTCATTCTCATTTTTCAACAAAATATGAGTACTCTGTGATGTGTCACACTCTCATTGGCTGTAGTGTTGGGACCCACAAAATATCCAACCAATGAGAATATGCCACATCATAAAGTACTCATATTTTGATACAAAATGAGAGTGATCCTAACATTGCACATTACAATAAACACTCTAATGGGAATGAAAGTGAAATATTGAATCAAATTAGGTTAAATTAAGATTAGGAACCCTACAATGCAAATATGTGTCAATAATGGACCTTAAAATAACAATTATAACCAAAAGATCCCTTTTCAATTTTTCCAGCCAAGTATAGAGAAACCATACACATATTTTGTTAGCATCGTCAAAATTGAGCGCTGGCAGTACAAATTATTGATAGTAATTAATTTTTTTCCTCTTACCTCCAATTAGATTTACTTCTCCAAGACCATGATTTGCATTATCAAGAATTGTGAAGCAGACACGTCCACGACTCTGAAAGAGAATTCAAGATTAATTTTGTGTCAGCAACTACTGACACTACACCAATGTATATCGTAAGACCTGTATGATGCAACGTTTTGTAAGCGCATCTTTTTCTAAATGCAGTGTTTTTAAAATACAGTATTTTCAAAACCTAATTTTTTTTCTTGTAAATATATTTGAAAATCTATTTCAAAACACTATTTTTATAAACAAAATAGTTGTAAACACAACACATTTTTAAAAAGCTCCAAATTAGAGCATTTTAAAACGCTCCAAATTAGAGCATTTTAAAACACTGCATTGAAATTCTTTTAAAGAGAAAACACTACGTTTTTTACAAGCGTTTTGGTCAAAACGCTCCACCAAACAAACACTAACTCCCCGAGCCCGAAAGTTCGGTTTACAAGCGTTTTGGTTAAAACGCTCCACCAAACAAACACTAACTCCCCGAGTCCGAAAGTTCGGTTCGCTACATGTAGCCCACTGGGCCACTAAGCATTCAACATCTTGTGCCATTAGGCCCATCACAAGTCGACTCAAAAGTCCATGGATGATATTGGTGCTTAATAGTTGAGTGTGACCTTATAAATTACACACAATTCCCACGTCTACCGATGTGAGGTGGGGATATTATATATATATATATATATATATATATATATATATATATATATATATATATATATATATATATATATATATATATATATATATATATAATATAATTTTTCTAGCCACGGCTTGATAAGATATATGCATGCCTAATTAATAAATTACCGTCACAGTAAGATAAGTGTATGGCGGCAAATCAAATCGTGCACTGTTGGATGTCGGAAAATGCAGGGTCATTGTCTTAAAGTAAGCGGCTACTTCGTCAAGTGATCTTATTGGTGATTGCACGTGCTGCCAGCAAATTGGGTAGAAGTTATCTTTGACCGGTGTTAATGGCGCTCGGACTAAACTTGCTTTTACCTGTTAGTTTGAAGAAAATAGAATAAACCAGCTAGCTAAGATAGAAACTAATTAGGATACAGTAATGTTCGCGTAGGTTAAGTATGGGTCTATCCCACCCTCTGTCTCATTGAATATGGTCATATACCTTTCTTGTTATTTTAGTCGGTCTTTTTTTTTATAAGGAAGCATGCATGTAGAGCTGAGATTCAATGAGATAGAGTATGAGATAGATGATCTGAAGGTATATATGTGTGTGTGTGTGACTCACAAGTTTAATCATTTCTCGGATCGCACTCTTCTTGAAAAATGAGAAGGTAGAACCAGAGTCGAAAACTGTATGAAGATTTGTAACAGAGGTATGACCCCCGTCGAAAAGGAGATTGGCTGGTCCCGGAGAGTAGTGCCTTACGTCACGAAGCGCACCCATCCGAGCCCAGGTGATTGTAGCTGGAAGGACTTTTCCAGCTCCAATGAAGAAATATCCATCCCTTGGACGAGCAATGCAATGGCCAAACACTGGTTGTACTATACCCTTCTTTACTAGCTGATCTAAAATGGTTACGGGGCTATTTTTGGCTAGCCCCAGTACTCCATCATATTTGATGTTTTGTCCATCTCTAGTGCTGGGAGGATGGTGAGTATCTGATGCACACCTTCATCAATTCACACAAGTAGTAATGTTATTATAACTGTTTGAAATTTTTGTTTGTAGCATGAGTACATCATTTAATTTTGTCAACCGATCATTTCACTTTTGATATCCCAAGTATATCCAATTTTACATTCGGTACTCCTGTTGCCAAGATCAGCGGGTTAACAGGTTAGCCGTTAGACTTTGACAGTTAAGGGACGGAAAGTATAAAAAGTTATGAAAATCAAGAACGCATGTGATGAAATTTGATGAGCAAGGTAACAGGGGTACCAAATGTAAAATTGAGTCTTACTTGGGGTATCAAAAGTGAAAGGGGATGCTTAATACACCACATGTGAAATACTTAATACATCACTTTTGGTTGTGAAAATAATATATTATCCTTAGTCACATATATATATATATGAACAAAAACCAAAAAATTTGTTTGAACACCGTTGCACCGCTACCATCTACTGTCGGACTGCCTAGCAACCAGTCTCTCCCCCCAGCCCAGTCCACCCTCTGTCAAGCAACCAAGCCCTCTCCCTAGGCCAACCAACCTACTGCCCACCCACAAGCCCGTCTCCCCAGCCCAGCCCACCCTCTTCCCACCTAGCAGTCCCACCCTGCAGCCTAGCCCAACGACTAGGCAACTCTCAGTCTTTCCACCCCAGCCCAACCTTTGTTTTTTTTTCTTTTCATTTAATTATTAAATGTGTAAAGGGCAATTTGGTCCACATTTTTTTCAAATTAAAGTTCTGTATTAATTATTTCACATGTGTTATATAAGCACATATGAAAGTGAAATTGTTCCTTTTGTCAATAAGCCTGATAGTTAGGTTAGGTAAGTACAAACCCGAATTTGATGGAAGGATGTTGGAGAGAAGAGTGAACGTTTCGAAAGGGGAGAGTCAAGGAGTCTACGATCATCATTCCCGTGGTGGAACCTTCATCAACATATCTAACATTGAAGTAGCATATATCAGTTGTGTTGTTGCAAGGATGGTTTGAAGGATGTGCTACTTGACAAACTTGGTCGCCACAAAAGACCGGATTATGTTGTTGAGGATTGTATGGTGGATGAGGATACTGCAACACCCATTGTAAATAAAAGCTAGGAAAGATAATGTGAAAGTTATGAAACAATCATGAAAAAACAAATACTAGAAAACTTACATGATAGGGGGATGTCGTATCACAATTGACCCAAGTGAGATCACTTCCAGTGTCTATAACAAAAGTGTATTCCTGGGCATGTTGTCCAAGTTTTAGCGTTACCATGTAGCTCCTGCATTGTTTTTCATAATTTATATATATGATTAAAAAGCTCCATAAGACACTAATTAATAACTTTAATGATATAACAAAAGTAGATACTAAATAACTCGATCGCTATGTACTTAATTGAGTGTCTTCAATTTTAATAAAAATGATGTATATGTAATACTTAAATGACCTAAAATTTAACTTCCTGACACTCTCAATTAGGGATGGAGGGATGGGGTGATATATATATATATATATATATATATATATATATGTACATAATTGTGTGTGTTTGTACAAGCGAGAAAAGCTTTAATTAAAAAACAACCCTTCTCGAATACTTCCGGTAAGGTCCATGACGGCAACCGCTGAAAGCTGATCTAGGGTTACAAATCCTGTGTTATTGTTTCCAGTAAAATATTGATTAGTATTATTAGCAAGTGATGTAAAACCATATGAGTACCGTAGCACTGTTGTTGAGTAGAGTAAAACAAACAACACCAGCTCTAGCAACATGATTAAATGGTTTGTGCCACAACTCATTTTGGAACTGTAACGCCCCGTATTCTTGCATGTGCATTGTGTGCTTGTCTTCTTACTTTCTGGTTGATTGTGAGCATGTTTACTTGATATATAAATGTCTTAGAATCATTCATAGATCATTTTAGAAGTCCATAACATGTTTAGAATCACATAAACTTGTTTGTTGAATCGCCGGTTTGATCGCGTTGAATTTGGCCTTAGCGATTCCTCTCGTTGCTCGTATTTGCTTCTATTTCGACGTACGAAGTGTTCGTTGAGTTCTTGGCTTTATATTCAAGTCTTAATCATGTTGAAACAAACCCTTTTCATGTCCAAGATATCCTAGTTTGATTGGTGTTTGATTTGAGTTTAATCCGTTGTTCATTCGTCGCATGGTTCGAGCCTTGTTCTATCTTGTTCCGGGGGTTGTTCGGGTGCGTTTCCGACTTGTTTTGAGTAGGGTTAGACCTTAGAATGGTTGCCCAAAAGTTTGGGACCATTTAGATCAAGTTTAGATCAAGTTTTAGAGATTCGGAGCCGAGGCGGCCGATGAGGTGAGGCGCCCGCCTCAAATGCAGGGAGCAATTGCCGAATGGTCGAACTTGGGAGGCCTCGAAGTTGAGGCGGCCGCATGGCCTTGGGTGAGGCGCCCGCCTCACCTGCTGTCCTGTTACGGGATGATTTTCTCCTGTTCTGAAATTGGTCGACTTGTACACTTCAAACCCATATCTAAACCTATCCTAAACCTCCCTAACCCTTCCTACTTAAGTCCTAACATCCCTAACTAGTTTTTAATGTTGAGTTAAGAGTCCATTAGTGACCAATATAAGCCACATTTCAGATTTTTGACCCTCATTCTCACCCTCCCTCTTCCAAAAACGAATTTTCATCTTCTCTCTAGTTCTTCCATGGTTTCTTGAGGTCTTCATCTTCATCTTCAATCATCCATTCATCCTTTGCCCAAGAGCCCTTCATTAAAGTTGTAGAGCTCAAGAAGAGGAGCATTTCCATCCGATTGGTTTCCTTTATTGCTTTCTTTGGTGTATAACTAGTAAGTTACTTTCTTCATCTTCTTCTTTTAAGTTCTCATTGACCCTAAGGAAGCAAAGCCTATGGTGGTTGAGGTCAATGAGGACACATGTATGCCTTCCATGCTATCTTCTTGTGTGTTGAGATTTTGATCTTGTTAGGAGCATGTATAGGTTGAATTCTTGCTTGTGAAAGCCTATATTATTCTTTCATCTTGCCTATTTAAAGTTTTAAACATGTTAGAGGCATGTATAATGTTTGTTGATTGGAAGTTTGTTCATATGAGAATGCCCTAAATGGAGCCTACATTATATGTTGTTATGTTGTATGTGTTCTATCTTATGAAATGAACTCTATGATATACATGAATCACTTTGCATTGCTTTGGTGAATTTAATACCTTGTTGAACCTAGAAATGACCTAGGTTGGGTTATGAAGCACATAGCTTCAATTTCTCCAAATTTGGGAATTTAGAGCAAAGACTCAACGGAGTCGACTCTAGGGAATAATTGAACGTGTTGAACTCTAGTTTCAATCCCTACGAAGTTTGAACGCCGTTTGATTGGTTTACTCAAGTATGAGCTTGGTTGATTGTTTATAACAAGTGGTTGTGAAAGATTGGTTTTGTGCAATTTAATTGCCTTGATATGATTTTATAGTAGAGATTAATACCCTACTTGGTTGGTCGAGTTCGCTCTTGTCGAATTCGGTCTTTGAATGGTTTAGTCAAGTAAATACCTACTTGTGCATCACATTGAGTCCAGCTGGCATTATTTGGTTTGTTTATCTAAGTCAGGGTGGGACGATACATCGCCTTCACGAATTATGGGATTCGTGCTCGCTATGGATCGCCGCTCCTGGGACTTCACACACACCTTCACCGTGGGCCGGGGAAGTAGCCCCTTTGCCGTGACGCTAAGTGCCGCATTGGCTTGCTATCTAGATCGAGAGGATTCTCGGTATAAGTCGATGAATTCACATAACATCGATGGCACGAAAATAAAGAAATGTTTTGCGGGGAACTACTGGCGGCCGTGACTATCATATCCTACTTGTATGATTTATTTTACGCACTTATGTGAACAATGTGCTAAGTGCTATATGATGATCATGTTCCATAATTGAGATAAATGTCATGCTATACATGAACATGCATTGTAGTAACTTACTAAGTCTTTCGACTTACCCTATTTGTTTGCTTTGTCTTTCCTTAGATCCGAGCCGAGGAGACGTTACGAGATAGACTCGCTTGTACTCGTTTGGTTGTTTGTATTAGCAGGTTGCTCTTTTGGACATCTATTAGTTAATCTTTTATTTTGGAAAGGACGTTGGGAAGCAAGTCACGTAGACTTGGCTTGGGGTTCATGTTGCTTTTGTTGTTGTAATAGACTTAACTATTTGATACTTGTAATCTTTTGGTATGCCGACTTATATGTCGAGCCTGTTTATATGTGTATGGTTCACTACGGTTTTCTTCCGCTAAAGCTCGTTTAATTATTGTTGTTGTTGTCTCCGGCATGTTGTGGCCGTTGAGGTTATTATAAGCATGTGTTAATAATTGTAGGAGTAGTTGTTGGGTTCCGGCTGTAACGTCGCCGATGACTTGTTTATTTTAGGTTGTTTTTCCGGCCAAGTGTAGCCGAGTTGTTGGTTGTATGCGATGTTGCGCCACATGAATTTTATGATCCTACTATGCATGCTTGTGTATCTTGACTATTTGGACGGCACGACTCGGGATCTCGCATTGGGGTCCGGGTCGGGTCGTCACAGGAACAAATGGGGAAGATGTCTTTTGGTTTTCTCCCTACCTACCTATATATAGGGCAATTATTGGCCATTTATTATGTAAATATGTAATTAAATTGTGAAGATCTAGTTATGATGCGCCATGGGATCAATCACTTTGGATTATTAGCATATTTTGTAAATTACTGTATTGATACTTGTAATCTTTATTTTTTAATATTGTTGAAAAATAAATCTTTAAAAAAAAGGTGGTTGCGTATGATCATTTTATTCAAATTCTAATGGAATTTATTTTAGTTTCATCCCTAAGGTTTTTAAAATTGCAGGAAGATTTTTAATGATAGTTGATGTTAAAAATTAGATGATTTTTCCAGTTCATAAATTATAAGGAATTTTGTTTATATCTTTTTTAGATGATTTTTTTGTGAGAACCCAAACCCTACTTGTATAACATGTCTTCTATACTTGTTTAATATGCTCATTATGTTCCTTAACATGTTTTAGAGTTCACATTGTTCATATCATGCTTGCATTAGGTCAACCATGATCGTAGTTGCTTGTATGCCTTCTATGCGTTGTGCACTTTGTTATACTTGCTTCGTGTATCGTCTTAGCACTTAACTAAGTCCTACTAGAGCCTTAGTACCCTTCTTACATGTTTTATAACTTCAATCTTGGTCATTGTATACTTGGTTGAGAGTTCGGAAGCCTTCTTGCTTCATTTGACCTTTTGAATCTTACGGTCTATCGGTTTGTCTTTCCTTTGCCTTGTTTCGTGTCTTTGAGACTCGTGACATGTTAACTTGAATCCTATACCTTGTATTCTAGGCCTAAACATGTTTAATAATGTTCATTCATGTTTGTTGTATCTTTGTTTAACTCGTTGTTGATTCGTTTGATGTTTGTCGCGAGTTTCGCCCTTTAATTCTCCTTGTTTCGGGTAATCTTTGGACCTATTTCGGATGTGTTTTGAGTGTGTTAAACATCCCATATGGTTTGGGGTTGATTTGGACACATTTAGGACTTGTTTACAAGTCATTTTGGTCATCCAGACCCCTGAGCGCTCGCTCGACCAGGTGACTGAGCGAGTGCACAAAATCTAGCAAGTCGAGGAAGTGAAAAGTAGACTGAGCGCTCGTTCAGCCTCTAGACTGGGCGACCGCCCAGCTCTGTTTTCCAGCCTACGGGATTTTTTGCCATTCCGAGTTTGTAACCCAATTAACCCATTAAACCTCCATCCTTAGTGACCCTAATCCATGGTATTAGACCCTAACTAAGTTAACCTAAACCTAAACCCTGATTAGGAGCCTAATCCCTTTCATCCTCCATGCGACATGTGCATTCCCACTCACCCTCCATGTGACATGTGGGTTTCCACCCACATTTGCATGTCATATATAAGCTCTCTCCTCCTTTGTGATCAGCCATAATTAAACCTCCATTTCCAGCCATTTCCTTCTCTCTCTTCATGAACTCAAGTGTGTGAATGGTGAGGTGAGATTACTAGGTGTTTCCTTCATATCTTGACCTCTCGAGTCCCGATATCCAATTCAAGACAACCAAATCGAAGCTATCGACAAGGAGCACGATTTTATCCGATTAGATTTTATTCATTTCATCTTTTTCCTTGGTGTAAGGTAATCTATTGATTCCCCTTAGGATGCATCCTAGAAATGCCATGCTATCCCCTTTTTCTCAAGATTCTCATGCTCCTACCATGTCTATATTATGTTTGATGATGATTTGAGTTTATGGGATTTTTGAGTGATATACTCATCTTTTTCTTTTGGTCATAAGCCTAGAATTAAATGTGTTATATGCCTCATTTGGAATAACTATTGTTCTTGGACTATTGACTTTTAATGACTTTTAGAATTTATGATTCTAGGGTTCCATAATTTATGAATTGATAATAATTATTGGCTATGGTTATTATTTGATTTAATGGCTATCCTATACGAGAACTTAGAAAAGAGTTGGAATGCAATTAGTGTTTAAACTCTAATTGGATGAATTTATAGAGACGACTCGACATAGTCTATTTTAGTGAGTCATTGAACAATACCGGCTCAATGATCAATCCCTACGACATTCTAAAAGTGTTTCCCTAAGAATACTAGTTCTAGACTCTTGAATTGGATTAACTACTGATCGATGTTTTATTTTATCTATTTCCTTGCAAGTGTACAAGACTATTATAGAATAGACTCGGAAGCAAGGGTCGAACCCACAGAGACAAGTGATCACGAACAGTGTGAATTATAGATAGCAAATTATTAACCTAAGGGGGGGTTTTTATGTTTAATTCTACTCTAAATTACTAGTTATAGATGTTTAACTAATTAGACAGTAATAACGAGATATGAAGATCTTATGGTGAGTGGAAATCTAGGATTACGGGTTTCACTTATATCTCCTTTATGTTCAATTCATAATAATGTCATTCAATGTCTTGGGTTCGTTCACTAAAAATAGATATAGTCGTTGAACAATTGGTTCGACCTCCATCCCATAAAATTCACCCATTCTATATCCTAAGCACGGGAACTATCAATCTAGTGTCACCTAGATTTATGATCTATCGTCACCTAGATCATGTAAGAACACGGTCTAACTTATCACTCTCGTGCCGATAGGTCCAATTTATTGTGTTGGTGAGCGATTATGCGACATATGCACTTGGTCATGCGGTTATCCGCACCTCTAAGCCTTTATTATTTGCGATTACATTCATTTGTTCAAAGCAAAATAATATAGGGGATTACATTCATTTGATAAACAACACAAAATAATATAGGGATCAACAAGCATTGAATAGACATATATATATGACATATATATAAATCAAAACATAAATTCGATACAAGTTACCTCCCACCTCTAGATTAGGGATGATTTAGTTCATCATAGGCGATGAGCGACACATGGAGATGATGAAGGCATGATTTGATCTTCAATACTTGAAATTACAAAACCTAACTATGTTATACAATCTAAAACTACCTAAAATCTATGTAAAGAGAGCTTCGGCCGTCCTCCTTATGCTTAGGCTCGGCATCGACTTCTATATATACTCGGGAGTTGTGATTGGATCGAATAGCGTGTGAAAATCCGAAAAGGTCGCATTACGCCTACCTTGCGGTCGCAAGGTCTTTGGATACCTTGCGTCATAAGGTCTCGATGTGGGTGGCTTTTGATTCTTTGATTGCGACTTCGGGGGCCTATCTTGCCTACCTTGCGGTCGCAAGGTGCGAGGCACCTGCGTCCGCAAGGTGTCGATTGTGCGATCTTCATTTTTCTTCAATTTTTCTTTTCCTTGTAATTTGCACTTAAAACCACGGAGTTTCGCGTATTTTCACAATAATCTGAAACTTACAAAACTCACGAGAAAACATATATTAGTACTCAAAAGACTCGTGAAATAGCATAATTTAAGTCATAGAAGTATATAAAATCGGCGTATAAAATACATCGATCAAATACCCCAAACTTGAACTTTGCTCGTCCACGAGTAAACAAATAAACTTATAAATACAAAAGCATATAAATAACAAAAATTAAAATCTTTTTGTGAGGGTGACACTATTTACACTCCTCTATAAACCCACAAACTCAAGGAGACTCTTTCGAGTGACTCGACTATCTGAGATAAATACAAAAACAAATAAATACAAAAAAATAAAACTACAAATAAAACATAATTAAAACATAAAATCTTTTTGGTTTCATCCTCAAGTTATAAGTGTATGGCATGCATGTAATCTCGGTTTGGTGCTCACCACATATATGCGAGGCTTAGTCATATAAAACCAACTAGTCTTTTCTTATCTGCTACTACTTTTAATTTCTCCGTGTGTGTGTGATCACCGGTCTTAAAGAATATCTTAACTAAAACGGTTTTATTGAGCTAAACACCACATTCATATGAAAATTACGGTTTAATAGAAAATCATGCATTAAGAAGTATGAGATCTACCATCCAAACCGGTCAATTATAGGACAGAAAGGTCCCAAGGATTCAAAAGATTTATACATCCATCCCATGCACTTCTATGTATGACATACAATGCTCTCTATCCCAATGACTTGTAATAGCTAAGATTATGCTAACACGGTGAGCTTTAAGGTGAATAATAATGATTATGAAGTGTGTGATCAATTTCATGTTACTCACTTGACGGTAAAAACAACATAAGCATTGGCAAGAAGATCATTAGGACTTTATAAGCTTGTAATGTAAGGCCAAGGTGTTGGGGGATTTGATGGAAAGGAATTGGAATTCAAAGTGAGAGAGTAAGACTACCCTTTATCCCTCATACTTCCAAGCAAAGGAAGTTTTCCCTATTTAGGCTAGGACACGCAAAGACCACAAGTGGAGGGGTGCTTTGTGTTACTTTTCTTTTCCCCCCCAAACTTGTTTTGGGCAATATATTCTTCTAAAAATATCACATTCTAATCGGCGAGAATTTTTCTAACATATTTTCTCTTGAAAGCTATGCTTTCATTTGAATCTTTGTTTATCCTCTTCTTCTTAGTTTCATTTTTAAATCGACACATGATTTTTTTTTTTTTTTTCGACGACGGAAAGAAGAAGCCTTACGAAAAAATAGCCTAAGCGAAAAGAAGTGGTCCTCCTAAAATCAATTTCCCACCCAATCCTACTCTCTCAAAGGGTAGGCTAAAAGTGTATAGGCTTTTAGGGTTAAGTTAATGTGGGTAAAGAAAGCGATGGCGAATGGGGGTTTAAATAGTGTGCTTAGCACACTCCATTCTTTTCATTAGGCTCAAAGGGGACACTAGGGATATATTTAGTATAGGTCGGGGAATATTTAGGCTCTAACGATCCAAAGATGGCCTAAATCATTTCTTAATGCCAAATGCTCACATAGTATTTAAAGCAAGTAAGACAACACAAAATATCATATCAACTATGGGAATTGGGGTTGAATGTTTAGCATCCATTTGGATTTCACATAAGCATTCGCTAAGGCAGGATGGTAGGGACAATTGAGACTAACATGCGGACACGGTTCGAAAGTGTGCTTGAGATATATAAATGAGAAAAATCCAAGGGATCTAACTAACATGCAATTGACCTAAGTTACAATTTAATGCAACAATCATGTTCGAATGGCTATGCATCATATTCTTGTGCATATCTTGTTGAAGTGAAATAGGTGTTATAAACTTTATAAAACTATTCTAATCAATCCATAGTTATGGTGGTGTGAGTGCATGAAGAATTTGGAGAAAAGTAAAAGTTTCGCAAAATTAAGTAAATTCGAGGGGATCTACGGACTAACTATGCGGTTCATTGCACTAATCTCCTCATTGACTACGACTAGCATTACCACACCTAAACTTGAGGATGAATATTTTGAATTTAAATATTTTTTTTTTATATATATTTTTCTAAGAAATTGCGAAAATTGGAGGTGATGCGATGACACAATTGATGATGGGTCCCCATAAGAGGAACCCACAGTATCCAAATAAGTGTATTACGGTCAAGGCAACACCTCAGAAAATCGAGAAAAAATAAAAAGCAGGAAAAATAGGGTGAAGAGTTAAATGGTCATCAAATAAAGAAATTCTCTTTCACCCTAACGACATAGCCCAACTCCATTCTTCGTTAATTTGGGACTGCTAAGACCTAAAGTTTTAAATCCCCCAAACTTAAGTTCTATTTTGTCCTCAAAATAGAGGAACATATGAGAGGATTGATGGGGTAGGACAAATATCAAAAGGACATAGCGGGTCCACCTAACGAACGAGGGCGGAACTTGGGCCTCGACTCAAGGTGAGTCGGGCGGAGATAACGAATGAGGGCGAAACTTCGGGGATCGTGCACGGTGGCGGCCCATAATGATTTGAGACATTATGTCCCACGGTGTTAACCAGTAGAAAAATTTCAGTGGTCGGCACGCATTTGTGCCAACTGCTGACTCACCATATCAGTTTGGAGGACAGCTGCCTCCAACCTGTTGGAGATCCCAACGAGCGGGTCCTCTTCCTCTTCTTCGGGTTCCTCCTCTTGAGGAACCCTCACTCTCGGCTGCTGGTGATGTTCAAACAAAATGGCCCTAGTAATGACCGGACCCGGCCTTGACCTCTCGGCGTGTTTGGGCATTCTCACGTTTGCCCCCCACAAGTCGGTAATCAAATGCGGGAGCGAACCCGCGTTCGTCCTACCTCTAATAAGGGTCTTGATTTGGCCGTTGATCAAGCGGCCAACATCAATAGACCCACCGTCATGATGGTGTAGGTCAAGCGGCCCTCTCCCAATTCACCGTGTTTTGGTGACTTGAGGGCATGAGGCGGCCACAAACAAATTTATACACGGGCTTGGCCGTGTCTTGGAGGAAGGACTCTCTCATGGTGCGAGGTCCATATGGTGGGTTACGGTTATAGGACCACTCCACACCAGGGAGAGCAATGACAGCATTCACCACCTCGACAGGGATACGGGGGTGGAGGTGTGTGCTAAAATTATCGGCACCAACCGCAAAGTTGGAGGTGCCTAAATGGGTGTTAATGCTTTGGGCAGAAAAATCAACTACTGTGCCCCTAACATTAACGGTGTCTAGCACACCGCCATCCATGCCAATGTCGCCATTGGCGTAGAATTCTCGGACAATGGGGACTACGGCGTCCTTAGCCGGAGAATCTAACAAACGTCCCCACCTACGAGCCATCAGAGCAGGACGGATACCAAAATCTTCAGCCTTAAATCCCCTTTCGGGCACCAAGGACTTGGAGAGTTTGTTGGTGTACTTCTCTGATGCTTCGTAGGACACGAAGCGGGTGATGTCAAAATTATGTTCTTCCTCCTGAGCGGGGCCGGAGGATGAAGAGCCGGTATTTCTACGCTTTCTAAACATTTTGTTTGAAATAAAATTTTAAAAACTAAAAAGTTTATCAAATTAAAAATGTGTTTTAAAATTTAAAAAAATAAAAATTTATTCTAAAGCATGCAAAAATATATCTACGTTAAAAATATCTAGCACCCTAGCATGCAAATAATTTACGTATGAAATTTAAAGAGGGTGTTAGGATTACTTGTTTGCAGCTTTAATTGAGTGAATGAGCCGGAGTGGAGCTTGATCTTCAACGGCAACAATGGTGGTTCCTTCTTTCTTCTCCTTCAAAAGCTTCAACTTGCAATGGAGTGTGATGGAAGATGGGTGAGGGAGATGAAGAGTTTGAGGAGAGAGAGAGAGATCTTGAGAGTATATGCCGAATTAATGGAAGATCTGTTGGAATTTGGAAGATTTTAGGCTGCTGCTGCTACTGCTTGAGAGAGAGGAGAGTTTCTGTGATTTCTGAAGAAGAAAACCCGGCGGCCTTAAAAAAGGGGACCTTGCGGTCGCAAGTGCCACACCTGCGTCCGCAAGGTGGGCGATCAAAGCGGTTGGGATTCTACATTCATTCCCCATGTCGACACTTCTCGCACGAGATTCGTATTCTTGGGGACCTTGCGGTCGCAAGGTCCTTCACACGTCCGCAAGGTGGGCCAAACTTCCACTCTTGTTTTTCTTTCCACTTTTCATCGGTTTGCGGTTTAGCCTTAGTTAACTTCCGTTATGTCTTGGATATTTCTGTATGAAAAATCTAAACAAAATTCTAAACTAAAAATTATTAGCAACATATAAATACAACACTAAGATGTTTTTCTCCCCCAAACTTGAATTTTGGCATATTTAATTTAAAAATTAAATGTCCAAAAATAAAATTTAACGGAGAAAAACATATTTAAACTAACTAAATAACAAATAACTTTCAAATTAGTGGGTTGCCTCCCACTTAGCGCCTTTGTTTAACGTCTTTGGCTCGACCAAACTGCAAGCCTAGTCTCTTGGTGGTTCATTGTCGCCAAGCGGATTAATTCAATTGTTCGTTCAAGCGACATTGGCTCAAAATATGGCTTGAGTCGGTGTCCATTCACTTTAAACACTTCATTATTTTTGGGGTTTGTATATCAACAGCCCCATGAGGATAAATTCGTACTATTCTAAAAGGACCAGACCATTTGGATTTTAACTTTCCTGGGAACAACCTTAACCTAGAGTTAAACAATAATACTTTCATACCTGGATGAAGCATTTTGTTGGCTAATCCCATGTCATGATACTTTTTGGTCTTTTCTTTATAAGTTTTCGCATTCTGATACGAATTAAGTCTATGTTCTTCTAATTCATTTAACTGAAACAGTCTTTCTTCTCCAGCTAATGTCAAATCTAAATTCAATTCTTTAATTGCCCAATAGGCTTTGTGCTCAATCTCAACTGGTAAATGGCAAGCTTTACCATATACCATCCTATATGGACTCATTCCTATGGGTGTCTTAAAAGCAGTTCGGTATGCCCATAAAGCATCCTTGAGTTTAGATTCCCAATCTTTACGATTAGGCCTAACAGTCTTTTCTAACACTGCTTTTATCTGCCTATTGCTTACTTCTACTTGTCCAGATGTCTGTGGATGATAAGGTGTAGCTAACTTGTGAGTTACACCATGCTTTCTGAGGACACTATTTAACAACTTATTGGTAAAATGCGTTCCCTGGTCACTTATTATGGCCTTAGGGACTCCATATCTAGCAAATAAATCTTCTACAAACTTGACTACTGTTTTACCATCATTATTCTTGGTTGCTACCGCTTCTATCCATTTAGAAACGTAGTCAACTGCTACCAAAATATACTCGCAATTATTGGACACAGGGAAGGGACCCATAAAATCAATACCCCAAACATCAAAAATTTCAACTACTAAATTAACATGTAAGGGCATCTCGTTTCTTTTTCCTATACCACCTGTTCTTTGGCATTTATCGCATGTTCTGTAAAACAGTTCACAATCTCTAAAAACCGTAGGCCAATACAGACCTGATTGCAAAATTTTACGAGCGGTTTTATTACCACTAAAATGACCACCACAAGAATATCCATGGCAAAATTCCATGATACCTTGTTGGTCTTTTTCTGGAATACATCTTCTTATCAAAGAATCAGAACAAATCTTATATAAGTGAGGAGCTTCCCAAAAATAATTTTTCGTTTCCGCCAAAAATTTCTTCTTTTCGTAGTGATCAAAATCCGGATTAATGATATCAGACACATAATAGTTGACAAAATCAGCATACCAAGGGTCTGAATCTTTAATGGCTAGGAGTTGTTCATCAGGAAAATTGTCATTAATGGGGACAGGATCATCAAGAAATTGACGTTCAAGCAAGGGTGAAAATTCTAACCTAGACAAGTGGTCGGCCACAACATTCTCGGTTCCTTTTTTATCCTTGATAGTTATGTCAAATTCTTGTAACAATAACATCCATCTAATTAATCTTGGTTTAGCATCCTTCTTACTTAAGAGATATTTCAATGCAGAATGATCAGAAAAGATTATCACCTTTGATCCTAGCAAATATGATCTAAATTTTTCTAAAGCATATACTACTGCTAAAAATTCCTTTTCAGTAGTGGTATAATTCAATTGAGCATCATTCAGAGTTCTACTAGCATAATGGATCACATGAGGCTTTCTATCTACCCTTTGTCCTAACACGGCTCCTATTGCAAAATCTGATGCATCACACATGATTTCAAAAGGGAGTGACCAATCAGGGCCGGATAAAATTGGGGCAGTAGTTAACTTTTCTTTTAATAAATTAAAAGCTTCTAAACATTCTTCATCAAAAATAAACTCTGTATCTTTTGCTAGTAAATTACATAGAGGTTTACAGATTTTGGAAAAGTCTTTTATAAATCTTCGATAAAAACCAGCATGGCCAAGAAAACTTCGAACTCCTTTAAGCGAAATGGGAGGGGTAGTTGTGAAATAACTTCAATTTTTAGCTTTGTCAACTTCAATTCCTTTATTTGAAACAACATGCCATAAGACAATTCCATGTTTTACCATGAAGTGACTTTTCTCCCAACTTAAAGTTAAATTAGTTTCGCGCATCTTTTCGATGTAAGGTTTTCTAAACAAGGATCAAAAGAATTTCCGCGAAAAATCATCCATGAAAACTTCTACGCATCTTTCAACTAAATCAAAAATATAGAAATCATGCATCTTTGAAAAGTAGGCGGTGCATTACATAACCCAAAAGGCATTCTCCTAAAAGCAAAAGTACCAAAGGGACATGTAAAGGTTGTTTTCTCTTGGTCTTCAGTGCAACAGAATCGATTATATCCGAAAAACCATCAAGAAAGCAATAATATTCATGACCTGCTAATCTTTCAATAATTTGGTCAATAAATGGTAAAGGAAAGTGGTCTTTCCTAGTTGCCGCATTTAATTTACGCAAATCGATACACATTCTATAACCAGTTATAGTCCTTGTAGGAACCAATTCATCTTTATCATTTTTAACGACAGTAATTCCTGACTTTTTTGGAACTACTTGAATAGGACTAACCCATTTACTATCTGATATAGGGTAAATTATACCCGCATCTAAGAGCTTAAGAACTTCTTTCCTAACAGCTTCTTCCATGTGTGGGTTAAGTCTTCTTTGTCTTTCTCTAGAAGGTTTACTACCTTCTTCTAAATGTATTTTATGCATACACATAGAGGGACTAATTCCTTTTAGGTCAGCTAAGGACCATCCTAAAGCTTCTCTATGTGTCCATAAGACTTTTAGCAAACTTGCTTCTTGTGTTTCTGTTAAGTCGGCTGCTATAATAACAGGCAAAGTGTTACCTTCCCCTAAAAATGCATATTTTAAGTGGGATGGTAATGACTTTAATTCTTCGACTTTGGGAGAATTAATGGAAGGCATAAATTCAGAATTTTCTGCTTTAATTGTTTCTTTTATTTTAGCCTCATTATTCTCTTCTTGCTTTTCTTCCTTAATATTCTTCTATCTCAATATCTTTTATTTCAATTTCTTCAAAGAGAGATTTTAGAATCTCTACTTCATCTTCTTTGATTTCATAACTTTCTTCAACTACTTTCTCTGACTCATCAGAATTATTTTCTGATTCTACCTTTATTTCTTTTTCATCTTTCTTTTTACTAGCTTCTAGCTTTTCTTTTTCTAATCTTTCTTCTTCCTCTATTTCTCTTTCAATTTCCTCAATGTCAATTTTTATGGGAGGAATAGGGCTATCATCATAGACAATAAATCTATCTCTCTCATACTCTTCCTCTTCTTCAAAAGTCTCGATTGTTAATTTCTCAATCTCATCTATTGAAAAACAGGCACTCATGTCACTAGGTCTATTCATAGCATCGAACACAGAAATTTCAAATGTTTCACCTAGGACTGACATTGTGAGTTTACCATTTTTCACATTAATCATTGTATTAGCAGTTGCTGTAAGATCCCGATTCCCGGTTAGCTTGAATTGCGTGCAAAGCTCGCATTTCCTCTTTCGATGATTGCTCGTTTGGTTTGTGAGAGAGTCTAGATGTGGATGAGAGACCACATTAAGACTAAAACACTTTTAAGAGATGTCATATAGTTGTTGACTTGCTAAAGTCAAAAGTCGTAACCCGACGATAGTCGAAATGCGACTCGATTGAGAGTTTATTCGGGTTTTGTGTTCTGGACCTCGATATGGTCCCAGATCTTTACATGATGATTAAATAACATGTTTAGATGCGTTAGACTTCTAATTGGATGTATTCCATGAGTCTCGTGAAGTTTTGACGCCTCGAGAATAGCAATTCTCCTTATCGCGTAGTTTGAGATTGAGCCGTGAACGTCTCGTCTTTTGGGAGCCTATTTCCCCTATCTGTTGTTAATCATCTGAGAGGCATTCAGGCCTATTTTGTAGCCCTAATAGGTATTTACAATCATGGGTTATTACCCGTCGGTTTGTGGTTTCATTTGACGTTTCGATAGTAAGTTGTTACGTCTTGCGCCGGTTTTGCCCCGGGTTGTTTCGGGTGTTGTTTTTGGGAGTCTAGACCTACTTTAAAATTGGTTTGAGACTTGGATGGATTAGTTTAATGTTTAAGGACTTTAAGGGTTCAATTGTGAGCCATTTCGAAGATTTAAGGCACGAGGATGCATGCGGGAACGACCGAAACCGAGCAAGGAATCAACAAAGGAGTGTATAGTGTAAAGGGGAGTGATGCGGTCGCATCAGATGAGACCAAAGCGACCGCAAGGGTCCCTGGGCAGCCTGTTACGGGATTTTGTGAAAATTTGAATTGTTGACCAATTTCTACCCACTTAAACCCATTCTAAACCTAACCTAAACCCTCCTACTTAACCTAAAACTTGTCCTAAACATTATTAGAGGTTTTAGAGGTGGATTAATGAGTTGATTAAGAGAGTTAATCCCCCCTATTTAAACCCAAAACAGATTGCTCTCTAACTCAGCCAAACAGATTTTTAACTTCAGCCCCTTTGTGTCTTCTGTGAACACTCCACAAAAAACGTGAAGAGAGCTTGAGGGAGAGATTTCTAGGGTTCTTGAGTGCCCAATCTTGGAGGCCATAGCTTGAGACCTTCTTCCCCCAATCTACACCATGGATTTGAAGTGAAGGTTGAGAAGAACAACCTCCCCTCTTGGAATTTCTGGAATGGCAGCTTGTAGGGGCTGTGATAAGGTAAGTTTCTACCTCTCTTTCTTTTCTTTTGGGCTCCATTGACCCTAGGGAAACAATCATTTGTGCTATGTGAGGTCAATGGAAGCCATTGTTAGGGTTTGTAGAGAAGCATGAACCCTAGGTTTTCAAATTGATGATAGAACTTGATTGACCTATGTGAGACCATGATATATGTGAAATTCATGTTCTAACTAGTCTATTGAACTTGATTATGTTGATTATCCATGAGTTTTGATGTTGGTTTGGTTGAGATACTTGGAGGGTGTTTTGCCCAAATTTGGTTTAGCTTGCAAAATTATTGATGTGAGCTTGATTATTATGTTTTATATGCTTAATAGAGTATATTAAACCATGTTGTATAATTTAATCATGAATTGGGAATTATGATTGGTAAGGTGACTTGAATGAATTTAGGCACAAGATGGCCAATTTGTTCTAAGTGGCATTGCGAAGTATTTTGTTGGGTTTATGTGAGTTAAACGAACCCGAGATGATGACTATTGTTGATGGTTATGAACATAGAGAATATTGAGACCCATGGCCTCTATGCCCTAAAATTTTAGAAAGGGTAGATTGGACTCAACGGAGTCATTATAAATTCGATTATGTGCTAATTGAACTTGGGTTGAAATCCTACGATAATTGGATTTCGTTTGGTTAATGGAGTGAAGAACATAACTTCCAAACTTTAAATGGTTGGTGATTGTGATGTGTTTTGTGGGTTTTTAGTCTTGGGAATTAAGCCCTAATGACTATTGAGATTTGGTTGTAAACTTTAGGAAATTATTACGGTGTGAATTTATAGAACACATAAAGAATGAAATGTGTTAGTGAGACTCAACGGAGTCGTTATAAGGCTAATAAAATGATAAAGAGCCTTGGGTTGAAACCCTACAATGTTTGGGTTTGTTTGGGTTATGTTTGTGCACACCGGGTTTTTGGTTGTGTCCAATGGCGACACTTATGTTATGGAGACTAACTAGAAATAAATTTTAAGCATGCTTGTTAGAGCATGGGAAAATGGAGACCCACATAAGGTCACGAGATTATTTAAGAGAAGATTAAGAGAGAATTCTCTTCTCAAGGATTTTTGTTGCGTACATATGAAAACGCTTAAGTGACTACGGAGTAGTCATGAAGTTTTAAGTATGGTGTTGGGTTATCGATCATGTATGACGATTAGGACTATGATTGAGTCCGGTGTACTTAAAATAAAGACTAAAATAATAAGTCTTGATTGGTGGATATTTTGAGACTAGCGTAGTAGTCTTGGTTTGATTTGAGTTGAGGATTAAGGAAGACCTCACATTATATTTTATTAAGCTGGTAAGCTATGCTTGAATGGGTTAATGACTTGAGGAATAATGAATACCTCAATAAAGTAGTTCTTGAACTAAACTTGTAAGTTAGTTGAACACAATGGTTATATGCAAATATATGCATTGTTCATGATGTTTGGTAGAGCATTATGTCCTACTTGTTTATATGCAATTATATGCATGGTTTATGAGATTTCGTAGAGCATTATGTCCTACGTGGTTATATGCAAATATGTGCATGGATTATGGGATTTGTGGAGCATTATGTCCTATTTGTTTATGTGCAATTATGTGCATGGTTTAGGAGTTGTTGTAGAGCATTATGTCCTACATGATTTAATGAGCCCGATAATAATGAATTTGGTCTCATTGGTTTAGACAAGTAAATATCTACTTGAACGTTTGGTTTAAAGTCCAGCTGGCGGGTTTTGGTTGTTGTGTCGGCAATGGGACGATTCATAGCCTTTGGGAACAATCGCTACGAATCGTTGCATTGGGTCCTTTTCTCCTCACTATTTGGCCAATAGTGGGATGTGATCTCGAGTTATGCCATCTAGCCTGACATCGAGCTCTCATTTCTCATCCGGAGACTGGATGAATGTAACGAGTACTCATTAAGGGAAACTGATGAGTTGAGATTATTTGGGGAGGAAACCCCAGGGTATTATTGATTGGGAATTGAGCCCGAATCATGGTTTGAGGTTTGATATCATGATAAGTTGGTTGGGTTTTGAACCCGGATTTGTTAGTAACGGTTTGATTACGCCATCGTTACACATGTTTATTTATGAGCATTGATATGAAAAATAATATGCTACTTGGTTTATGTGAGTTTATGTGCTTTAAAAATTAAGTACATGTTTTATGATGGTATACTAGCATGATACCATGATTTTATATGATTGTGCATTTATGCCATGCCATGTCATAATATGCCACATGTTGCATTTAGAAACTTACTGGGTCATTATGACTCACTCCGTGTGATTGTTTTCCCTAGTGTGTGCAGTGATCCCGTTAGTAGCGCAATGCTTCGGATAACGACTTTTAGCAGGTGGTCTTCCAAGTCAAAAGCTTGGAGTTATTTAATATTATGTTGTTAATTATTTGTGAGGCTCGAATGTAAAGTTATGTAGACTTTACTTGGGTAGATTGTAGTATTATATTATGGTTGTGTATTTGGGAGCCGGTTGTATTGCCGAGCCGTTGTATCCATAGAATATATTATTGTTGTCATTTCGAGCATGTGTGGCTCGTTTATTCTAGTTTTGGTATGTGAGAACCCAAACCCCATTTCATGTTTGTCATCATTATAACATGTTTATAATATGTCTTTACATATTTGAGACTTCATTTCATTCATATCGTATTGGCATTGAATTGGTTAAGATCATAATAGAGTAATGGTCTTCCATGCGTTGCATGCCTTGTTGTTGTTGTTTCGGGTGTTCGTATTAACGTGTTAGCACCTTAATAAGTCTCATGAGAGTCTTAATACCTTGCATACAAGATTTACAATGTTCATCTTAGTTGTTTCATGCTTGGTTGGGAGTTTAGAAGCTTCGTTGCTTCGGTTGTGTTTTGTGGTTTAACATCATTGCTTGTATTGCCTTCATTTCGTCCCGAGAGAAGTTCGGTTGAGTTCTAGGCCTTGAATACAAGCCATAACCATGTTTAAACAAGTCTTATACATGTTCATAGATTGGTTGCATTTGGAAATAAGATGATCAACTTATTACTTCACAGATTCAGTCCGGTTTTTGGGCGAACTTCGGGAAACTTCTGGTACCAATCTACTAAAGAGAATTTTCTAAAAATTTAGTATGTTCTACCTACATATGTTAGTATACTCCCTGTAAAATATGGTATTTTTCCAAGGTGTATAAGTACCTCATTTAGGTCTTCACTTACGGCTGTGCCAGAATTCTGTTTTCAGGAAATCAGTTTCTGTACTTGAATTTGTAGTAGCCATATTTTGATGAATATAAGTCAAAATTGAGTAATTTAAAAGGCTAAACTATAGTTTAAAGAGTCTAGTTTCATAAAAATCACTAATCAACTCATTTGGAGGTGTGAGCTATTTATGGTCGATTTTACAAGATTGACTGTCTGTTGTCCAGTTTTCTGCATTTGTGAGTTTTGAGTGGATTTGGCTAATGACTCTTGAACCCTTGCCCCTTGGCCGACCTTGATGACTTCAGGCCACCTTTGTTGACTTGTCTAACACCCTTTTAGACCCTTGGATCATGGCTTATCAAAGGCTAGCATGCCTTGGCCAATTAGAAGTCTCTTAAAGCCTTTCACTTGGATTAGGGACATAGTGGGAAGTATATAAACAAAAATATTCAGCCTTCCAGCCATTTTTGTCTAACAAAACCAGAG
This sequence comes from Codonopsis lanceolata, assembly GCA_013146195.2. Lineage (NCBI taxonomy): Eukaryota > Viridiplantae > Streptophyta > Magnoliopsida > Asterales > Campanulaceae > Codonopsis > Codonopsis lanceolata. Next base: position 24,493,550 of record CM028379.1, on the reverse strand, counting down.
AACCAGAAGCTTGAGCTCCAAATTCGTCCATGGAGGAGACCCTAGGTTGAAGGACCATTTCCCGGAGATCCGGTGGTCCGATTGTTGAACCGAGACCGCCAAATCGAAGCTCTTGATCATCTCTACAAGAATCCTTTCTCTAATCAACCTTTCCTCCATTAATCATAGGACTAAGGTGAGTGACAATTCCCTGAGATTTTCATGTTAAACAAAATAGCATGACCCCTTCATTATAGTTGTTTTAATGTTGATTGTGAACATCTTTTGTGAAGACACAACCTTCAATTCAACATATAAAATGTGAGTATGATTTTATGAAATCTCTATGAAGTTATGATTTTGACATTTATTAAAGCATGAATGTTGTTTGTATTAAGCTTGGGAATAACTCTTGTGAAAGAATTCGGTTCAATTCAAGGTTTAACAAAATCACCGAAACTAGGGTTTGAAACTCGAGATTGTGTTTTAGGCTAGTTCGAGAACATGAACGGCTTAGTTATCAAGTTCTAAATGAACGGAGAACTTAGGAGAAGGCAATGTGATACATATAGTATCAATACTCTTCTTGGTTTAATTGTAGTAAAACTCACCGGAGTTGAATTTAGGGAGTTATGAACAATAACGACTCCACAATCAATCCCTACGACGATTGTAGTTCGTTAGACTAATGAATTAGCTTACGATACTTTGAGATGGATTGATGAGTATGCCTTGATGTATGTGTGCTTGTAAGGCTCAATCGAGTTCTTATGTGGTTTGTGTGATTATGTTAAGTAAATGCATGATCGAGAGCATGTTATAGAATGATATATCTATTTGACATGATGAATTTAGTGCGTTAGACTAATGAATTAGCTTACGTGACTTTGGGATGGATTGAAGGGCATATTTGATATGTGTGCTTATAAGACTCAATCGAGTTCTTATGTGATTTATGTGATCGTGTGAAGTAAATGCATGATTGAGAGCATGTTGTAGAATAATGAATCTATTTGACATGTTGAATTCGCTCTTGTCGAATTCTTGTGTGATTCCTTAAGTGAGTAAACAACTACTTGTTCCTTATTTGAGATCTCATGACGAGTAAACATCTACTTGGCATTGCATTAGTCCGTGGCATATTTGATTGAGTCGTTGGTGTGACAATGCATCGCCGTCACGAGTTATGGGACTCGTGATAGTGATGGATTGTTATACCGGGTTTTTTATCACACATGCCTCCACTGTTGGCCACAGAGGGGAAGTAGCCCCTTTGCTGTAACCAAGAGAGCACATTGGCAAGTCTAATTACCAAGTAGAGAGCTTGGTAACCGAGTAGAGAGCTCGGTACCCGAGTAGAGAGCTCGATACTTTGATACACTCATCGCGGGTATCATTGGCACGAATGTTAACGATGTGTATTGCAGGAGCTACGTAGCGGCATCGGTTTCATATCATATCCTCCTTGTATGTGGTTTACCTTCATAGCACTTATGTGAAACAATGTGCTACCATGGATATGTGTTTTAAGTGTTTGTTAAATGAACGCTTTGATTGACTTGATATTAAAAATGATATCTTGATATGTATGCTACATGATGCCATGACATGCATAATTGTTAACTCACAAAGTCTTTATGACTTACCCCCTCCCTTTTACTGCTTTTAGATCCGAGCCGCTCGTGTACCGCTGAGGCGTGGTTCGTGCTTGTCCGTGATCTCACGCGACGAGATTGTGGTTATTAGATGTCCTTATTTTGTTCTCTTTTGTAAGGACGTTGGGATTAGCAAGTCATTTAGACCTTGCTTTGGGAATTTGGTTTTGTTGTATTTATGTCTATACTTGTATCCTATTTTGAGTGCCGGCGCATGTACGCCGAGCCTTGTATAGATGTAGTTTGTTCACCTGTTTTAAATCTTCCGCTGAGCATTACTTTAGCTCTTATTTGTTTATGTTGTTTCTCCGGCATGTTATAGCCGTCGAGGTATATTTGGATGAACTGTGTAGTGTTGGGTTCTGGTAGTAATGTCGCCGATGATTTGGTATAATTGTCTTAACTGTTATATCAGGTTTAAAAAGTTTTAAAAATTTCCGGCCTTATGGTGCCGAGTCGCGCTTCAACTAAAATGTTGCGTCACGTCGTTTTCTATAACTGAGTCTTTGCATGTATTGTTGTCCTATTTGGACGACTTGACTTGTGATTCCATCTCGGGGTCCGGGTCGGGTCGTCACATGGTATTATTGTTGTTCCTACCTCCGACAGGTTTAGTCGAGAGATTTGGTTGGTGGTTTAGCATTGATTATATGGTTATAGTGAATTGTTCCTCCGGCATGTTATAGCCGTTGAGTGTTGTTTATCGTTGGGATTTCGCTTGCCGGCCTTGGTTGCCGATGGTTTGTTGTGCGTGTCTAATGTTGCCACGCGCTCGAATTTTTGGGCCGAGAGATTTACTATCTCTTTGGTTGTTTTCATTCAGGAGCTTGATAGCTCGGGTCCCATTATGGTTTTGCTTCCGCAGGTTTTAGGTTTTGATTTTCCTGTATTGCCGTTATGGCTTTACCTTCCTGTTTTGAGCTTGTTGGCTCGTCTTTTGACTCGCACCATTATGCTTAGCAGGTGCTAGTCTGTCTCCTAGTTTGTTCTGATGGCACGACCTTGGGATCTCGTATTGAGATCCGGGTCGGGTCGTCACAGTTGCCATAAATGGTCTGCCTAACAATATTGGGACTTCATTATTGGTACATATCTTCCTTTCCATCTCTAGAACCACAAAGTCTACTGGTATGATTAATTTATCAACCTGAACTAGGATATCTTCCACTATACCCAAGGGATATTTAACTGAGCGATCAGCTAATTGTAATTGCATATTAGTGGGTTTTAGTTCTCCTAAACCTAATTGTTTATAGACCGAGAAGGGCATCAAGTTAATACTTGCTCCTAAATCTAGCATTGCTTTCATCTTTTTAGAGCTTCCCAAGGAGACTTGGATATTAAAGCTACCTGGGTCTTTCAACTTAGGTGGTAATTCGGGTTGTAAAACAGAACTAACGTTTTCAGAAACAACAATCTTTTCGTTGTTTTCAAACTTGTGTTTCTTAGAGTGAAGATCTTTGAAAAACTTTGCATAAGCTGGAATATTTTTAATAACATTAAGCAAAGGTAAATTAACATTTACTTTGGATAACATATTATAAATTTCCGTGAATTGTTTGTCCATTCGGTTTTTCATAAGTCTTCTTGGAAACGGAATTGGAGGAACATATGGTGGTGGAGCCACATAAGGTTCCTCTTCTTCTTGATCTAACTCTTTATCTTCTTCAATTGTATTATCTTTATTTTGAATTTCTTCTTCTTTTTCTTGTTCCTTATTTGGAACCTCTAACTCTACTTCTACTTCTTTTTTCTTTTTCTACCTCTTGATTACTTAAGTCATCAATCACTTTATCACTATCACTATCTTTTTCGATTTCTTTCTCTATTACTTTTTCAGAATTTTCTACTGTAGCATGCATATTGGAAGAAGGATCAGGATCACTTACCTCTTCACCTATCACCTTACCACTTCGCAGGACGGTGATTGACTTAGCTTGCTCAGTTTGACTAGGGAACTTCCCTTCTTCTCTTTTATTTGCTTCAGAATTTTCAATATGTTTCTTCAGATTTTCAATTTCTTCAAGCATGTACTTCATCAAAGCTGCTTGACCTTTACTAGCCACTTCTTGCTTGGGAACTTCTTCAATTCTCAACTGATTTTGATTTGGCAAGCTGTGGAGGTTGTGGTGGTTGAGGTTGGAATTGTTGAGGTTGCAAAGGCTTATTTCCTCCCCAAGAAAAGTTAGGATGATTCCTCCAACCAGATTATATGTATTTGAATAGGGATCATTCCTTGGCCTTTGAGGATACATATTCATAGCATTAGCTTTGTTCGAATACATAGCACTTGATGGACAAAAATTAGTAGCATGAGAATATAATCCACATAGAGCACATGCTTCTTGAATTTGCCAATTTTCAAATTGAGCTTGTGTATTTGAATTATCTTGCAATTGATATAGGCTCCTATTTTTACCTCTAGCACTTTTCTGTTGGGAATTAATACTTAGCATCTCAAATAATTCTTCTAGTGCTTATGGTGTCATTCTATTAATAGAACCACCAGCTGCACTATCAACCATAGTTTGTAAACCTGGCGAAAGACCATGATAAAATTGAAGCACTAACACATGTTGAGCCAAATTATGATGAGGACACATAATAAGCAGATTTTTAAATCTATCCCATGACTCATGGAATGTTTCACCTGGTTCATTTTGGAATGACATGATTTGTTTTCTATACTCTGTAAGAGATGCATGTTTGTAAAATTTGCTCATAAACAAATCATATAATTGTGCCCAAGTAAAAACACTGTTTGGTGTTAGGTTCATAAACCATCTCTTTGCCAATTCTTTTAATGCACTGGGAAAATATTTCATTTTAATTTGATCTTCAGTCAACCCTCCTAAAGGAAAAGTACTCATCATGTATTCATATTCTCTTAAGAAACTGACAGGATCTTCATTGGGCATCCCATGAAAAGATGGTATGGCATTAAAATAATGTCCTTTTAGCTCAAAATTTCTAACAGCATCTGGCAAGACTAGACATGATGTTACCACATTTAATGAAGGTCTACTGAAATCATTAATAGTTCTTTGATTTACCACTACTTCCATATTTATTCTTGCAGGCACTTCTTGTCTTTGATTCCTATTGACTGGGTCAACTAGGTTTTCAGGATTACGATTATTGTTATTATCTTCCATTGTAGGATCAACCAGAGGATCCTCTCGATTCAGTTGGTCTTGATTATCAGGCTCGAAAGCTAGATTTTCAAAATATCTTTGGTATCTTTTAACAATATTTATCTCTTGATCTAAGTCTACCAATTCAGGATTTAAAGATCTACGACCTTGCATGCAAATAAATTAAAGCAATTTAAAAGCAAATAACTATTAAAGTAAAATAAAATAAAATAAAATCTTTTTGTATTTTTATTTTTTATAAAAATAGAAAATTAAACTAAAAATTAAATTAAAAACTACGCTACCTACAAACTAACTACGTGAACTAGCTTGTCCCCGGCAACGGCGCCAAAAACTTGATCGATGTTTTATTTTATCTATTTCCTTGCAAGTGTACAAGACTATTATAGAATAGACTCGGAAGCAAGGGTCGAACCCACAGAGACAAGTGATCACGAACAGTGCGATTATAGATAGCAAATTATTAACCTAAGGGGGTTTTTATGTTTAATTCTACTCTAAATTACTAGTTATAGATGTTTAACTAATTAGACAAGTAATAACGAGATATGAAGATCTTATGGTGAGTGGAAATCTAGGATTCTGGGTTTCACTTATATCTCCTTTATGTTCAATTCATAAAAATGTCATTCAATGTCTTGGGTTCGTTCACTAAAAATAGATATAGTATGTTGAACAATTGGTTCAGCCTCCATCCCCGCAAAATTCACCCATTCTATATCCTAAGCACAGGAACTATCAATCTAGCTGTCACCTAGATTTATGATCTATCTGTCACCTAGATCATGTAAGAACCTGGTCCTAACTTATCACTCTCGTGCTTCGATAGGTCCAATTTATTGTGTTGGTGAGCCGATTATACGACATATGCACTTGGTCATGCGGTTATCCGCACCTCTAAGCCTTTATTATTTGCGATTACATTCATTTGTTCAAAGCAAAATAATATAGGGGTTGATAAACAACACAATCAACAAGCATTGAATAGACATATATATATGAATCAAAACATAAATTCGATACAAGTTACCTCCCACCTCCTAGATTAGGGATGATTTAGTTCATCATAGACGATGAACAGCACATGAAGATGATGGAAGACATGATTTGATCTTCAATTCTTGATATTACAAAACCTAACTATGTTATACAATCTAAAACTACCTAAAATCTATGTAAAGAGAGCTTCCAGCCGTCCTCCCTATGCTTAGGCTCGGCATCTGACTTCTATATATACTCGGGAGTTGTGATTGGATCGAATGACTGTGTGAAAATCCGAAAAGGTCGCATTCTGCCTACCTTGCGGTCGCAAGGTGCTGGATACCTTGCGTCCGCAAGGTCTCCAGTGTGGGTGGCTTTTGATTCTTTGATTGCTGACTTCGGGAGCCTATACTTCCTACCTTGCGGTCGCAAGGTCTGAGGCACCTTGCGTCCGCAAGGTGTCCAGATTGAGCAGTCTTTATTGTTTCTTCAATTTTCCTCTTTTGCCCTTTCTTGTAATTTGCGCTTAAAACCCTGGAGTTTCGCGTATTTTCACAATAATCCTGAAACTTACAAAACTCACCGAAAACATATATTAGTACTCAAAAGACTCGTGAAATAGCATAATTTAAGTCACAGAAGTATATAAAATGAACGTATAAAATACATCGATCACCTGGCATGAAAGTTCTTTTGTTTAATTCTAGACTAAAACTCTTTCTAGGAAAACTTAGATCACGATGGTCAGGTCCATTTGAAGTGGTAAATGTTTTTGTTCACGGTGCAGTCGAACTCAAAGACTATAAATCTAATGAAACATTCAAGGTTAATGGACATATTGTTAAACCCTACCATGAAGGTCTATCGTTCGTGAAAAATGTTAAGTCGATGGATGTTTCTGATTTAGATTAATGGGTTGACTAACGTCGAGCGAACGACGTTAAACAATAGCGCTAAATGGGAGGCAACCCACTTATTTTTAGTTAAATCATATTTGTTGTAAAATAGTTATTTTGAACCCTCGCTTGATTTTGTATTTATATGTTAATTTTTCATTTAGTGTTATTTTAGTGTATTTGGTAAGTAGTGTTTGGTAAAAGAAAGATATATATCATAGCACCGAAGGAAGATATATTTGGACCCTAATGAGTATCAAATGATAATCTATTTTTTAAAAAGAAAGAAAATATTGATTTTGAAAAATCAGGCTTGAGCGATCGCCCAGTCTATAGACTGAGCGAGCGCGCAAAAAGCATGTTGATCATCGATCAGATACACTCGAGCGGCGTATAAAGCAGGGTTTAGCGGACCAACACTATTTTTATGGGTATAATAATCAATTTTTTCAAAACCTTGCCTCCACCCTCAACATGCCGCCAGAAACTGTCCCTGAATGGCGTCCTCCATCGTTACATGGTCCTCGCTCTTCTGGAGCTGACGCTTATATAACATCTTCCTTCGTTATGTGGGTTTGCCGGTTGTTTTCCATTTTCTCTTTAGTATCTCTCCCTTATCTGTCAGTCCAACATTTTGAGGACAAAATATAATTTAAGTTTGGGGGGGGGGAATTCTAGGTCCAGGGTCCTTTCAGGTCCCAACCTAATGAGAACCGGGAAATGATGGCTAAATCGTGCTATGTACATGGGACAACCAGTGTCCCTTATATCTCTTCTCCTACATGGGCTAAACTAGTGTCCCTTATGTTTTTTTTGTCCCTTATGTATAGATGGGCTAAATCGTGCTATTTTCTTGTCTTTGCTTATTTTTATTTTAGGAGTTGATGAGGGCAAATACAGAAACAAAGGCCGTGACCATTTTAGTTTCTTCCAAACAGATTAGTAGATAGTTGTTTTAGTTCTCAGTTGCCAGCTTGTCCAACCTTTTTCAAATTAGCATCAACCTCCAATTTTTTTATAAAAAAAATAAATTATTCTCAAGTCTGTGTGTGGAATTTAAGTCAATGATGATTAATGCTATGGCCCACATGACTTCTCCCTCTATCCTTCTGGAATTTACTTTGTTGTGTAAATTTCCTATGATTATCCCCTTTGCGTACTCATACCCCACCATTATTGAAGGACTTAGACATTTTTATCGAGCATATAGTTCACATGGCATTCTCTGAGAGACTGGTTTTGTGCACCTAACTAGGACGAGTAACTGTCTTTACATGAGTGTTACATTCAATTGTAACTTAGGGTCAATTTTGTGGAAGTTAGAATTTTTGGAATTGTCTTGCTAATATATCTCAAGCACACTTTTGAATCGTGATTACATGTTAGTCTTTAATTTCTCGACATCTTTTCTAGCGAAGGCTTATGTCAAACACGTTAGATGCTATTCTTCATTTCATATATAGATGTGATATTTATAATTGTATTTCATTTTCTATTGAATTTTGCATGATGACTTGGCACTAGGACATGATTTAGGTCATCTTTGGATCATTTGAGCCTTTCAGCTTCCTGACCTATCTATGTTTATATCTCTAGTGTCCCCTCTTGAGCTTAATTTTAAGAATGGTGTGTGCAAAAGCACATATCGGCCCCCATTCGACATCATTTCGTTTACCCGAATTAACTTAACCATTTAAAGCTTAAACACTTTAGCCTACCTTGGAGAGAGTAGAGCTTGGGTGGGTAAACTGATGTTGCATGGATTGTCATTACAAAGATTCACCTATGAGTTCATCTTCTTCGGTGTATTCTCCGTTTTCTTTATATTAAGAAAAAGAAGAAAAGAAAGAAACGAAGTGAAGAAGATGAGAAGATTTAGATCAAAATTAATGATTAAAAGGAGTGCAATTTATTTTAAAAATGGCATAGGCAAAAAGAAATAAAAGATTATTGGGCACTCAGATATGAATTTGAATAGATAGTAAAATGCAAGTTTGGGGGAAAAATTTCCCCATGTCTTTGTCTTTTCAGGTCCTAGCTTAATGCATGTATCCATGCAATGGAAGCAATGGGGATTTTGGGTTGTTGTACTCTCTTGCTTTGAATTTATTTCCCTCTTTTTGCTACCCATTTACTTTGGCCTTACATTACAAGCTTATTGAAGTCCTATTGATCTAGTGCCGCTTTATCATGTTATATCTTCCTTGATTTGATTAATACATGTTAATTGATCCATACTTCACTTATAAACTCTTTGTAAAGCCCAACGTGTTAGCATAATCTTAGCTATTGCAAGTAACTGAGAAATAAAAGCAGTGTATTGAAATAAAAGCAGTGTATTGATACATAGCTATTGATGGCAGATTCTCCTTGTTAGTGCATGTATGTTTTGAATTCCAAAAATGTGGGGAGAATGATTGTTTTGCTTTGCTTGATTAAACTGTTTAATTATGGATATGCTACATGAGTGGGAGTTCACACAGTTGAATAATAATAGTACTATTTGCATGATAGAGTGAACCCATTTGGTACTGGGAGAAATCTTTACACAAGTAAAGAGCATTGCTTGAGATTGTTGTTAATTTTCGCACTGTTAGACTTGAGAATAAAACAAAAATATTTTCTTCATTTTCTATTTTTGTTAGTTTAGTCTTATTTGCTTTGTATTTATCCGCATAGTCGAGTTGTTCTTTTGAGTCTTCTTGAGTTTGTGGGTTTCTAAAGGAGTGTAAATAGTGTCACCCTCTAAAAAGATTTTTGTTATTTCTGTATTGTTATTATGTTATTTATTGCTTTTGTATTTATGTGTTTACTCGTGGACGAGCAAAGTCTATGTTTGGGGGTATTTGATAGATGTGTTTTATACGCATCTATTGTGTATATATTCCTACTTAGATTGTGTTTTTCTACGAATTTCTAAAGCTAATGATATGGGTTATAGTGTTGTATGAGTTTCAGGTTAAAATTGAGAAAAAGGATGAATTTCGGGCAATTCAGCATCAAAATGAAGTTTCCAAGGACCTGGATGCAAGTTGTTGGAAGATGAAGGCTCCAAAGTTGAAATGAGGACTGAGCGCTCGCTCAGCCGGACTCTTCAGAAAGTCGCTGAGCGATCACTCAGTGCAAATGCTGGGTGACCGCTCAACCCCGTTTTTCAGCCTAGGCAGTTTTGTCTTTTCTAAAAAACCCTAGCCTAGTATAAAAAAAAACCCTAGCATTACAGCTTTGGAGATCCGAATTTTACAGTCTTTTAGGCCGTTCTTGAGCACTCTCAAGACGGAAAACATTTTGTAATTTATTGTATTTCCGATTGTTGAAGACAGATGTTGATTCCTTCCATTCCAATGTTGTGTTCATCGCCTGTGATGAAGTAACCGTTCCATTCTAGGGACTGGAGGTAACTTTGTATCAAGTTTTATGTGTTAATATAATTTTCATTCTAACAAATTAATGTTTACCAATTTAGATTATCATCGGTCTGCATTTGTGCATACCCTGGATCGAACCCGCGCCCCGTGCGCCCTTTTCTAGGGGTGCGCGACGTGCGGAGCGGACACCACGCTTTCCATTCCACCCTCCCTTGTCTAGGGGAAGACGAAATTAAAAATGCAGAAAGGGTGCTGTCAAGAAGCGCGTTGAATACGCCTCGGTCACTTCAGTGATTTTTTGGTCCGTTATGGGAGCTTTGGGTTTTCTGTATCAGGTTATCCCTTTTTTAGGGGATAACAGGATGCAGGAAAGCATCACCCTTTTATTCACATCTTCCCTTGTTTAGGGGAAAATGGAAAGTGCAAGAAAGGATGTTGCGGGCCCCACTATGGACTTTATGAAAATTGCCTTAAGGCCTATTTCGGATCACTATGAGTGCTTTGGGTTTTCTATATCAAGTTATCCCTTTTTTAGGGGATACCAGGATATAGAAATACATCACCCTTTCATTCCCATCTTCCATTGTCTAGGGCAAAACGGAAAATTGCAAGAAAGGATGTTGCGATGCCTCGCTATGATCCAAAATGTTTTGACAGAGTCGCCATCTTTATTTTAAAGAGAAAATAAAGAAAAAACCAAAAATAAAACCAGAGAATGCAAAAAACGGGTTCGGAGGCTAAGTTACGAGTTGGGAAAGTGCTAGGCACCAAACTCGCCCTTTCGGTCTCAAAAATAGTTTTTGGCTAAAGTATGCTTTTTGTTATATTTATCTAGCAAATAAATACAACATTAAAAACAAATATATCCATGTCTACATTATTTACGGACTTGCAGCTGCCTCCTTCCAGTAATTACAAATATACTTAAAAATATTTGGCCATAACAATGGCTCTTTTGAATGCTATTTTCTAAATAAATTCGGGCAGCATAACAACTTATATTTTTACATTGGGCCGAATGGAAAATAGTTTTTTTATAAAAAAAACTCTTAAAGGCTTACCTTTAAGAGCGTTGGTGTGTTCACTCTATCCTTCAGGGAGAGGGAGTCTTTTTGCTGCTGCTGCGGTTCGGGCAGGGGGACTACTTCCGAAGGTTGCTTATGGGCACCGTCAAACGGGCGGAGCAACTGCTTGTGTTTTTGTTGTTGTTTGCTTGCTGCTTGCGGAAATCGGGAAAAGCAACTGCTTGCTTCTAGCGGATTTGGCCTTTTTACTCAGGCAGAGCAACTGCTCTTTTTTGGATTTTTGGATCAAGGAAATAAGGTGGAAACCTAGCGGGGAGGCTAAGGTTCACTTTGACCGATTGGTTTTGTGTTTGGGGGAGATTTGACGGAGCTTCGAGGCTTTTTGGAGGAGGGGAACTATCAGGACGATCGCTCTGCGTAAAGTGTAAGCGGTATGTGCGATGAAGTGAACTGTGTGAAAATTTCTTCATCCCAAATTCTGAAGCCGGCACCTTTATTTATTGGTCGAAGGAGGGATTCCTTCGTCATTAAGATTTCCTTTCTGAGCTTCATCGACTTGTACCGTGCGCTGAGAGAATTGTACAACTCCTCAAATCGGAAGAGCTCAAATAGTGTTTGGACGCCGAACCCGTAAGAAGTGGGCGTAGCTCCCATTTTCCATGTTGGCAGCGCCAGTGTACTATTCATGGTGGTTCCAGCTCCCTTTTTTCCGATTTCTGACACTTTGGCCCCCTGCAATTCACTATTCATGCATCCTTTCATTTCTTTTGCATTTTTTGCAATCTAAACCTTGTCACTTGACATTTGGTAGTGTTTAACAGGTCTTGATATCTTATGTCAAGATTACATATCAGAGGTACGAAATTGAGGTGTCTACGGAGCCCCTCAACGATGGAATTTACGGGTAACCCGAGGCTTACTGAGTAAACGAACATCATTGATAAGAAATAGACTCCCGATTTCATGGAAATTAAAAAGGGGAGAAATGCAAATGCGGCAGTTTACGAATGCAACAGTTTATAATGTAGTAGCTCCAAATCTCACATACCCTAGACATATTTAGTCTGTTATAGAAGGTTATCGTAGTTTTTAAGCAGATATGCAAATTAAGTGCTCTAATGGTCGGACCTACTGAGGTAGGCTGCCTACGTATCCCTTAATAAAAGGAATCAGACCAAAACGTAGTTCGGCTCGATGCAAACAAACAATAGTCCTACTGGTGGGATAGATGATACGCCATCGTCGGCAATATCCCTTGTCGGTATTTTATTTTGTACGCCCTCGTCGGCGATATGCTATCATCGGCATGGTGTTCTATGCACCCTCATCGGCGATATGCCATCATCGGCATGGTGCCATGTGTGCCCTCATCGATGATATGCCATCATCGGCATGGTGCTGTGTGCGCCCTCATCGGCGATATGCCATCATCGGTATGGTGCTGTGTGCGCCCTCATCGGCACGATGCTGCGTGCGCCCTCATCGGCGATATGCCATCATTGGCATGGTGTTGTGTGCGCCCTCATCGGCGATATGCTATCATCGGCATGGGGTTGAGTGCGCCCTCATCGGCGATATGCCATCATCCGCATGGTACTGTGTGCGCCCTCATCGGCGATATGCCATCATCGGCATGGTGCTGTGTGCGCCAACATCGACGATATACCATCATCATCATGGTGCTGTGTGCGCCCTCATCGGCGATATGCAATCATCAGCATGGTGTTGTGTGCGCCCTCATCGGCGATATGACATCATCGACACGTTGCTGTGTGCGCCCTCATCGGCGATATGCCATCATCGGCATGGTGTTGTGTGCGCCTTAATCGGCGATATGCCATCATCGGCATGGTGCTCTGTGCGCCCTCATCGGCGATATGCCATCATCAGCATGGTGCTATGTGCGCCCTCATCGGCGATATGCCATCATCAGCATGGTGCTACATGCATCCTAATTGGCAATATGCCATCATCGGCATGGTGCTATATGAGTCCTCATCGGCGATATGTCATCATCGGCATGGTGCTATGTGCGCCCTCATTAGCGATATGCCATCATCGGTATGGTGCTATGCGTGCCCTCATCGACGGCATGGTGCTCTGTGTGCGCCCTCATCGGCGATATGCCATCATCGACATGGTGCTCTGTGTGCACCCTCATCGGCGATATTCAATCATCGGCATGGTGCTGTGTGCACCCTCATCGGCGATATGTCATCATTGGCATGGTGCTCTGTGTGCGCCCTCATCAGTGATATGCCATCATCGGCATGTTGCTCTCTGTTCGCCCTCATCGGAGATATGCCATCATCGGCATGGTGCTGTGTGCGCCCTCATCGGTGATATGCCATCATCGGCATGGTGCTCTATACACCCTCATCGGCGATATGCCATCATTGGCATGGTGCTGTGTGCGCCCTCATCGGCGATATTTGATGATGCTACTGAGGTTCTTTAAGAAGAGGTCCTCGACGAGATGCTTGGACAGATGTATGACCCATGTGGGATGACGGAGTTGCTGGCAGTGATTCGACTTGCCTTAGGCGAGAACTAGTATGTTTGAACTGCAAGGCACTGGCGATGCTTTTGTTCAGCTTTCAACAAGCTTTGACAGAGATTAGTGTTCATGGTCTTTAGAGTCTGTAGGTAGAAGGTATGCTTGTTGCATGGGGGGATGATGTGGCAAAGACAATATAACATGTTGTAATGACCAGATGCAAGCTAAGATAACATGTATATGGAAAAAACTCTTCCTCTTTTTTTTAAAATTGAATTTATGATATCGATGTTTTTAGGGATGATGATAAGACCAGCAGTGTGTAGGAAATGAATCGAGATCAGATATAATGGTGCGAAGCAGTGTTGCTAAAATACTTACTCCATCACTTTCGCAATTTAGTCTACATGCAAACACCAGTTAATAGTGTCTGCACATGATTGACCTTTAAGCAAAATTATTCTATTAAACACACTGTATTCCTTGGCTGGTGAGCTGAGGTTTTAGCTTTGGCTACAATCGTAAGAGGTATGATGCATATATTTTGGTTTCTGGTATCCGATGGGGTTTTTTAGTGAAGAATTTTAATGGGGGTCCCACGCTTCTTTTCCTTTGACTTGGTAACAAATTATCATGGTTTTTGGCAAAGTGAGTAAGGAGAGTTTCAAAAATCGAGCCCATATGGGGGGGATAACATGGCAGTCAAGCAGCAAGATCTGATAGAGCTTAGGGACACTGGCATGACGAAGCAGACAGTCTAATCTTGTAAGTGGAATTTCGAACCTTTAGTATTCTAGGCAGAAATTAGTGGACAATCAGTCTAGCATTAACAGAAAGGTAAGGACAAAGTGTACCCGAAATTATCTACCCGGCCCGCAGAAATTATGAGGGACCCTCTTAAGAAATCCCGGCTCAGTATGGCTGAGGCAGAGTTTTCCCGGTTGATATCTGCTTCCAAAATGCTTCTTTCCAATAATGACCAACAATTTATGACTCAGGGAATATGGGATAGGAGACTGCATGGACAAGACTTATGGGTTTGGTGGGAAAAGCCCCAGGGTGATTTAATCAACAGATTTTTCAAGATAGGATAGAAAGCCCCTAGTTTACTGAATTGGTACGTTTTTTTTATGAATACGAATGACTCCAGAAGTGGATGGAGGGAAAGCTCCTAGGTGGACTATTCTCTTCTTTCTTTCTTTTTTTGAAGAGAAAATCAAAGGCACAGGATATGAGGAAGACTCTACTGAACAAGAAGGAGAGTCGGTATTCAGAAATCACCTTGTTGCCGAGTATCACCAGGTTTGGTGGGTTTATGGACCCTACTTGGTAATTATCTTTTGATATTTTTATGTGTTTTATCAGGGAGTTTTGTCTTCGACCCAGATCACATTATAACCGATTGAAGCAGAGCTGTTGATCATGACTGGTTCAGGATGTACTGTTTAAACTTTTGGAGATGGATTGGTTTTGAGGTTAGAAGGTCTCTTCACGGAAAAAGCGATCAATAATTTGATCGTTGGTTGGCGTTTCAGGCTATGGGTTCTAGATGGATAATTGGCTTTTGGTCTTGAATATGGTAGGCTTTTTGGCTTTGACTTTGGGTATGGTTTTGGTTTTTGGTATGGCTTTGGCTTTGGGTAGTAGTGGGCTTCCTTTGATCCACGTCTAAAAAAGCGTATGTGTTGATTTTTCTTGAGAAGCCCCAAACTAGTTTGGATAAAGGGAGAGATGGACAAATGATGGACTTGCTCCAGAGAAATTTTGTTTCTTTTCTCTTTTTTTTTTGTTTTGTTTTGTTTTTGTTTTGTTTTTGTTTTTTTTGTTTTTTTGTTTTTTTGTTTTTTTGTTTTTTGGTTTTTTTGTTTTTCTTTGTTTGTTTTTTTGTTTGTTTTTTGTTTTTTCTTCTTTTCTCTTTTTTTTTTCGGAGCATCATCATAGCAGTTGAGAATGTCATCTCTCCTTTTGGAACAAAGGGATAATCATTCTTGGTGGATATAAAAAGGTGATACAACCCCTAGTTTTGGGAAACTTGATCATAGGGATAGTTGTTTTGCTAGAGATATTGGGAGGTCTTAGTTTCGGTAGGGATTTTAGCATATGATGGATTAAAAAGGGTTTCAGGTTTTCAGAAAAATTTAGGTATATGGAGGAAATCCCCAGTATGTTACTAACAGCTCGGCCGCAATGGGTTAAAGGTATTTTCGGTCAAAACGACTTGCCTGCTTTGAATTTCATGTGTTCTTAATAGTATGTGAGTCCATATCTTCTAGTTGACTCGTTATTAACTCATGTAGATTTAGGTGTTTTGAAACGAGTTAACGCATCATCTTTATAACAAAACTTTTCCAGGGATACTCGGAAATAGGTGTCCTGAAAAATAAAAGATATATAGAAATCTACGAAAACTGATGTTGAGTTTGAAAGAAGTTGTTTCCTGAAGACTTTATTCGGTAAGAGAAGATTCAAAGCTAAAAGGGGCTTTTGGAGATGTATACAAGGGTATTCTAGGGTTTGATGAGTCTCAAAAGCTTTTCCCTTGTCCTTTACTGAGTTGACCAACAACTTCTTGTGCTAACATTCTGTCCTATCCAATTCTTTTTCTAAATGTTTTTCCTTGGGTGATGCTTGATCATCAATTATGGGTACGGGTTCTCAATGATTTTGTTATCGATGAGTTTCTGAATGTCACGTTGAAGGGTCCAACAGTTGTCAGTAGAATGGCCGCTGCTTTGGTGGTACTCACAATATTGGGATTGATCGCATTTGGCAGGTAATGGGTTTGGGGGTTCGTACTCTTCCAATGGTTTCAGGATCACTTGAGCTAGCAGTCTTTGAAAAATTGCTGATGTTGGCTGATCGATGTCTTATTTTAAATTTTTCCTTGCAAATGGACAAGACTATTATAGAATAGTATTGGAAGCAAGGGTCGAACCCACAGAGACAAGAGATCACGAACAGTACAATTTATTGACAACAAATTATTAATCTAAGGGCGGGGGTTTATAATTATTTTATTCTAATCTACTATTAATATTTAGGTGTTTAACTAATTAGCAGTAATTACAGTTATGAAGATCTTATGGTAGGTGACAATCTAGGATTCGGGTTTCATTTGTATCTCCTTTATATTTAATTCACAATAATCATCATTCAATTTCTTGGGTTCGTTCACAAAAGATAGATATAGTCTGTTGTACTATTGGTTCAGCCTCCATCCCCGCAACATTCATCCATTCTATATCCTAAGCACAAGAACATAGTATTTATCTGTCACCTAAATCATGTATGAACCTGGTCCTAACTTATCACTCTCGTGCATCGATAGGTCTAATTTATTGTGATGGTGAGCTAGTGTACGACATATGCACATTGGTCATGCAGTTATCCGCACCTCTAGGCCTTTATTATTTGCGATTACATTCATTTGGTCAAAGAGAAATAATATAGGGATTGATTATCACCACAATCAACAAGAATTGATTGAACATAAATATGAATTAAAACATAAATTCGATACAAGTTACCTCTCACCTCTTAGATTATGGATGATTTAGTTCATCATAGACAATGAACAACACCTGGAGATGAACGGAAACATGATTTGATCTTCAATACTTGTAATTACACAATCTAAATATGTTATACAACCTAAAATCTACTCTAAAGCTATACTAAACTGTTTCCAGCCGTTTTTCTCTCCATTAGGCTTTGGCAACCGGTTCCTATTTATACCATGGAGTTGTATTGCAATCGAATCTCTTGTAAAAATACGACATTATCGCATTCTGACCACCTTGCGGTCGCAAGGTGTTGGGTACCTTGCACCCGCAAGGTCTCCAGCATTCTGGGCTTTTGATTCTTGAGCTTACTGTCCACCTTGCGGGGGCAAGGTCTGAAACACCTTGCGACCGCAAGGTCTCCAGTTTGGACTTCCTTCGTTTCTTCTTCATTTTTCATCTTGGGCCCTTCTTGGAATTTGCATATAAAACCCTTATGTTTTGCATATTTTCACTAAAAACCCTGTAACTCACAAAACTCACTGAAAACACATATCAGTAGCCAAAAGCCTCGTGAAATAGCATAATTTAAGTCATAGAAGTATATAAAATCGATGTATAAAATACATCGATCAAATACGCCCAAACTTAAACTTTGCTCGTCCACAAGTAAACAATACTTATAAATACAAAAGCAGTTAACTAACAATAATAACAAAAATTGAAAATCTTTTTGGAGGGTGACACTTTTTACACTCCTCTATAAACCCACAAACTTAAGGAGACTCTCTCGAGTGACTCGACTATGCAGATAAATACAAAAACTGATAAAAAAAACTATTCTAAAATAAAACAAAAATCTTTTTGGCTTCAACCTCAAGTTATCATAGCATGGCATACAAAGCAGTCTCAGTACGATGCTCACCACATATATCCAGGCTTAGGCACATAAAACCAACTGATCTTTTCTTAAAACTGCTACTATTTTAATTTCTCCGTGTGTGTGTGATCACCAGTCTTAGAGAATATATCAACTAAAACAGTTTTATTAAGCTGAACATCACATTCATATGAAAATCAAAGTTTAATAGAAAAACCATGCATTATGAATTATGAGATCTACCATCCAAACCCGGACTTTTACAGAAAGGAAGGTCACGAGGATTTCAAAAACTTATACATCCATCCCATGCACTTCTATGTATGACATAAAATGCTCTCCTATCTCAATGACTTGTAATAGCTAAGATTATGCTAACACAGTGAGCTTTAGGGCAAATAATAATGAACATGAAGTGTTTGATCAATTTCATATGACTCACTTAGCAGTTAAAACAACACAAGCATTGGCAAGAAGATCATTAGGTCTTTAATTAGCTTGTAATGTAAGGCCAAGGTGATGGGGGATTTGATGGAAAGGGATTGGAATTCAAAGTGAGAGAGTAAGACTACCCTTTATCCCTCATACTTCCAAGCAAAAGGAAGTTTTACCTATTTAGGCTAGGACCTACAAAGAAGACAAGTAGGGGGGTTCTTTTCGTTACTTTTCAGTTTTCTTCTTTCCCCCCCCCCCCAAACTTGTTTTGGGCAATATATACTTCTAAAAATATCACATCATTCTTCTCAGCAATAATTTTTCTAATATATTTTCTTTTGAAAGCTATGCTTCCATTTGAATCTTTTTGCACTCTTCTTCTTCCATTTCATTTTTTCGTCGATACATATTTTTTTCTTTTTTTTTTCTTTTTCGATATTTTCTTTCGACGACGGAGAAAAGAAGTCTTCAGAAAAATAGCCTAACTGAAAGGAATGGTCCTCAAAAATCAATTTCCCCACCCACATCCTACTCTCTCAAAGGGTAGGTTAAAAGTGTTTAGGCTTTTAGGGTTAAGTTAATGTGTGTAATAGAAACGATGTCGAATGGGGGTTTAATAGTGTGCTTAGCACACTCTATTCTTCTTTTAAATTAGGCTCAACGGGGATACTAGGGATATTTTTAGTAAAGGTCAGGAAATATTTAGGCTCTAACGATCCAAAGATGGCCTAAGTCATTTCTTAATGCCAAATGCTCATTTAGTTTTTAAAGCAAGTAAGACACACAAAATATCATATTAACTATGGGAATTATGGGGCTGAATGTTTAGCATCACTGGATTTCACATAAGCATTCACTAAGACAGATGGTAGGGACAATTGAGACTAACATGCAGACACGGTTCGAAAGTGTGCTTGAGATATATAAATGATAAAAATCCAAGGGATCTAACTATCGTGCAATTGACCCTAAGTCACAATTTAATGCAACAATCATGTTAGAATGGCTATGCATCATATTCTTGTGCATATCTAGTTGTAATGAGGTAGGTGTTATAAACTTTATAAAATTATTCTAATCAATCCATAATTAAGACTGGTGTGGGTGCATGAAGAATTTGGAGAAAAGTAAAAGTTTCGCAAAATGAAGTAAATTCCAGCGGGATCTACGGACTAGTTATGCGGTTCATTGCATTAACTCCTCATCGACTACGACTAGCATTACCACACCTAAAACTAGAGGATGAGAAATTTTTAATTATATTATTTTTTTGATTTTGATTTTGATTTTTGATTTTTGATTTTTTTTAAAAGAAAATTGGAGATGTTGATGACACAATTGATGATGGGTTTCCACAAGAGGAATCCATGAGCATCCAATGTGAGTGTATTCTGGTCAAGGCAACACCTCCGAAAATAAGAAAAAATTAAAAACAGGAAAAGCGGGTGAAGAGTTAAATGGTCATCGAGAAAAACGTAGCCCTAAAAACGTAGCCCAACTCCATTCCTCCTTAGGCTAGGATCTGCTAAGACTCTGGGCTTAGAATCCCCCCCCCCAACTTAATTTCTATTTTGTCCTCAAAATTGAGGAACATATGAGAGGATTGATGGGGAAGGATGGATATCAAAAGGAAATAGCAGGCCCACCTAACGAAAGAGGATGGAACTTGGGCCTCGACTCACGGTGAGTCGGGCGGAAATAACGAATGGGGACGAAACTCGGGGATCGTGCCAGGAGGCAGCCCATAATAAGTGGAGACATTTTGTCCCACTGTGTTAAACCACCCAAACAGTTGCTCTTGGTCGGCACGTATTTGTGCCAACTGTTGAGTTGCAATTTGGGCTTCGAGGTCAACCTCTTCTAGCCTATTGGAGATCCCCTCGAGCGGGTCCTCCTCCTTCTCTTCGGGTTCCTCCCCATGAGGAACCTGCACTCTCAGCTGCTGCTAGTGCTCAAACAAAATGGCCCTAGTAATGACCGGACCAGCCTTAAGCCTCTCCGCGTGTCTGGGTCATCTCACGCCTGCCCCCCTACACAACTCGGTGATCAAATGCGGGAACGCGTAACCCGCATTTGTGGCACCTCTAATAAAGGTCTTAATTTGGCCGTTGATCAGGCGGTCGACATCAACAAACCCACTAGTCATGATGGTGTAGATCAGGACAACCTTACCCCAAGTCACCGTATGTTGGTGACTGGAAGGCATGAGACGGGCACAAATGAATTTGAACACGGGCTTGGCCGTGTTCAGCAGGAAGGACTCCTCCATGGTGCATGGATCGTAGGGTGGATTACGGTTTTGGGTCCACTCAACACCAGGGAGGGCGATGGTCGCATTGACCACCTCGAGAGGGACAGGGGTATGGAGATGTGTGCTAAAATGATCGGCACCATCCGCAAAGTTGGATGTGCCGTAATACTTGTTAATGCTTTGGGACGAAAAGTCAACAATAACGTCCCTCACATTAACGGTGTCTAAAACACCCCCATCTACACCAATGCGGCCATTGGCGTAGAACTCATGACAATACTTTTGCACGACCGCCTTGTGGGAGAGTCGGTCAATAACCCCCACACGGGCGTGAAGTTAGGGCGGAGGCCAAATTTTTCAGCCTTAAATCCTCTCGGGAACCAAGGACTTGGAGAGTTTGGCGCATATTTTCGAAGGTGAGGCCTAGGAGATAAGCTTCGGCGGTGGTCATACTGTGGTTCCTCCTCTTGAACAGGGCGGGAGGTAGAAGCACCGGTATTTCTACGCTTAGGGAACATTTTTATTTTAGCAAAATTAAAAATTAAATATTTAACAATTAAAATGTATTATTCAAAAAAAATTAAAAATTAAAAATTTATTCTAAAGCATGCAAATATTATCACGTAAAAATTATCTAACACCCTAGCATGCAAAAATTTGACATTAAAAATTAAAGAGGAGAGTTAGAATTACTAGTTTGCAGCCTTAGATGGGTTGAAAGGAGTGAAATGGAAGGTGATGGAGAGGTGGAAGATGAAGGGTTTGAAGGAGGGAGAAGATCTTTGAGATTTGAGCCGAAAAATTGGAGGAAGTTCAAGGATTTCGCCTGATTTGGAAGAGAGGAGGCTACGCGCTTCCGTTGAAAGAAGGAGTAGTATTCCGTGATCTCGCAAATGGCCCGCCTATGGTTTATAAAGGCACCTTGCGGTCGCAAGGTGTCTTTTACCTTGCGTCTGCAAGGTGGGTAGTTCAGGCGTTTTACATTCCTGCTGATTCCCACGTCCTGACTGTACCACTTCACGATAACCGTATTTATTGAGGACCTTGCGGCCAGCAGCTTCTCCACACTCAAGGCCCGCAAGGTGGGCGTAATTCCTTATTGATTTCTTTTTCATCCTTTTCAGCAATTTAGCAGTTAAGCCCTTCTGTTATGTTCCGTTACATTTTGTAACTTTCCTGCATTGTAAAACTCGAAAAAAACTCCAAACTACAATTATTAGCAACATATAAATACAACATTAAGATGTTTTTCTCCCCCAAACTTGAATTTTAGCATATTTAATTTAAAAATTAAATGTCCAAAAATTCATTTAACAGAGAATAGCATATTTAAATTAACTACAAAAGCAATAAAATTCATAATAGTGGGTTGCCTCCCACTTAGCGCCTTTGTTTAACGTCTTTGGCTCGACCAACTGCAAACCTAATCCTTGGTGGTTCATTGTCACCAAACGAATCAATTCAATTGTTCGCTCAACCGACATCGCTCAAGGTATGGCTTGAGCTCTGTCCATTAACTTTAAAATTTTCATTATTCTTGATTTTGTATATCGACAAATTGCATGAGGATAAATT
>CM028379.1:24428405-24471253 GCA_013146195.2 Codonopsis lanceolata | reverse complement strand
ACCATTTGGATTTTAACTTTCACAGGAATAACCTTAACCTAGAGTTAAACAATAATACTTTCATACGGATGAAGCATTTTGTTGGCTAATCCCATGTCATGATACTTTTGGTCTTTTCTTTATAAGTCTTTGCATTCTCATACGAATTAAGTCTATGTTCTTCTAACTCATTTAACTGAACAATCTTTCTTCTCCGACCAATGTCAAATCTAAATTCAATTCTTTAATTGCCCGATAGGCTTTATGCTCAATTTCAGCCGGTAAATGGCAAGCTTTGCCATATACCATTCTATATGGACTCATTCCTATGGGTGTCTTAAAAGCGATTCGGTATGCCCATAAAGCATCCTTGAGTTTAGATTCCCAATCTTTGATTAGGCCTAAGGTCTTTTCTAACTTGCTTTTATTTGCCTATTGCTTACTTCTACTTGTCCGGATGTTCGTGGATGATAAGGTGTAGCTAACTTGTGAGTTACACCATGCTTTCTAAGAACATTATTTAACAACTTATTGGTAAAATGAGGTTCCTGGTCACTTATTATGGCCTTAGGGACTCCATATCTAGCAAATAAATCTTCACAAATTTGACTCTTGTTTTACCATCATTATTCTTGGTTGCTCTTGCTTCTATCCATTTAGAAACATAATCAACTGCTACAAAATATACTTCACAATTATTGGACACGAAGGGACCCATAAAATCAATACCCCAAACGTCAAAATTTCAACTACTAAATTAACATGTAAGGGCATCTCGTTTCTCTTTCCTATACCACTGTTCTTTGACATTTGTCATGTTACGTAAAAAGCGTTCACAATCTCTAAAAGAGAGGCCAATAGAACACGATTGCAAAATTTTCACAGCGGTTTATTACCACTAAAATGACCACCACAAGAATATCCATGGCAAAATTCCATGATACCTTGTTGGTCTTTTAATACATCTTCTTATTAAAGAATCGAGAACAAATTTTGTATAAATGAGGAGCTTCCCAAAAATAATTTTAGTTTCCGCCAAAAATTTCTTCTTTTCGTAATGATCAAAATCGGATTAATGATATGGACACATAATAGTTGACAAAATCGACATACCAAGTCGAGAATCTTTAATGGCTAGAAGTTGTTCATCGGAAAAATTATCATTAATGGGGACAGGATCATCAAGAAATTGACGTTCAAGCAAGGGTGAAAATTCTAACCTAGACAAGTGGTCGGCCACAACATTCTCGGTTCCCTTTTCCTTGATAGTTATGTCAAATTCTTGTAGCAATAACATCCATCTAATTAATCTTGGTTTAGCATCCTTCTTACTTAAGAGATATTTCAATGCAGAATGATCAGAAAAGATTATCACCTTTGATCCTAGCAAATATGATCTAAATTTTTCTAAAGCATATACTCTTGCTAAAATTCCTTTTCGGTAGTGGTATAATTCAATTGAGCATCATTCGAGAGTTCTACTAGCATAATGGATCACATGAGGCTTTCTATCTACCCTTTGTCCTAACACGGCTCCTATTGCAAAATCGATGCATCACACATGATTTCAAAAGGGAGTGACCAATCGAGGCCGGATAAAATTAGGCGATAGTTAACTTTTCTTTTAATAAATTAAAAGCTTCTAAACATTCTTTATCAAAAATAAACTCGTATCTTTTGCTAGCAAATTACATAGAGGTTCTGATTTTGGAAAAGTCTTTTATAAATCTTCGATAAAAACCGGCATGACCAAGAAAACTTCGAACTCCTTTAGCGAAGTGGGAGGGGTAGTTGTGAAATAACTTCGATTTTAGCTTTGTCAACTTCAATTCCTTTATTTGAAACAACATGCCTAAGACAATTCCATGTTTTACCATGAAGTGACTTTTCTCCCAACTTAAAGTTAAATTAGTTTCGCGGCATCTTTTCGGAGACGGATGTAAGGTTTTCTAAACGATGATCAAAAGAATTTCAAAAGCGAAAAATCATCCATGAAAACTTCTACGCATCTTTCAACTAAATCGAAAATATAGAAATCATGCATCTTTGAAAAGTAGTGGTGCATTACACAACCCAAAAGGCATTCTCCTAAAAGCAAAAGTACCAAAGGGACATGTAAAGGTTGTTTTCTCTTGGTCTTCGGGTGCAACGGGGATCGATTATATCGAGAAAAACCATCAAGAAAACAATAATATTCATGACCGCTAATCTTTCAAGAATTTGGTCAATAAATGGTAAAGGAAAGTGGTCTTTCTAGTTGCGCATTTAATTTACGCAAATCGATACACATTCTATAACCGGTTATAGTCCTTGAGGGAACTAATTCATCTTTATCATTTTAACAACAGTAATTCGACTTTTTAGGAACTACTTGAGCAGACTAACCCATTTACTATCGATATAGGGTAAATTATACCCGCATCTAAGAGCTTAAGAACTTCTTTCTACGACTTCTTCCATGTGTGGGTTAAGTCTTCTTTGTCTTTCTCTAGAAGGTTTACTACCTTCTTCTAAATGTATTTTATGCATGCACTTAGAGGGACTAATTCCTTTTAGGTCAGCTAAGGACCATCCTAAAGCTTCTCTATGTGTCCATAAAACTTTTAACAAACTTGCTTCTTGTTTTTCTGTTAAGTCGGCTGCTATAATAACAGGCAAAGTGTTACCTTCCCCTAAAAATGCATATTTTAAGTGGGATGGTAATGGCTTTAATTCTTCAACTTTGGGAGAATTAATGGAAGGCATAAATTCAGAATTTTCTACTTTAATAGTTTCTTTTATTTTAGCCTCATTATTCTCTTCTTGCTTTTCTTCCTTAATATCTTCTATCTCAATATCTTTTATCTCAATTTCTTCAAAGAGAGATTTCAGAATCTCTACTTCATCCTCTTTGATTTCATAACTTTCTTCTACTACTTTCTCTGACTCATCAGAATTATTTTCTGATTCTACCTTTGTCTCTTTTTCATCTTTCTTTTTACTAGCTTCTAACTTTTCTTTCTCTAATCTTTCTTCTTCTTCTATTTCTCTTTCAATTTCCTCAATGTCGATTTTTATGGGAGGGATAGGGCTATCATCATAGACAATAAATCTATCTCTCTCATAATCTTCCTCTTCTTCAAAAGTTTTGGTTGTTAATTTCTCAATCTCATCTATTGAAAAACAGGCATTCATGTCACTAGGTCTATTCATAGCATCAAACACGAAATTTCAAGCTTGTTTCACCTAGGGACCGACATTGTGAGTTTACCATTTTCACATTAATCATTGTATTAGCAGTTGCCATAAATGGTCTGCCTAACAATATTGGGACTTCATTATTGGTACATATCTTCCTTTCCATCTCTAGAACCACAAAGTCTACTGGTATGATTAATTTATCAACCTGAACTAGGATATCTTCCACTATACCCAAGGGATATTTAACTGAGCGATCAACTAATTGTAATTGGATATTAGTGGGTTTTAGTTCTCCTAAACCTAATTGTTTATAGACCGAGAAAGGCATCAAGTTAATACTTGCTCCTAAATCTAGCATTGCTTTCATCTTTTTAGAGCTTCCCAAGGAGACTTGGATATTAAAGCTACAGGTCTTTCAACTTAGGTGGTAATTCGGGTTGTAAAAGCAGGCCGACATTTTCGAAACAACAATCTTTTCATTGTTTTCAAACTTGTGTTTCTTAGAGTGAAGATCTTTGAAAAACTTTGCATAATTTGGAATATTTTTAATAACATTAAGCAAAGGTAAATTAACATTTACTTTGGATAACATATTATAAATTTCCGTGAATTGTTTGTCCATTCGGTTTTCATAAGTCTTCTTGGAAACGGAATTGGAGGAACATAGGGTGGTGGAGCCACATAAGGTTCCTCTTCTTCTTGATCTAACTCTTTATCTTCTTCAACTGTATTATCTTTATTTTGAATTTCTTTAAAATAATGTCCTTTTAGCTCAAAATTCCTAACTTGACATCGCAAGACTAGACATGATGTTACCACATTTAATGATGGTCTAAATCATTAATAGTTCTTTGATTTACTACTACTTCCATATTTCTTCTTGCTTGAGCTCTTCTTGTCTTTGATTCCTATTGACGGGTCAACTAGGTTTCGAGGATTACGAATATTGTTATTTTCTTCCATTGTAGGATCAACGAGAGGATCCTCTTGATTGATTGGTCTTGATTATCAGGCTCGAAAGCTAGATTTTCAAAATATCTTTGGTATCTTTTAACAATATTTATTTCTTGATCTAAGTCTACCAATTCAGGATTTAAAGATCTACGACCTTGCATGCAAATAAATTAAAGCAATTTAAAAACAAATAACTATTAAAATAAAATAAAATATATTTTTGTATTTTTATTTTTTTATAAAACAGAAAAATTAAACTAAAAACTAAATTAAATTAAAAACTACACTACCTACAAACTAACTTCGTGAACTAGCTTGTCCCCGCAACGGCGCCAAAAACTTGATCGATGTTTTATTTTATCTATTTCCTTGCAAGTGTACAAGACTATTATAGAATAGACTCGGAAGCAAGGGTCGAACCCGAGAGACAAGTGATCACGAGCAGTGCGATTATAGATAGCAAATTATTAACCTAAGGGGGTTTTTATGTTTAATTCTACTCTAATCTACTAGTTATAGATGTTTAACTAATTAGGCGTAATAACAGATATGAAGATCTTATGGTGAGTGGAAATCTAGGATTACGGGTTTCACTTATATCTCCTTTATGTTCAATTCATAAAAATGTCATTCAATGTCTTGGGTTCGTTCACTAAAAATAGATATAGTGTTGAACAATTGGTTCGGCCTCCATCCCATAAAATTCACCCATTCTATATCCTAAGCACATGAACTATCAATCTAGGCTCACCTAGATTTATGATCTATCTGTCACCTAGATCATGTAAGAACCTCGGTCCTAACTTATCACTCTCGTGCATCGATAGGTCCAATTTATTGTGTTGGTGAGCCGATTGTACGACATATGCACTTGGTCATGCGGTTATCCGCACCTCTAAGCCTTTATTATTTGCGATTACATTCATTTGTTCAAAGCAAAATAATATAGGGGTTGATAAACAACACAATCAACAAGCATTGAATAGACATATATATATGAATCAAAACATAAATTCGATACAAGTTACCTCCCACCTCCTAGATTAGGGATGATTTAGTTCATCATAGGCGATGAACGACACATGAAGATGATGGGAGACATGATTTGATCTTCAATACTTGAAATTACAAAACCTAACTATGTTATACAATCTAAAACTACCTAAAATCTATGTAAAGAGAGCTTCGGCCGTCCTCCTTATCTTTAGCTCGGCATCGACTTCTATATATACTCGGGAGTTGTGATTGGATCGAATATGTGTGAAAATCCGAAAAGGTCGCATTATGCCTACCTTGCGGTCGCAAGTCTTTGGATACCTGCGTCGCAGGTCTCGGTGTGGGTGGCTTTTGATTCTTTGATAGCTGACTTCGGGGGCCTATACTGCCTACCTTGCGGTCGCAAGGTCTGAGGCACCTTGCGTCCGCAAGGTGTCCAGTTTGTGCAGTCTTTATTTTTCTTCAATTTTTCTCTTCCTTGTAATTTGCACTTAAAACCACGGAGTTTCGCGTATTTTCACAATAATCACGAAACTTACAAAACTCACCAGAAAACATATATTAGTACTCAAAGACTCGTGAAATAGCATAATTTAAGTCATAGAAGTATATAAAATCGGCGTATAAAATACATCGATCCGAGGGCTGGAGAGGGTCATTATACATTACTTTGATGCTCACATTGCTTGGGATATTGATGGTTTCCATCATGGTGGACTCTTTATATATGGGCGAGCGGGTGAACCGTCAGCATCAGTCTTTTCAAGTAGCTCCAGTGGTGCCTCCTCGGCCTCCTTCTTGGGTGATAGAGCCCGATCGACTGCCCAACAGGTATCAGTACCTGGGGAAATACCTCATGCCAGCGACAAACTATCCATTGATGGCGTATGAAGATTTCCTGAGATTAATGCTGCATCCCCCTCCTCACTCTCATTTGCGCCTGCGTATTCGATCTTCTACCGGGCGTGGTCGTCTACTTCACTTCTCGATGAGAACCTAATGATGTCTTCACTACTTTCCAGTATGAGTGGGGTGGTGGCTTGGTAGAGCAGGTTCTTCCTGATGTCGAGATCCCGGAGGAGCGTCGTGTCCCGGAGCAGGCTCGTTCGGTAGACACATCCACCTTTATTGTCTCTCTTCTCTATATTTTTTTCTTTATATATTTTTTTTATGTACACTTATTTTTTTTTTTATTACTATTATTTTTTTCTTTTTGAGACTAACACATTTTTTTTTATCTCTTTATATATATATATATATATATATATATATATATATATATTATATATATATATATATATATATATATATATATATATATATATATATATATTTGTAGGTGAACGTGTCCACTTATAAGCTAACTGCGGGCTTTTTCGGCATCGGCAAGCGTATCGGCCAGGCGATGAATTTTCTTGCGGGGGGCGGCGGCCAGACGAGATGATGATGATGATGATGATGATGACGATGATATCGGGTCGAGCCGGCCGGGGTAGAGGTCGGGGATTCAGAATCGGTGGCTGCTTGGGTCCCGGGGTCATGGGTGGTGGTCTTACTTAACGAAGCCCGATCGTCAGAGCACATTAGCTTCGGATTCCTGCGAATATTAGTATCTTTCTTTTTTCCTTTTTTTTATATATATCATTTTTTATAAGAGAAACCTGTACAAATATTATGGTATAATGCAATATAATGTATATGATGCAATATATTACACATGCAGAAATAAATTCACACAGAAAATAAAACTATATCAGACATCTAAAAGGTAATAGCACGCTGTACTTTAAGAAAGGGATTTATGAGAATACACCTTTGAATCACAGCGGGATTTTCAGGTGATGTTAGAACAGAAAAACGGTCGTATTTCTTATCCTTTCGGTGCCCTGTGGCTATTGAGCCCGTGCTCGTAGCCACCTTTCATAGCTTCTTTTTTTCTTTTCGCGATCGAGGCGAGGCAGTAGTGTCGGATCATCAAACCAGGATACCAGGCAGAAATTTCACAGCACAGTGGAGATTTTCGGTGCGGCCATAGGGGACCTATGGTGCGGCACCAAGAGGCTTTCTTGGTGGTGCCATAGTTTCTCTGTACAACCACTATTTTCTTCACTATTCGGGCACTGTGCACTGAACTGTCCATTTTCTCAATTCTCGGTATAAATTCAGACGGAAATCTGCTTGGTTCTTTGCCAATTCACTTCGTTCCTTCCTTTAAAAACTCACCAGCTTCTGTCCTACCTGCCATTGCTCTTTTAAGCCGCATAAAATTTCTCGCACCTCTTTTTATAAATGGTGCCCGTATTCCTCGACTCTGGAAATCGAGATTTCTGAGAGCGCCTCGATTTTGGATCCTTTCTCTGCGATCGGCGAGAGGGATTGGTTTGAACATCTTTTCGGGTTCGGTGCCTTACGTCCTGGCGGAATGTCATTATCAATTGGGACATGTTGAGGGGAGCCGCCAGGTTTTGGTCTCCTGAGGATCACTTATTTAATTTCGGCATGAACGAGATGTGTCTTACTTTTGAGGAGTTACAGCGATCTTTGAGGGTGGCACCTACTCGTCGGATTGCGGTACCCGCCTGGCGTCAGGTATATGGCTATCAGGGAGCTCTTTAATTCTACCCTGAGTGTTACTCGAGGATTCTTTGATGGAGAGACTTTTAATTTGATGGTTCTTCTGGAGTCTTCACGAGAATCTGGGGAAGATGATGTGGACTATCGGGCGTAGATTGTGACAGCTCTTTCTGCTTGGTAGGGAGATATTTGATAGTTGGTCTACCGGTTTGTCGATCTTGTGGTCGTGGACTGGCATTACTGAGGCTCGAGATCGCCGGTGAACATTGTTCCGGTGATTTTGGCGGAGACCTTCGCGAACTTTGGCTTTCTCTGCGGTGATGGTGTTCCCTACAGCGGTAGCCCATTACAGTCATATGTGGCTAGAAGAGCATTTCCTTTGGGTTCAAGCTCCGTGCGCATGGAGCTCCTTATGACCCATCATTTTATGGAATCTTGGGGCATTTTCCCAGACTAATTATTACGAGATTGATTGGGCGATCACTTCTATCGTAGAGGCTCGATGGACATAATACGGGTCATTCGCCCTTTGGGAGATCCGGCTTTTCTTCGTCACTCAGATGAGTGCAGTCAAGTAGTCATGTTGGGCCTTCATCGGACTTCTTTTTACCAACCGGACGGGATCTTGCGGCAATTTGGAAGGAGCAAGTGATCCGGACACCTCCATCCTATATACGTGGGAAGGGAGCTTGCGGCGATCGTCTAGGTCCCATTATCCGGGCATGTGGCTCGAGACTCTAAAAGACAGGAGGTAGCATATCCATATTCTGATTATATGCTTCTGTCCTTGGGTATTTGGCGTGGATCATGGTAGCTGCGGAGGGGCCGTCTCGCACCATTCGGCATGGACTGAGGCATTTTCTGGGTCGCCATATAACTAACGGAGTGGATGTTCGCCTAATGGAAGTAGGCGAGGACATTGATAGCTCAGGGTTAGTTGTTCCTCGGGCCCTGGAGGCAGAATTCAGATGGGTACATGGCCTTAATACTCGGACGGCCCTTGGTCCAGACACTGCGGGTCCCAGCAATACATCCCGCAGATTGAGCGACGTTGGTCGGCAGCATAACCCATGGGAACAAGCATTGCTCCTCCTCCTCGGCTGGTTGGGGAGTGCGGTTCTAGGCGGTGGTCCACGAACCTCCGGTGAGCTTGGCAAGCGAGCAGGACAATCCAGGAACAAGAGATAGTTGTTCCTTCTCCCCACTGTATGGGGTCTTTGGTCTCGAAATGATGGAGGCGGGTCCGAGCAATACATTTGCCAGGGAGAGAGCAGGGATCTTGATGATGAAGAGGGAGACACATCGGTGGCTCTCATCTTTGATGAGTCTAGGGCTTCTTCTGCGCCTCGTAGAAGGAGTATATGGGCCCGGCTCGGTGGACGTCGCAGGCATTGATAGACCTCTCGGGGCTAAGGCTGCAAGAAAAGAAATTGTTTCTGGGGGACAACAAAAGGGGTATAGGCAGTATATAGATATGTACAAATGCAAATAATGTATAATATAGACGTCTTAATAAATATTCCTAAGTTGCACCTTAGGACCTGTAAAATTATATTTTAGTACTTTAATATGAGCTGCCTTGTCGTGGTTTTTCTCTTCTGTCAGTCGAGCCTTTGATGTACTGGAGACTGAAGGTAGTATGCTGAGGGCTTCAAATAATGCCTTCCCCCTCCTTCTTTTCTCCTTTATATTAATAATAATTTTTTTTCATCAATTTTTTTTTGTGCTCTAATTTTTGCCTAGGCCGCCTTTTCGGGTTTTCAGCCTAGCGAGCCCTTATTTCTCCTTTTATTTTCCTTTTTTTTATATGCCCTAATTTTTGCCTAGGCTGCCCTTTCGTGTTTTCAGCCTAGCGGGTTGGAGAGGGAAGCATTTGCTGGATAGAATGTCTCAGACATAGTACCTTTTGAGTTTGTCGAGGTTGAAGGGCTGGACAAGATCTTCCCCATCTTGGTTTGTGAGAAGCATGGCACCTCCTGATCGGATCTCCTTAACGATGTATGGTCCCATCCAGGGAGACTTCCATTTTCCCCTAGTATCAACATAACTAGGGGGTTTTTCTCGAAGCACGAGGTCTCGAACTTGGATATCACGACCTTTGACTTTTTATTAGCTTCGAGGCGTCGCCTTTGATATGCCCGGGTATGCTCCAAGGCTAGCAGGCGTCGTTCATCAATTAGGGCCAGTTCTTCGTATCGCCCTTTGACCCAGTCAACTTCTGCTATATCAGATTCCATCATCACTCTTAATGATGGAATTTCCACTTCTATTGGTAGTACCGCTTCCATGCCATATGCCAGGGAGTAGGGGGTAGCCCCAGTGGGTGTGCGGACTAACGTACGGTAGCCCCAGAGGGCTAGTGGCAATTTTTCTGGCCAGTCTCTTCCTGTGTCAGCCATTTTTCTGATAATGTTCTCGAGAGTTTTGTTGGCTGCTTCAACGGCACCATTAGCTTGTGGCCGGTAGGGGGAGGATTTGTGTCTCTGGATCTTGAACTCGTCAAGTAGACGATTCACGTCCCCTTCAAAATGAGAGCCGTTGTCGGAGATAATCTCGAAAGGTATCCCAGAGCGGTATATGATATTGGTCCGGATGAACTCGGATACCTTTTGGGCATTCAGGATCTGGTAGGAAGAGGCTTCCACCCACTTTGTGAAATGTCGGCGGCTACCGGGGCGTATTCATGGCCATTGGATCCCTTCGGGTGAATTTGGCCTATGGCGTCGATACCCCATGTTGAGAAGGGCCGAGGGGCGTGGAGTTGTATAGGGCGTGTGGGGGCACATCTTGTAGATTAATGGCCGACATTTGTCGTAATGTCGCACCCACCGGATACAATCAGTTTCGAGCGTACTCCAATAGTACCCCTGTCGGACGACTTTCTTGGATAGCATATGGCCATTCATGTGGGGCCCACAGGTACCACCGTGTAGTCGATCTATAATTTGCTCAGCTTTGGCCTGATTGACACATAATAGGTTGAGGCCTTGATAATGCTTCTTATCTGTGCCGCCATCGAATTGGGAGGCCCATCTTCGCAAGGGAGACTCTTCCTCTCTTGTCTAAGCCGGGAGGATAAAGATTTTTCTGGAGCAGATTTCGGATGTCGGTATACCGGGGCTCGTGATTGGCTTGAGGCTGCCATTAATTTTGAAAGCAGATATCTTGGGAGTGACCTTCTTCCCGACTATAAATGGCTGAACTTTAGTTTTTGCGGGAATCTGGACTAGTGATGCCATAGTGGCCAGGGCATCGGCGAATTGATTCCTATCTCGTGGCAGATGATGAAACGAGATAGAACCAAATCGGGCGGCGACTGTTGTTAACTTGGCGTGATAGAGCTGTAGCCAAGGATCCTGGGTCTTCCATCTTCCTTCGACTTGGTTTATGATTAGGGCAGAGTCTCCGTAGACTTCAAGATCTTTAGCTCCCCTTTGGAGAGCTTCTTCTAGGCCAGCAATACAGGCTTCATATTCCGCTGTATTATTTGAACATTCGAACTCCAACTTTATAGCCAGCAGAGTGTGAAAGTCAGCCGGATCGATTAACAAGATTCCTATGCCAAAGCCTCTTTTGTTTGCGGCTCCGTCAAAGAACATCTGCCAACAGGTGTCCTGGTCAGTGATTTCCAGGACACCTTCATCTGGGAAACCAGGCTCAGTTGCATCTTCGGCCTTGAAAGGTAGATTGGCTAAGTGGTCTGCAATGATGCTCCCTTTGATAGACTTGAGCATGACATAAGTTATGTCAAACTCGTTAAGAAGAAAAGACCACTTGGCTAGTCTGCTGGACAGTGATGGATTACCGAAGATGTATTTGATAGGGTCCATCCTGGATATGAGCTTGATGGACCTTCCTTGGAGATAGGTTTTGAGCCTTTGAGTGGCCCAGACTAGGCCGGTGCAGCTTTTTTCCAATGCCAAATAATTTAGCTCGCTTCCTTGTAGCTTCCTACTTATGAAGTATATGGTGTTTTCAATGTAGGAATCTTTTTTCTCTTGGGCGAGCATAGCCCCTACTAATGTGTCTGTGACGGTTAAGTATATGAGGAGGGGTTTATGTGTATGGGGTGGAGCTAGCATAGGGGGATTGGTAAGGTAGGCTTTTATTTTCTCGAAGGCTAGCCGGCACTTTGCGTCTTAGACTTGATCGGTATTCTTTTTTAGGAGTTTAAAGAGAGGCTCACAGGTGGTGGTCAACTGTCTAATGAAACGGTTGATGTACTGCAACCGGCCTAAGAAGCCTTTGACTTCGGTGGGAGTTTTCGGTTGTGGCATTTCTAGGATGGCTTTGATCTTTGTTGGCTCGATCTCGATGCCTTGCTCAGTTACTAAGAGTCCCAGGACATTGCCTTTGGTAACCCCAAATGTGCATTTGGTGGAGTTAAGCTTTATCTGGTGCTCCTTAATCTTTCGAAGAACTTCCAAAGATCTTTGATATGAGCACCGTTGGCGTCGCTGGAATGCACGATCATATTATCAACATAAACCTCCATCTCTTTATGGATCATGTCGTGGAAGAGGGTGGTGGCGGCCCTCTGGTAAGTGGCTCCGGCATTCTTTAATCCGAATGGCATGACAGTGTAACAATAAGTCCCCCAGGGAGTAGTGAATGAGGTCTTCTCCTGGTCTTCTGCTGCCATTTTGATTTGGTTGTAGCCCAGCATGCCGTTTGTGACGAAGGGCATCTACCACAATATCAATGTTGGGCAGGGGGAAGTCATCTTTGGGCGATGCTTTGTTGAGGTCGCGGAAGTCTACACAGATTCTGACTTTCCCGTTGGGCTTGGGAACGGTCACTATATTGGACAGCCAGGTAGGGTATTCGACTACCTGAATGAAGTTGACGCGCAACTGTTTCATGATTTCTTCTTTGACTTGTAGTAACCATTCTGGTTTGATGCGTCAGAGCTTTTGTTTGACTAGGCGAGCATCCGGGTATGTGGGAATCTGGTGCTCGACTATAGCTGGATCCAGGCCGGGCATATCTTCGTAGGACCAGGCGAAAATGTCTACGAACTCTTTGAGGAGATCAATGAGTGCCTTTCTTTACGGACCTTGGAGGTAGCTGCCGATTCTGATTTCTTTGACTTCATTGTCCAGCCCCAGGTTGATAGTGGATAGGTCTTCAGTAGCTGCTGATGAATGGCTCTGTTCTTGGTTCTCGACTGACTTTGCAAGCTCAAGTAGATAGTTTTTATCTTTTGGGTCCATTTTATTAAATGACTCATTATCATAATTATTATCATTTAATGTGTCTTTTAAAGTAGGTGCAACTAAGGAATAAGCAAAGACATTTATATTATTATTAAAAGCATACTGTACAGGGGTCCTTACATTGTTGAGGACCTTGGGTTTGAGATCCTCAACTATAGGTAGCGGATTGGTAGATGACCAATCCGTAAAGCTAGGGAAAGGAGTGGGGATAGTATATCCGAAACGGTCTACCAGGTCTGCGGGTGTCAGGAGCGGACCGGTCGTGGTGTACCAATTCTGTAGAGGCTTATCAGAGATAGACTCAAACTCAGCAGGGAGATTTTCATAATCAGTGCCTCTGTCTATCATGCCAGAAAGTTGTCCCCCAAATTTTCATTAGAAACTTCCTGGTTTAGAACTTTAAGCATCATGGTTTTCAAATCTTCGATGTCAGCCTCCATTTTGGCGGACGGGAAAGTTGGGTTTTGGTATATGCTGGTAGGATTAGGGAAGGCTGGGTTGTTTCTTGGCTGTGGTATCTGGTAAGGACTTTGGGTAGGATAAGGATTTTGGATAGAATATGGATTTTGGGTAGGATAGGGATATTGGATTGGATAAGGATTTTGGATAGGATAAGGATATTGGGCTGGATAAGGATTTTGGATAGAATATGGATTTTGGGTAGGATAGGGATATTGGATTGGTGGGTTTTGGGTAGTATATGGAGTCTGGGTTGGCGGGTTTTGGAAAGTATAGGGATTCTACGTTAGTGGGTTGGTGTTTGGTTAGCAAATTGGATTTGGAGGAACATGGAAGGTTGATGCTTCTCGGGGGACTGCAGGGGGAGGGATTTTCTCACCACTGGATTTTAAATTTTGCACCAGATTAGCCACTTAGCTCATTATACGATCAGTCAGTGCATCCAAATTTTGGTCTAGCCATTCCTGCATTGCCGGAGGTGGAACATACCAGGAGCCCGAATGCGTACCCATTTTCACTTTTTGCCATACCGCTCGGATCTCGTACCCTACGAGCGATTACGCCTCGTCTGGCGATACCTCGATCTCGATTACGTACTACTTTCCCGTATCAACCGACCAGTATTATCTCAGCCTTTCGAAATTCGGGCCAGGTTTCTGAGGAAAATGGGGTTTTGGAGGTATCAGAAGGCTGGCTGGAGGCTGTCTGGGCTTGGAGTACAACGTGCCTTTTTATTAGTATATTTTATTATTATTTATTTGTTCCCTACAATTGACCGGATAAGCACCCGCTTTATTTTGACAGTCTCAGGACTTTTCCTGGAACAGTGGATTCTTTCTCCAGAGTATAGGACCAACGTATTCCACCTGCCTTTCGACTCCCAGAGGGTGGTCCCAGGCGAAGGGCTTATACTCTTTCCAGGATCCACCATCCGAAATGGTCTAGGTCGAGCATCTGAGAATTATAAACCAGCCTCTGTTTGTTATTTATATTTATATTATTTTTTTTTGTGCGCACTTATTATATATATATATATATATATATATATATATATATATATATATATTTTGAACTTGCACATTTTTTTTGATATGCATATATATATATATATTTATTATTATTTTTGACAGGGGCTGATTCACGATTCAGAGATGCAAAAACCGGCCGGTCTGTGAAGTGTCCTGAGAAACTATATGCATTCTAACATTGGCTTATGCAGGGGGTAGGTTGGCCATGGTGTAGGGTAACAGTTCAGAATATATTTATATGCGTGCACGTGTGTGCGGTATCTAGAAAGCAGTAAAGTCTTTATTTATTTACAGATATATAAATAGAAAAATAAAACAGATATGACCAGTCTTGCTGTTATGTGTGGATTTTCTCGGCTTTTAGATTTGAGCACAAGCAAGCAGGCACACCATATTTAGAAATAGAAAGAAAAGTGGGGAAACTATCTATCCCTATTAATTACAAATTTTGGTCCTATGTCCCCAAAATAAAATGACATAATGAATGCATATATGTGCAAGTGTACAGAATAATAATAAGAAAAAGGAAATGAACTGAAATAAATAATAATACAGAGCCGGAAGTAAAATAAAGCTCCGGCTCTTTTGTTGTGTTGCCCGGAATTTATTTGTAACATATATATATATATATATTTTTATTTTTTTTTACTTTTCGAATTTTTTTTTTGAATATATATATATATATTTTTTGAAATATATTTTTTAATATTCTTAAACACACCTGTAACAGTTATCGGAACGAAACTGCTGCAAGATGGAGGATCATATCCACAAATGTAGACACAGATGTATAGGAACACTATATTCAAATGCATAAATTAATATAACAAGCATACTGCAGCCAGAAACAAATAAAAACAAAAAAAAGTTTTATTTTATGAGTCTAGCCCTCCATTTTATTTAAAATAAAACAACTCCCCAGCGGAGTCGCCACTGTGAGGTTCCTGGGTCCGACTCGCGCGCCCTTGGATAGGGGTGCGCGTACGTGCGGATGCGGGACACCACTGCTCTCGTTCCACCCTCCCTTGTTTAGGGGAAAACGAAATCAAAAGTGCGAGAGGAGTGCTGTCTATGTTAGCACGTTGGAATCTGCCTCGGTTGCCTTTAGTGGATTTTGTATCCAATATGGGAACTTATGGTTTCCCGCATCAAGTTATCCCTTTTTTAGGGGATACCAGGATATGGGAATGCATTACCCTTTCATTCTCATTTTCCCTTTTTAGGGAAAATGGAAAAGTGCAAAAAGGATATTGCGGCCCCACTATGGATTTTATTAAAAACAGCCTTATGGCCCGTTTCAGATCACTATGGGAGCTTTGGGTTTCCCGCATCAAGTTATCCCTTTTTTAGGGGATATCAGGATATGGGAATACATCACCCTTTCATTCTCATTCTCCCTTTTTTAGGGGAGAACGGAAAAGTGCAAAGAAGGAGTGCTGCGAGGCTCCACTGGATCTGAAAGTTTTAGAGTCGCCATCTTTATTTTAAGGCAAAATAAAGCAAAACCAAAAAAAAAAGAAAAATAAACCAGAGAAAAAGAAAACGGGTTTGGATGCTAAGTTACGAGTTAGGAAGGTGCTAGGCACCCAACTCGCCCTTTCGGTCTCAAAAGTGGTTTTTGGCTGAAGTATGCTTATTGTTATATTTATTTAGCAAATAAATAAAGTATTAAAAGACAGGAAATTAAAACAAATACATCCATGGCTACATTATTTACGGACTTGCAGCCATTTCCTTACAATAATTACAAATGCGTTTAAAAATATTTGGCCATTATAACGGCTCTTTTACATAATATTTCCTATTCTAATCCGGGCAGCACAACGGCTTATATCGACTACATTGTGCTGGATTTAAATAACAACTTTAAATAATAAATGACTGGAAAAGTAAATAAATAAATTAAATAACGCCCTTAAAGGCTTTACCTTTTAGAGCGGTGGTGTGCTCGCTCTGTCCTTCAGGGAGAGGGAGTCTTTTTTGTTGTTTGTTGTGTAGTTGTTGTTTTGATTTGGGCAGAGTGACTGCTTATTTCAGAGACTTTTAGCTTGTCTACTAGGGCAGAGTGACAGCTTATTTTGGTAGGTTTTGGCCTTTTTGGTTGGGCGGAATAACGACTTAGTTTTTTGGTTTTTCATATTATTACTCGGGCAGAGTAACGGCTTACTTTGGGATTTTTGGGTCGGGGAAGTGAGGTGGATACCTAACAACTAGGCTAGGGATCACTTATAACCTATGTATATTTATTTGGCGGAGTTTGGACGGGGTTTGGAGACTTTTAGGGGCTTCGCTCACCTATCTCACACATCTCGTACTAATATTTTGACAGAACAACGGAGAGACAGAGCTTCGTTGCGATTTTATCGCGAGCATTGTGCTACTGAAATGAGGAGCTGGGGCCTTCTATTTATAGTCAAAGAGTGGGGACTCATTCGGAATTCTTCAGTTTCCTTCAGCCGCTTCAATTGGTTGTACCGCGGGCTTCAAAATCTGCACTTTCGCTAAATCAACCCGCTACAGTGGAAGGCATGGCGCGGCCTAAAGTCCCTCCTGGCGCGGCACCCGTAGCAGCTTGTGGCGGCACCAAGGCCACTATTCAACTTTCATTTTGACACTTTCACCCCTCGTAATTCACTGTTTCGTGCATCCTACTTTGCCTTTCACATTTTTAACTCCTGTAACTTGACATTTGTTAAGTTTTAATAGTTCTTGAGAACTTATGTCAGAGTCACATACCAGGGGTACGAAATTGGGGTTTCTATAGTGACAGAAGGAGGGAAAATATCATAAGGACATAGCTGGTCCGCCTAACGAAAGAGGAAGAAACTTGGGCTTTGACTCACGGTGAGTCGGGTCGAAATAACGAAGGAGGAAGGAACTCAGGGATAGTACCGGGTGGGTATTCGTGCATTGTGGACACATTCCTCGCCACCCGGTTAACCCAACCATAAAAATCAGCCTGGTCGGCGCACATTTGTGCCAACTGTTGATTAATCATTTGTTGCTCTAATGAGAGCTCCTCTTGCCTATTGGAGATGGCCTCCAAAGGATCCACCTCCTCCTCAATATGAGCCTCCCCTTGAGGCTCCTCATGTTGTCCCTTCTCATGTGGCTGGCACGGGTGATCAAAAAGAAGCATCGTAGTAATGTCGGGTACTGCTCGAACTCTCTCAGAATCTGGAGTCCAAACAAACCCAAGATTAATTATAAACACTAAAAACTAAGTATTACACACTAAAATCGGAGTCAAATCCGTCCTCTTGCTTGTGGCTACATGGCTTGTATTTATACTAATGTGTTCGGGGGAAGGAGTTACAATTAGGGTACAACACCCGTTCATGATTTTGGAAGGGCTTGCGGGGGCAAGGTCTTCAATGAATGCGACCGCAAGGCCTTGGCTCAATTTTAGTTTACGTACTGTAGACCTTGGAGGGGTAAGGTTCCTTACCCTTGCATCCGCAAAGGGTTTCAATTTTCTTCTTCATCATCTTTTAAACTTCAGCACTTTGCACCCTTCCTTTATTCTTCACTATAAGCCTTGT
The DNA here is from genome assembly GCA_013146195.2 of Codonopsis lanceolata. Lineage (NCBI taxonomy): Eukaryota > Viridiplantae > Streptophyta > Magnoliopsida > Asterales > Campanulaceae > Codonopsis > Codonopsis lanceolata. The sequence continues at coordinate 24,453,325 of CM028379.1, read as the reverse complement.
AAATCCCATAATTTCACCTAAAACACTAAAACTCACAATAAAGCTCAAAAACACATATTAGTAGCCAAAAGCCTCGTGGAATTGCTATTTCTAAGCTATAAAAATACCCAATAGATGCGTATAAAACATATCTATTAGTAAGGTACAATAGTAGGGGTTTGTGTGTATGAGGGGGAGCTAGTACTAGAAGGCTAGCTAGGTATTCTTTAACCTTTTTCAAAGGCGAGCTGGCTTTCTGTATCCCAGACTATGTTAGTAGCTTTCTGTAGCAATTTGAACAGTGGCTCGCACATGGTTGTCAACTGTCTAATGAAACAACAGATGTACTGTAATCTGCCAAGGAACCCTTTGACTTTGCTCGAAGTCTTTGGTTGCGGCATATCTGTAATGGCTTTTACTTTTGCAGGTTCTATTTCAATTCCCTACTCGGTTACCATAAAACCTAGCACCTTTTCTTTGGTTTGGTCGGGTTGAGTTTCATCTAGTGCTTGCATAACCTTTCGAAAAATTTACGAAGGTCTCTGATGTGGGCACCATCTGTTTCATTTGAGCGAATGATCATATCATCCACATATACTTCTATTTCCTTATAGATCATGTCATGGAAAAGGGCAGAAGTAGCTCTGTAATACATAGCCCCAACTTTTTTCAACCCGAATGGCATAACTGTGTAACAGTAGGTTCCCCAAGTGGTAATAAAGGATGTTTTCTCCTGATTGGCTGTCGCCAATTTGATTTGGTTGTATCCAAGCATGCCATCCACAAAAGACCTTACTTTGTGTGATGTTACAACGTCTACTACCATGTCAATGTTTGATAGTAGGAAGTCATCTTTCAGAGATGCTTTGTTGAGGTCGCGAAAATCGACACAGATCCGAACCTTTCCATTGGGTTTCGGTACTGTTACAATGTTGGATAACCAAATTGGATATTCAACCACCCGGATAAACTTCACATGTAGTTGTTTCATGATCTCTTCTTTCACTTGGAGAGACCACTCAAACTTGATTCTGTGCAGTTTTTGTTTAGTGGCTTGACATCAGGGTATGTCGGGATTCTATGCTCAAAACTATGGCTAGATCCAATCCAGGATTGTCTTCAAATGACCATGCGAACACATCTGTAAACTCTGTCAGTAAACTGATCAAAGTTGTTATGTCATTCCCTTGTAGATAACTGCTTATTCGGACTTATCTGACCTCATGGTCCAGCCCCAAATTGGCGACAGACAAGTCTTCTTCTGTTGCTGCTGATCTGTGCTTTCCCTGTCGTTTGACCAACTAGGAGAGCTTGATTAAATATTTTTTTATATCTTTTGGGTCCACTTTGTTAAGTAATTCATTATTAACTGGTTCAATTATGTTTTTATTATGTTCAGTTAACTCATCTTTTAACAAATTGGCAACCAAGGAGTACATGCAAATACTGAGACTTTCATTAAAAGGGGAGGTTATATGGTTGGCTATTTCATTAAGGTCTTCAGTAGTAAGATCCTTGATATGGGTATTAGGAAGCAGGTCGGTAGGTGACCAGTCCATGGCATAAGGGATATGAGGGGGTATGGTGCATCCAAAACGATCAACGAGGTCTGCAGTAGTCAAGAGAGGCCCTGTGGTGGTGTACCAATTCTGCAATGGACTATCTGTGATATCCACAAATTCCGTTGGTGGTTCGACATAGTCATCACTTCCGTGCATCATCCCCAAGAAGCTATCTCCTCTGAAATCACCGCTAAGCAATGCTAAAGTATAATCATCCTAATCTATTGTCTAAGTATTTTCAACTGTTATGGCTCTGTATGCATGATCACGAGGTTCAAGGACTATTTCTTCGATCTTATCTATAGTGATACTTACATCTTTGAATGTCTCCCAACCGGGTTGCTTCTTGTAGTTATGATCAACCCATGGCTCTGGAAACATGAGGTAGGCGATCTCTTCACCTTTCTCGACAAAATAACCATTTAGGGTTTTCCTGTATGGTCGTAAGGGAGGGTCTTGGTAAGGTTGCTTTTCACGTTCTGCCTTACTTCACTCAAGTTTCTCTTTCATGACACTGGCTAACTCCACTGGTGTAGGATTATATCCTAGACCAAAAGGTGGGATACATTCTTTAATCTCTTCTTGGACTAAGTAAGTCAGCCCCTGTTTGTTTTTTCCAAGCTCCAGTCCTAGCATGTATTTCATCTTTCCCAACATGTTTAGCGGGACTATCTCTCCACCAACTATAATGTTTTTCCCTGTGATGTCAATTTCTCGGGCATGTTTAATGGCGTTGATTCTGGCTTGAGAGATGACTTCAAAGCCACTGAAGAAAATTCCAGTGTAATAACGTTCTATGTCTAGGAAAGGGACGTCTCTCTTTTCTTTACTTTCTACGACCTTATCGGTAAGGATAATTAGTATGTGGTTATCGTGGATAAATTTAATCTTTTGGTGTTGAGACAAAGCTACCCCTTTTACTTCGTGAATCCATGGACGTCCCAACAGTAAGTTGAAAGTAGCTGGAATATCGAAGACTTGGAATTCTACTGGCATGGTAAGAGGTCCAATTGTCATTGCTAGCGTTACCACCCCCCTAAAACGCAGCGACTGGTGTTATCATAGGCTTTCACTGTCTGCGATGAGGGGGTTAATTCTAAGATTTTTATCCCTAGTTTGGCTAATGTACTTGCAGGGCAGACATTCAGAGACTAGCCATTATCTACCAGGACTCGTGGTACCCTATTTTCCATAATTTCGACGATGATGTGGCGAGCATGAATTTGATCGATTCCTTCTTTTGGTAGATCAAGGTCAGTGAACATGATCACATTTCCAAAGTGAATGTTCCATGTCATTTGGGTTAACTCATCAAGAGAGGTTTCAATAGGGATAACTTCTTGACTCAAAGACTTGGCCAGAGTGTCGTGATGTCATTTGGAGGCACATAACAAGCCCCATATTGATATGTTGGCTTGCGTATTTTTCATTTGGGCTAGTAGGATATCTTCCATTTCTCTAGCCCTAGGGTTGGTCTCTTTGTCTTTGCCAGAGTGATCACCAACTTCTTGGTTTGGCTGGTATGCACAACCTAATCTGGTAAGATGACTGACGTTCCCACCTATCCAAGTGGCTTCCTTTAAGTGGTTCACTTTTCCTTGAGGTGTACTTTGATTGTCCAGTATAACATCCCAAGAGAGCATGTTACAATCTAATTTTGTTTCTTTTGCAGGTGCAGAGATGACAATATCGAAGGTTCTTTATCATTCATACACTAAGCAGACGGATAATTTTGTACATTAATGATTGCATCGATCTGAGGTGGAGGGTTGTTCTCTGTACTTGATACTGTTATGATCTTTCTGTCAATGAGGTCTTGCATGGCATGCCTCAGCAGGTAGCACTTGTCAGTGAGGTGTCGTGACAACGATGGTATTCACAATACTAAGAGGGGTTCCATTTCTCGGGTAATATGCTTGGGGGTTTATAACTCTCGAGTGGTTTGAGTTTGCCGCGGGTCCAAAGTATTCTAAAGACGGCATACCTTGGCATAGGTAGAGCATCATAATGTCTTCCTTTTTATGTTTTTTATTCCCTTTTAGATGGGATGAAGAAGTTGGCTGGGACTTGATTGCTGAGTAGTATAGTTGTGATTCTGTCTTCTATCTTTGACTGGAGCATTATTGTGCAAAGGACACACATGCGTTTCCTGTTGGGGGTTCTGACCCATTCTGGTGAGTTTCATGCAGAGAGGTTTCACTGGTTCTCCCAATTGGGGCTCGGGGGAACATTGATTGGGCGAAAGCTGTTGTATATGAGCAAGGTAACTTTTTGGGTCATTGGTAGGGATGTTTTTTGGTGGCATGTGCCATGGTCCGTGGTAAGAGAGGGTTATGTCAGTGTTTTGGGGTAGGGTATCTTGAAAAGGAGAGCTGTAAGTGTTTGGGATGTTGTCATTTGGGGTGAGAGGTCTGATGTTTAGGTGAGGTGAGCAAATACCAAATGTGTTGGTATTTGGAGGGACGGCCTTTTCTGTGGGTATCTTGGTTTTTGGGAGAAAGATGGACTTGTTAGCTGGAGGTTGCAGACACTTGATTCGCTGCGAAAATTGGATAAGGATTTCCGTTAGGCTTTCTAGCAAATTCTCGACTGAATAGTCTATTACCCTATTCATGTGGGTATTCAATTCTCGACCCAACCAATCCTGGAATTCGGGATTTGGGGCATATCCGGGAGCATGTATTTCAGGGTTAATGGTAGTCTATTTATCTTCGGAAGTCATTCTAACTGAATTTGTTTGCACTGAATTGATCTCGGTATTCAAACCCAAATTTGTACTGTTTGAGCTGTCCTAAGTGAGTGCACGTGTGTGAGTCAGCTAGAAAAGCTGGTAACTTTTTACAGTAATATAAAGCAGTAAAAATGTCTTGTCTTTCTTGTTTAGTGTGGATTCTCTATGCTGATTAGTTTGAATCACATGAGGGACAAAGCGAGCGCGTCAGACGGCCATTCCAACAATAAATAGAAAGAAAAGTGGGGAAACTATATATCCTTATTATTACATTTTGATCCTAATCCCCAAAATAAAATTGACATAATAAAATAATATTTACATGTAAGACATTTTGCCAGCATAAAATGTAAATTACAAATGTTGGTTGCAAACGCAAACAGTAACATCACATTAATATCACAGTAATATCAACAGAGCATGCACATATGTATTGATTGACAAAGCAATTAATATTTCCAACACATATATATACATGTATAAAATAAAAATTGAGATTGCGCGTAAAAGCATGTTAAGCATATGAAAATAATTTATTAACCCCAAAGAAAAAATTTAGTCTAGCCCTCATTTGTTTTTTTATATTTTAAAAAAAAACAATTTTCCCAGCGGAGTCGCTACTGTGAGAACCCCGTTTTGCGATCCCCCCCCTCCCGCGCGTGAAAGCGAGTTGCTTTGAAACATTTAAGCACGTAGAATGCGTCAGGTCTCGTTGTTGACCCTAAAATATGTATGTACATAGTCGCCACCTCTATTTTAAGATTAAATAAAGAAAAACCAATTATTCCAGAAAATAAATAGGTTCGGAGGCTAGGTTACAAGTTGGGAAGGGGTTAGCACCCAACTCGCCCTTTCGGTTTCAGTTTAGGGTTTTAAAATAAGCTTAACATGCTTTTATATCATATAGTATAAAAGAAGTGTTTATTATATATATTTATGTTGAAAATGAAATTACTTTATTTAATGTTATTTGGGCATAATAACGGGTATGTATGTTTGCGTCTAGATATTAAATATATATGTACATTATGCATTAATATATATGTATATATAATGTAAATAAAGTAATGATGCATATTATAAATACATGATGTATATATATATATATATATATATATATATATATAGCATGCATGCAAACATACATCATGTATTTATAAACATGCATCATTACTTTATTTACATTATTATTAAATAACATTACTATTTACATAGCATGCATGGTATTAATATTCTACATTATTATTATTTATATAACATGCATATTGTGATATTTTATATTAACGGGAAAGACGATAAATTTATACTTACATCTTGTAGCGTGTAAGTCTGACCCGTAATATACGCCTAGGATTTAGCCCACTAGACGCTCAAAGATTCTTATTGTGGTTCCCCTGTCTTTTCGGGAAAAGGAGTTTTTTTTTTTAATATTGTTGTGGTGCTACGAAATGTGATTGTTGTGGGATGCGTTTGCTGCGGGTATGGCTGTTGTGGGTGCGGGTATTACTGCTGTGGGTATTGCTGCGGGTATTGATGCTGCGGGTATGATAGGTGAAGGGTGCCTACTGGGGCTTTTGCGGATTTTATATCGTCGATGGGTGGTGAGAATGAGAGTGCCCGAAGACCTCTATTTATAGGCACTGTGAGTTCCTTGATTTATAACCGATTCCCCCGTTACCGAGAAGCGGGTGGTTTCAAAATTAGCCTTTAGGAGCGTGGAATACACCCGGCCTCATTGTGGACTCAAAATATTAAAATAGAGTCGCCATCTTTATTTTAAGGAAAAATAAAGAAAAACCAAATGTAACCAAATTTGCAAAGGGTTCAGAGGCTAATTTACGAGGTGGGAAGGTGTTAGGTACCTAACTCGCTCTTTCGGTCTCAAAATAGTTTTTTGGCTAAAATATGCTTTTGTTATATTTATATAACATATGAAATAAAACATTTAAATATACATATATCTGTACATATATTATTACAATACTTGCCACAACTTCCTTTCGGGAGGTGCAAATATATTATAAAACTTTGGCCATAATAACGGCTCTTTTTAGTGCTATTTCCTTATAAAGATTCGGGTAGCACAACTACTTATATTGCTTACATTTTGGTAATCTAAATAGCACTTTTATATCAATAAAACTTTTAAATGACCTACCTTTTGAAGCAGGGGGGGGGGCGTTATCCCGTACCAACTATCTTCTGGCAGGCTTAAGGTGCGCTCGCTCTATCATTCAGGGAAAGGGAGTCTTTTTTTTGCTGCTTTTGTTTCTTTTAGGCCTCGCGAACCGGGCGGAGCAACTGTCTACTTTTTTGCTGTTGTTTGTTTGCTGGTGCCGGAAATTTGGCAGAGCAACTGCTTGCTTTTCGCTGATTTGGTGTTTGGATTTGGGCAAAGCAACTGCTTGCGTAACTGCGTGAACGGTGTGTGAAATGTGTGTTCTCACTGCTTTTAAATTATGAAGCCGGGGCCTCGTATTTCTAAGCTGGGAGAGGACTTCCTTCGCGGTTAAGATTTCTCTTTCTGTGCTTCATCAGCTTGTATCGCGCGTTGAGAAAATTGCACTGAAGACAAAATGCTACAGTACTGGAAGCACGGTTGGGCCCCACCCACAATGGAAGTGGGGGTGGCTCCCAAAGACACTTTGGGTGGTGCCAGGGAGGTCCTGGGCAATTCCTAGGGCCTCTTTTGTTCTGATTTTTGGCACTTTGGCCCCCTGCAATTCAATGTTCATGCATCCTTTCATTTCTTTTGCATTTTTTGCAATCTAAACCTTATAACTTGACATTTGTTAGCTTTTTAACAGGTCTTGATATTTCATGTCATGTTACATACTAAGGGGTACGAAATTGGGGTGTCTACAGAGCCCCTCAACGATGGAGTTTACGGGTAAACCGAAACTTACCAAGTAAACGAACATCGTTGATAAGAAATAGACTCCTAAATTTCGTGGAAATTATAATGGGGAGAGATGCAATATGTGGCAGTTTATAGATGCGACTGTTTAGGATGCAATTCAAATCTCACATACCCTAGAAATATTTAGTCGGTTATAACAGGTTATCGTGGTTTTTCAGCAGATGTGCAATAAAATGCTTTGATGGTCGCACCTACCGAAATAGGCTGCCTACGTATCCCTTTTCAGGAATCAGACCAAACGTAGTTCGGCCTCATGCAAACAAACAACAACACTGGGTGGGATGGATGTGATCCTGATCATTCCACGTCCCGGGGTTATGCCCCTTGAAGAGATGATCCAACTCAAATTACAAATAAAATGCAACCTGATCATTCCATGTTCCGGGGTTCGCACCCCTTGAGGAGATGATCCAACTCAAACTGGATGGGATACCTGATTATTCCACGTCCCGGGGTTCGCACCCCTCGAGGAGATAATCCAACTCAAACTGGATGGGATTTGATCATTTCCACGTCCCGGGGTTATGCCCCTTGAGGAAGATGATCTTACAATTACTCTTAGAAAGTAGGAAATTTGATTATTCCACGTCCCGAGGTTCGCCCCTTGAGGAGATAATTCTATTGCTAATCCTAGAAAGCAATAAACTTGATTATTCCACGTCCAAGGTTTGCACCCCTTAAGGAGATAATCTCACAACAATTTTCAGATAGAATGCAAGAAACTGATTATTCCACGTCCCGGGGTTTGCACCCCTTGAGGAGATAATCTCACAACAATTTTTTAGATATAATGCAAGACACAGGTAAAATGTAAACACTTTACCTTTCTTTGCATTGCTTTCATTTATTTATTTTTTTCTTGCTGCATTTTTTCTTTTGCTCCTGTAGGCATCTTGATGGGAATTTGAATGACATAATTTTTGATTTTCTGACTTTCTTGCGGCTATTATGTTGGGGATATAAACTTTTTCTTGACTTTTGATGGATGGCCGTCCCTTTTTGTCAACAAAGCTAATTTTGTTAACATTCCGTTAAGGCTTCATGGCCATTTTGCAATTTCAGCAAACTTGGAAGTTTAAGTGCTACATTTGAACTTTGGAGGGGGTGGGAGTGAAACTTCCCAATTTCATTCCTTCTTATTACGGGATGGAAGCAGAAGCAGCAGCAGCAAACATTTCTTTCTTCTTCCTTCGTTCCTTTTCCTCCATTACTGCCGACAAGCATTTCTTCTTCATTTCTTTGCCTTTCCTCGATTTTCTTTCGCCAAATCAATTGTTTTGCATGCCAGATGGCTTCCTCTTCAAGATCTAGGAAGGGAAAGGCACCAATGCACCCGGAATCGAGCGAGGAACATCTGGAATTTCCTCCTTTAAGCCGAACTGTTATCAAGTATTGGTATTCTAAGGATGACTGGGGAAACATTCTTCGATATCGATACACCCATGTCTCAAATCTTCAAAATCCCGTTGTAAGTTTCCTTCTTTCACAAACCCATTTGGTTGATTTCTTAGATCTGTCGGATTTCTTGCTGTTTTGGGCTTTTGGAGTATACCTGTTCTTGATTTCAATGCTTATGAATGCAATTTTTATGCTAAATGATGCAATTTGACAATTATAACATAGCAAAAATATGAAATTCGTGCTATTTAATTTTGCGATGCATACTCGAGCAATTGGCACTATTTGATTCTGCGATGCATATTTTATGTAAATGATCAATTTTGACTATATGATGCATGCTTGGGCTAAAAAAATATTTTTAGATGATGCGTGCTCATGCGATATATTATTCAGACACTTGGTGCATTTTTTCAGATATAGATTTTTTTCCGGGTACATGCATATGCTGCAAGTATATTTTCCTATGCAAAATATAACATAAATATTTTCTTTTTCATGCCTGCAACATTTTTATTTTAATAATGTAATATGCAAATATTTGGAGATAAATGTGTATGGCAGATGCTAAAGCATGCATGTATATCGTATTTTATCATTAATGCATATATTATATTATGCATGAAATGCAAGTGCGAATGCATTATAAAAATATTAATGCCTGCTAGAATGCAATATGGATATAATATATATATATATATATATATATATATATATATATATATATATATATATATATATATATATATATATATATATATATATAATTTTTTTTGTGTATGCAAAAATGCAACATGGATATTTATATGTACACATTATATTATATATTTTCAGATTCATACATGCATGAAATGCAACATTTATTTTAAATGCCTATATTCAGATGCTAAGATAACATAATGCATGCCATTATTCATTCTTTTTTTTTATATGCATAGTAAGAATGGTACAATATTATGGCATGCATGAGAGGCTTAATAAAAAGGATAAGAATTTTACCTCATCTTTCTTTCTAATTATGAAATGTCACTTTCTTACTTTCAGGCACGTAGGACTCTTACCAGAGTTCGGGCCAGTTGTGATAAGGTTGCTGTTATTTATAACTCAATGCCTTTGAAGGGATAGCTCTTGGTGGAATATACTGGCTTCGGAGTATTCTTGCTGGCTTTTCGCCCTTTCCGTAGCTACATGTCTATTTTCGAGGTTTTGAGGGATTATTGGTGGGACACCACCCACACTTTCCACTTTAGCTGGGAAGAAGCGACTTTGACTCTCTGTGATTTTGCCGCAATCACATGCATTCTTACTGGCATCGGTAGGCCTTTAGAGCCAGATTATACTCTCAGGCATCAGCATGACGTGGTCGAGGACCTTTTGGGCTTCAAGCCAGAGTACAAACTTGCTGATGAAATCCGTATTGGTAGCGTCAAAAGTTGGATGGAACAACATGTCGTGCAAGTGGATAATGACAATGATGAGGCCGTAGCTCGTGTTACCAGGGAATTTCCGTTTTTCTTTTTGGGGATGTATTTATTTGCCAACTCATCCACCACTTTACGGGTTTCTGTCTTGGGATGCCTTCGAGATCTAGACCGTGTTGCCGAGTATGATTGGGGGTAGGTGTGGGTTCCCCGGAAACGTGCTCCCGCGCCCTGCGCGCCCTTGGATAGGGGTGCGCGTCCGTGCGGATGCGGTGACATCCACTGCTCTCGTTCCACCCTCCCTTGTCTAGGGGAGGACGAAATCAAAAGTACGAGAGGAGTGCTTTCGGAATAGCGCGTTTGAATGCGCCTCGGTTGCCTTTAGTGGATTTTGATCCAATATGGGAGCTTTGGGTTTTCTATGTCAAGTTATCCCTTTTTTAGGAGATACCAGGATATAGGAATGCATCATCCTTCTATTCCCATTCTCCCTTGTTTAGGGGAAAACATGAAAGTGCAAGGAAGGAATGTTGCAGCGCCCCCACTATGGATTTTATGAAAATAGCCTTATGGCCTATCTCGGATCACTATGGGTGCTTTGGGTTTTCTACGTCAAGTTATCCCTTGTTTAGGGGATACCAGGACATAGGAATACATCACCTTTCCATTCCCATTCTCCCTTGTTTAGGGGAGAACGTGAAATTGCAAAGAAAGATGTTGCGAGGCCCCACTGGATCCAAAATGTTTTAGAGTCGCCATCTTTATTTTAAAAAATAAATAAAGCAAAACCAAAAAAAGAAAACCAGAGATAATGAAAACGGGTTCGGAGGCTAAGTTACGAGTTGGGAAGGTGCTAGGCACCCAACTCGCCCTTTCGGTCTCAAAACGGTTTTTGGCTAAAGTATGCTTTTTGTTATATTTATTTAACAGATAAATAAAGCATTAACTGCCTACAAATACATCCATTACATCTATATTATTTACAGACTTGCAACCCTCTCTTTTACAAATAATCACAAATATACTTGAAAATATTTGGCAATAATAACGGCTACATTTAGTATTATTTCCTAACTAAATCCGGGCAGCACAACTGCGTATATATTTACATTGGACCGGATTGGAAATAATACTTTTATAAGTAAAGACTTTAATGAATAAACAAAGCAAATAATTACAAATATATCTGAAAATATTTGGCCATAATAACGGCTATATTTAGTACTATTTCCTAACTAAATCCGGGCAGCACAACTGCTTATATATCTACATTGGGCCGGATTGGAAATAATACTTTTACAAAATGAAAGACTTTAAAATAAAACTTACAGACAGCCTAGGGTGTGCTCGCTCTGTCCTCTCGGGAGAGGGAGACTTTTATTGCTACTGCTGATGTGATTCGGGCAGAGTGACGGCTTAGATATGGTGTTTTTTGCTCACTCACTCGGGCAGAATGACGGCTTAGTTTTTGTGGTTTTGGTTTATTTGGTTGGGCGGAATAACGGCTGATATGGGTTGTTTTTCAGCCTATTACTCGGGCAGAGTAACGGCTTACTTTATGATTTTTGGGCCGGAGAAATAGGGTGGATACCTAGCTGGGGTGCTAAGGCTCACTTCTACCGGTTGGTTTTGTGTTTGGAAGAGGTTTGGCAGGGTTTCAAGGCTTTTTGAGGTGATCGCTCACTATCTCACATCGCTATCTATTTCTCCAGCGTAACGATAACGCGGAGAATTTTATCGAAGGAATTCTGTTGTGAAATGAGGATTTGAGAGCCTCTATTTATAGGCTGAATTGAGGACACAGAAGGAAATAAATTTCCTTCTTCATGCATCTTTTGTTTGTACATCGCGCAGAAGACTTTGGGCTTTACGGCGAATGATCAGTGCACTATTGAAGAAACTGGGCGTAAAATACCAAACTGGGCGCCATGCCCAATTTGCATGGTGGCCATGCCCATTTTGAAACTTTGCTCTTTTTGTGCACTTTGGTCCCTGCAGTTCGTCCTTTTGTGCATCCTGCCTTGTCCTTTTGCACTTTTGACCCTGTAACTTGACATTTGTTAATGTTTTAACAGGTCTTGATATTTTATATCATGTCACATACGAGGGGTACGAAATTGGGGTGTCTACAGAGCCCCTCAACGATGGAGTCTACGGGTAACCCGAAGCTTACTGAGTAGACGAACACCGTTGATAAGAATAGACTCTCCACTTTCGTTCAATTGTAAAACGAGGGAGAAAGATGCGGCAGGATAGCAGTTATAATGCAGCAATGAATCAAACCTCCATATCCTAGACATTTTTAGTCAGTTATAGCAGGTTATCGCAGTTCTTAAGAAGATATGCAAATTGAATGCTCTGATGGTCGGACCTACTAATGTAGGTTGCCTACGTATCCCTTAATAAAAGGAATCAGACCAAACGTAGTTCGGCCAAATCCTAAACCATCATTCATGCAACGGTGGTGCCTATCGAAATAGGCTGCCTACGTATCCTTATACAAGGAATCAGACCGAGACGTAGTTCATTCAGCTGGGGACTAAATGCTGCGGTGCAAGTGCGGCAATACTAAATGAGCAAGTGCATGCAAAGCTTTATCAAATGAGTGCTGCAAAGGTAAATAACGTGTTGTGTTTGGTCGCATCTACCGAGATAGAATGCCTACGTATCCTTAGCCAAGGAATCAGACCAATCGTAGCTCGCCTGTGGCTGTGCAGAGTGAATTGTTTCCTAGGAACTCAGCCTCTACTGGAGAACAAGACCTTTCCCTATAAATCCGGGGCTGCGTACCCCTTAAAGGAAAGTTTCCCACACAGCCAATGAATGGAATGCATTGCCTCCTCAGGAACTCAGCCTTCAACGGAGAACAAGAGCTTTCCCTATTAATCCGGGGCTGCGTATTCCTTAAAGGAAAGTTTCCAAACATTTATCAAATGCACTGCTAAAAAGGAAAATACCTTCCTTTCCTTTACCTTTGCCATGCCCGTGCGGCAAATTCTTCTTCTTGTTGCTTTCTTTGCCGCTTCGCTTTATCTTTGTTCTTTCTTTGCTTCTTCTCGGGATTTTTCTTTTGTCACCATTCCAGCCCTTGCTGGAAAATCTTTTCCCCAGTTCCGCTTATGTTTTCGGCTTTAGCTGGAAAATTTTCTTGATGCTGCTGCATTTTTCTTTACTGCTCCTTCTAACCTTGGTCAGAAACTTCCTTTCCTTGTTGCCGCATCTTTTGGTACCAGTTGAAATCATCTTTTCTTTGCTGCTGTTTTCTTTTTGCTCCATTCTCTAGCTTCAGCCGAAATTTTTTTCTTCTGCCGCCGCATTTTTTTGTTGCATGTACCTGAAAATTTTTCCTTTCTTTTCTTGTACATGCATTTGCCCCTCTCTCGATTTTTTTTGTTTTTTGTTTTTTATTTATTTTGTTTTTTTTATTCTGCATGCCTGCCACTTTTCTTTATTTGCATGTTTATTACCTCTTTTTTTTTCTTTCTCTTCTTTTTTTTTATTTGGTCCGCCTGAATATACTTCAGATTTGCTAGATTTTGGCACTGTTTGGCACTTTTGAAGCATTCATGGCTTTATTATTAATGCTTATGCATGTCCTATCTATGCCTAAATGATGCAATTAAGCAATGATGCATGAAATTTATATGATTTATATTTGTGATCCATGATTGAACTAATGGTCACTATTTGACCTTACCATGCATGATTTATACTATAAATGCAGATGGGGCTACATGATGCATGCTTATGCTGCAGGGATATAGTGAATGCCATAAAAATATTTATTTTCATGGTTGGTGGCATTTTATTTTCTTTTTAGCGCACCTCTAATGCAGCTTATTGGATAATAAATGCATATGATGGATGTATGTACTACTTTATTTAATGCAAATGTGATGCCTAAAAATTACAGGATGCTTATTAATATGATGCATGAGTATTCTTTATTCTATCATGCATGCAATAATGCAAAATGTAGTACATATATTTAAGATGCAAAATGCATTTTTACAATGCCTATAATGCAGAAACGTTTATCTAGATGCAAAACAATACATAAAAAAATTTTGTTTTTTTTTTGTTTTTGTTTTTTTTGTTTTTTGTTTTTGTTCTTTAAAAACCTGTACAAACATTTACAATGCAATATAATTTTATATGATGCAAAAAAAAAAAAAACACATGCAGACTCAAAACGCACGCACAAAGCAAAGCTATACCGACCTAACAGGTAATGGCACGCTGTTTCTCCAAAATGGATTTTAAAGGAATATACCTTCGGGTTTGAACATGCTTCCCTTTCTCTCTTTTTCTTTTCATGATGTGTGGCGAAAGAAAAAGTCAGTCACTTCCTGCTGTTCTCGGCCATATATTTGTTGCAGGGCTACACTTGGCATAAAGCTATTTTCATAACCCCTGCATTTTTCTTCACAATCAGACAGAGCAGCAATGAATGGGCGAAATCCAAATCGTCCGACTGTTTCAGGACTATGGCAACGCATATGATGAATAGGACGAGGACACTTCTGGTGTTTCTCATTCTGATGAGACTGATTCTTTTCTGTGCCTTGCAGAAGAAGTACATGGACCCGCCCGGGCGGACACCGCAGGCACTGATGGACTGCTCCGGGGCTTAAGCTGCAAATGAAGGATAGTTTTGGGGGAAACAAAGGGGGTAGAGGCAATACTAGATATGTACAGGCAATTAATGTATAACCTAAATTTTTTAGCAATTATTCCTAAGTTGCACCTTGGGACCCAAAATTTTTATATTTTAGTGTTTTATTGAGAGCTTCCTGTCGTGGTTTTTCTTTTTCTTCTGTCAGTCGAGCCCATTTGATCTGGAGGTAGGATGTTGAGGTTTCAAAGAGTGCCTTCACTCTCCTTATTCTCCTGATATATATATATTTTATTTGGCTCTAACTTTTGCCTAGGCTGCCCTTTCGGGTTTTCAACCTAGCGAGCCTTTATTTCTCCTTTTTTTTGGCTTTTTTTTTTTTTTTTTGGCTTTTTTTATATGCCCTAACTTTTTCCTAGGCCACCCTTTCGGGTTTTCAGCCTAGCGGGCTGAAGAGGGAAGCACTTGCCGGATAGGGTGTCTCAAGCATAATACCTTTGAAGCTCGTTGAGATTGGAGGGTTGAACAAAGTCTTTTTTTTCCTGGCTCGCGAGGAATATGGCACCTCCTGATCGGATCTCTTTGACAATATACTGCACATCGTGGAAGAGAGTGGTAGCAGCCTTTTGATGAGTAGCCCCAGCATTTTTGGTCCAGGTGACATGATATGATAGCAGTAGGTCTCGCAAGGGGTGGTGAATGAGGTCCTTTCTTGGTCTCCTGCTGCCTTTGATTTGACTATGGCCCAGCATGCTGTTGACGGAGGATCTGACTTTCTGAGCAGCAACGGCGTCTACCACAATATCAATATTGGGTAGAGGGAAATTATCTTTGGGTGACACCTTGCTGAGGTCGCGAAAGTTTACACAGATCCAGACTTTCCTGTTGGGCTTGGGAATGGTCACTATTTCGATAGCCAGATCGGGTATTTTTCTCTTTTTTTTTCTTTTACTCTCTTTTCTTTTATTTCCTTCCCTTTTTTTTTGTGCTCTTTTTTTTTTTACCCGAATGAAGTTGACGTGCAGCTGTTTCATGCTTTCTCATTTTTTTTTAGCTTGTAGTGACCATTCTGGCTTGATGCGGTGGAGCTTTTGTTTGATCTGCTGAGCATCCGGACATGTGGGGATCCGGTGTTTGACTATGGCTGGGTCTATCCCCGACACATCTTAATAGGACCAGGTAAACATGTCCACGAACTCTTTGAGGAGATCCATGAGTGTTATCCTTTTCAGAACCTTGCAGGGAGTTGCCAATTTTGATTCCTTTGATTTCATTGTCCAGCCCCAGATTGATAGTGGGTAAGTCTTCAGTTGATGAATGATGTTGTCCCTGGTGCTCGACTGACTTTACAAGCTCAAGCAAATAATCTTTATCTTTTGGGTCCTTTTAAATGACTCATTATTATAATTATTTAATGTGTCTTTTAATGCAGGTGCAACTAAGGAATAAGCAAAGACATTCAGATTATTATTAATAGCAAACCGTACAGGGTTTATTACATTATTGGGGACCTGGGGTTTGAGATCCTCAATTTTATGGAGTGGATCGGTAGATGACTGATCGATGTTTTATTTTATCTATTTCCTTGCAAGTGTACAAGACTATTATAGAATAGACTCGGAAGCAAGGGTCGAACCCACAGAGACAAGTGATCACGAACAGTGCGATTATTGATAGCAAATTATTAACCTAAGGGGGGTTTTTATGTTTAATTCTACTCTAAATTACTAGTTATAGATGTTTAACTAATTAGACAGTAATAGCAGATATGAAGATCTTATGGTGAGTGGAAATCTAGGATTCTGGGTTTCACTTATATCTCCTTTATGTTCAATTCATAATAATGTCATTCAATGTCTTGGGTTCGTTCACTAAAAATAGATATGGTCTGTTGAACAATTGGTTCAGCCTCCATCCCCGCAAAATTCACCCATTCCATATCCTAAGCACATGAACTATCAATCTAGTTGTCACCTAGATTTATGATCTATCTGTCACCTAGATCATGTAAGAACCTGGTCCTAACTTATCACTCTCGTGCTTCGATAGGTCCAATTTATTGTGTTGGTGAGCCGATTACGACATATGCACTTGGTCATGCGCTTATCCGCACCTCTAAGCCTTTATTATTTGCGATTACATTCATTTGTTCAAAGCAAAATAATATAGGGGTTGATAAACAACACAATCAACAAGCATTGAATAGACATATATATATGAATCAAAACATAAATTCGATACAAGTTACCTCCCACCTCCTAGATTAGGGATGATTTAGTTCATCATAGACGATGAACAGCACATGGAGATGATGAAAGGCATGATTTGATCTTCAATACTTGAAATTACAAAACCTAACTATGTTATACAATCTAAAACTACCTAAAATCTATGTAAAGAGAGCTTCCAGCCGTCCTCCTTATGCTTAGGCTCGGCATCTGACTTCTATATATACTCGGGAGTTGTGATTGGATCGAATGACTGTGTGAAAATCCGAAAAGGTCGCATTCGCCTACCTTGCGGTCGCAGGTCTTGGATACCTTGCGTCCGCAAGGTCTCCGGTGTGGGTGGCTTTTGATTCTTTGATAGCCGACTTGGGGGCCTATCTCGCCTACCTTGCGGTCGCAGTGCGAGGCACCTTGCGTCCGCAAGGTGTCCGATTGAGCGATCTTTATTTTTCTTCAATTTTTCTTTTGCCCTTTCTTGTAATTTGCACTTAAAACCCTGGAGTTTCGCGTATTTTCACAATAATCCTGAAACTTACAAAACTCACCGAAAACATATATTAGTACTCAAAAGACTCGTGAAATAGCATAATTTAAGTCACAGAAGTATATAAAATCGACGTATAAAATACATCGATCAAATACCCCCAAACTTGAACTTTGCTCGTCCACGAGTAAACAAATAAACTTATAAATACAAAAGCATATAAATAACAAAAATTAAAATCTTTTTGTGAGGGTGACACTATTTACACTCCTCTATAAACCCACAAACTCAAGGAGACTCTTTCGAGTGACTCGACTATGCAGATAAATACAAAAACAAATAAATATTAAACTAAACTAACTACAAATAAAACATAATTAAAACATAAAATCTTTTTGGTTTCATCCTCAAGTTATAAGTGTAAGGCATGCATGTAATCTCGCTTGGGTGCTCACCACATATATGCGAGCTTAGTCATATAAAACCAACTAGTCTTTTCTTAATATTGCTACTACTTTTAATTTCTCCGTGTGTGTGTGATCACCAGTCTTAAAGAATATCTTAACTAAAACAGTTTTATTGAGCTAAACACCACATTCATATGAAAATTACAGTTTAATAGAAAATCATGCATTAAGAAGTATGAGATCTACCATCCAAACCCGGTCAATTATAGACAGAAAGGTCCCAAGGATTCAAAAGAATTACACATCCATCCCATGCACTTCTATGTATGACATACAATGCTCTCCTATTCCAATGACTTGTAATAGCTAAGATTATGCTAACACAGTGAGCTTTAGGGTGAATAAAAGTGAATCAGAAGTGTGTGATCAATTTCATGTTACTCATTTGACAGTAAAAACAACATAAGCATTGGCAAGAAGATCATTAGGACTTTATAAGCTTGTAATGTAAGGCCAAGGTGTTGGGGGATTTGATGGAAAGGGATTGGAATTCAAAGTGAGAGAGTAAGACTACCCTTTATCCCTCATACTTCCAAGCAAAAGGAAGTTTTCCCTATTTAGGCTAGGACCTACAAAGACCACAAGTGGAGGGGTGCTTTGTGTTACTTTCCCCCCCCCCCAAACTTGTTTTGGGCAATGAAATTCTTCTAAAAATATCACATTCTAATCAGCAGAATTTTTCTAACATATTTTCTCTTGAAAGCTATGCTTTCATTTGAATCTTTTGTTTATCCTCTTCTTCTTCCGTTTCATTTTTCGTCGACACATGATTATTATTATTATTATTATTATTTTATTTTTTTTTAGCATTCGACGACGGAAAGAAGAAGCCTTCTGAAAAATAGCCTAATTGAAAAGAAATGGTCCTCCTAAAATCAATTTCCCACCCAATCCTACTCTCTCAAAGGGTAGGCTAAAAGTGTATAGGCTTTTAGGGTTAAGTTAATGTGGGTAAAGAAACGATGGCGAATGGGGGTTTAAATAGTGTGCTTAGCACACTCCATTCTTTTTCATTAGGCTCAAAGGGGACACTAGGGATATATTTAGTATAGGTCAGGGAATATTTAGGCTCTAACGATCCAAAGATGGCCTAAATCATTTCTTAATGCCAAATGCTCACATAGTATTTAAAGCAAGTAAGATAACACAAAATATCATATCAACTATGGGAATTGGGGTTGAATGTTTAGCATCACTGGATTTCACATAAGCATTCGCTAAGGCGGATGGTAGGGACAATTGAGACTAACATGCGAACACGGTTCGAAAGTGTGCTTGAGATATATAAATGAGAAAAATCCAAGGGATCTAACTAACATGCAATTGACCCTAAGTTACAATTTAATGCAACAATCATGTTCGAATGGCTATGCATCATATTCTTGTGCATATCTTGTTGAAGTGAAATAGGTGTTATAAACTTTATAAAACTATTCTAATCAATCCAAAGTTATGGCGGTGTGAGTGCATGAAGAATTTGGAGAAAAGTAAAAGTTTCGCAAAATTAAGTAAATTCCAGGGGGATCTACGGACTAACTATGCGGTTCATTGCACTAATCTCCTCATTGACTACGACTAGCATTACCACACCTAAACTCGAGGATGAATATTTTGAATTTAAAAATATATTTTTTTAAATATATTTTTTAAGAAATTGCGAAAATTGGAGGTGATGACGATGACACAATTGATGATGGGTCCCCATAAGAGGAACCCACGAGTATCAAATGTGAGTGTATTCTGGTCAAGGCAACACCTCCGAAAATCAGAAAAAATAAAAACAGGAAAAATAGGGTGAAGAGTTAAATGGTCATCAAAGAAAGAAATTCTCTTTCACCCTAACGACATAGCCCAACTCCATTCTTCGTTAGGCTGGGACCTGCTAAGACCTAAAGTTTTAAATCCCCCCAAACTTAAGTTCTATTTTGTCCTCAAAATAGAGGAACATATGAGAGGATTGATGGGGTAGGACAAATATCAAAAGGACATAGCGGGTCCACCTAACGAGGGAACTTGGGCCTCGACTCAAGGTGAGTCGGGCGGAGATAACGAATGAGGGCGAAACTTCGGGGATCGTGCACGGTGGCGGCCCATAATGATTTGAGACATTATGTCCCACGGTGTTAACCAGTAGAAAAAATTTATTGGTCGGCACGCATTTGTGCCAACTGCTGACTCACCATATCAGTTTGGAGGACAGCTGCCTCCAACCTGTTGGAGATCCCAACGAGCGGGTCCTCTTCCTCTTCTTCGGGTTCCTCCTCTTGAGGAACCCTCACTCTCGGCTGCTGGTGATGTTCAAACAAAATGGCCCTAGTAATGACCGGACCAGCCTTCAGCCTCTCAGCGTGTTTGGGCATTCTCACGTTTGCCCCCTACACAAGTCAGTAATCAAATGCGGGAACGCGAACCCCGCATTCGTCCTACCTCTAATAAGGGTCTTGATTTGGCCGTTGATCAAACGGCCAACATCAATGGACCCACCAGTCATAATGGTGTAGGTCAAGACAGCCCTCTCCCAATTCACCGTGTTTTGGTGACTTGAGGGCATGAGACGGCCACAAACAAATTTATACACGGGCTTGGCCGTGTCTTGGAGGAAGGACTCTCTCATGGTGCGTGGTCCATAAGGTGGTTGACGGCTATAGGACCACTCCACACCAGGGAGAGCAATGACAGCATTCACCACCTCGACAGGGATACGGGGGTGGAGGTGTGTGCTATAATCATCGGCACCAACCGCAAAGTTGGAGGTGCCGAAATACATGTTAATGCTTTCGGACGAAAAATTAACTACCATATTCCTAACATTAACAGTGTCTAGCACACCGCCATCCATGCCAATGTTGCCATTGGCGTAGAATTCTCGGACAATGGGGACTACGGCGTCCTTAGCCGGAGAATCTAACAGAAGCCCCCACCTACGAGCCATCAGAGCAGGACGGATACCAAAGTCTTCAGCCTTAAATCCCCTTTCGGGCACCAAGGACTTGGAGAGTTTGTTGGTGTACCTCTCTGATGCTTCGTAGGACACGAAGCGGGTGATGTCAAAATTATGCTCTTCCTCCTGAGCGGGGCCGGAGGATGAAGAGCCGGTATTTCTACGCTTTCTAAACATTTTGTTTGAAATAAAATTTTAAAAACTAAAAAGTTTAACAATTAAAAATGTGTTTTAAAATTTTAAAATAAAAATTTAATCTAAAGCATGCAAAAATTATATCTACGTTAAAAATATCTAGCACCCTAGCATGCAAATAATTTACGTATGAATTTAAAGAGGGTGTTAGGATTACTTGTTTGCAGCCTTAATTGAGTGAATGAGCCGGAGTGGAGCTTGATCTTCAACGGCAACAATGGTGGTTCTCTTCTTTCTCCTTCAAAAGCTTCAACTTGCAATGGAGTGTGATGGAAGATGGGTGAGGGAGATGAAGAGTTTGAGGAGGGAGGAGAGAGATCTTGAGAGTATAAGCCGAATTAATGGAAGATCTGCTGGAATTTGGAAGATTTTAGGCTGCTGCTGCTACTGCTTGAGAGAGAGGAGAGAGTTTCTGTGATTTCTGAAGAAGAAAACCCGGCGGCCTTAAATAAGGGGACCTTGCGGTCGCAAGGTCTGCCACACCTTGCGTCCGCAAGGTGGACAGTCAAAGCGGTTGGGATTCTACATTCATTCCCCATGTCTGACACTTCACTGCACGAGATTCGTATTTACTGGGGACCTTGCGGTCGCAAGGTCCTACACACCTTGCGTCCGCAAGGTGGACAGAAACTTCCACTCTTGTTTTTCTTTTCAGCTTTTCAACAGTTTGCAGTTTTAGCCTTCCGTTAACTTCCGTTATGTCTTGGATATTTCCTGTATGAAAAATCTAAACAAAATTCTAAACTAAAAATTATTAGCAACATATAAATACAACACTAAGATGTTTTTCTCCCCCAAACTTGAATTTTGGCATATTTAATTTAAAAATTAAATGTCCAAAAATAAAATTTAACGGAGAAAAACATATTTAAACTAACTAAATAACAAATAACTTTCAAAATAGTGGGTTGCCTCCCACTTAGCGCCTTTGTTTAACGTCTTTGGCTCGACCAAACTGCAAGCCTAGTCTCTTGGTGGTTCATTGTCAGCCAAACGGATTAATTCAATTGTTCGTTCAACTGACATTGGCTCAAAATATGGCTTGAGTCGGTGTCCATTCACTTTAAACACTTCATTATTTTTGGGGTTTTGTATATCAACAGCCCCATGAGGATAAATTCGTACTATTCTAAAAGGACCAGACCATTTGGATTTTAACTTTCCTGGGAACAACCTTAACCTAGAGTTAAACAATAATACTTTCATACCTGGATGAAGCATTTTGTTGGCTAATCCCATGTCATGATACTTTTTGGTCTTTTCTTTATAAGTTTTCGCATTCTCATACGAATTAAGTCTATGTTCTTCTAACTCATTTAACTGAAACAGTCTTTCTTCTCCAGCTAATGTCAAATCTAAATTCAATTCTTTAATTGCCCAATAGGCTTTGTGCTCAATCTCAACTGGTAAATGGCAAGCTTTACCATATACCATCCTATATGGACTCATTCCTATGGGTGTCTTAAAAGCAGTTCGGTATGCCCATAAAGCATCCTTGAGTTTAGATTCCCAATCTTTACGATTAGGCCTAACAGTCTTTTCTAACACTGCTTTTATCTGCCTATTGCTTACTTCTACTTGTCCAGATGTCTGTGGATGATAAGGTGTAGCTAACTTGTGAGTTACACCATGCTTTCTGAGGACACTATTTAACAACTTATTGGTAAAATGCGTTCCCTGGTCACTTATTATGGCCTTAGGGACTCCATATCTAGCAAATAATTCTTCTACAAATTTGACTACTGTTTTACCATCATTATTCTTGGTTGCTACCGCTTCTATCCATTTAGAAACGTAGTCAACTGCTACCAAAATATACTCGCAATTATTGGACACAGGGAAGGGACCCATAAAATCAATACCCCAAACATCAAAAATTTCAACTACTAAATTAACATGTAAGGGCATCTCGTTTCTTTTTCCTATACCACTGTTCTTTGACATTTATCGCATGTTACGTAAAAGCAGTTCACAATCTCTAAAAGCAGTAGGCCAATACTGGACACTGATTGCAAAATTTTACGAGCGGTTTTATTACCACTAAAATGACCACCACAAGAATATCCATGGCAAAATTCCATGATACCTTGTTGGTCTTTTTCTGGAATACATCTTCTTATTAAAGAATCAGAACAAATCTTATATAAGTGAGGAGCTTCCCAAAAATAATTTTTCGTTTCCGCCAAAAATTTCTTCTTTTCGTAATGATCAAAATCGGATTAATGATATCGGACACATAATAGTTGACAAAATCGGCATACCAAGGGTCGAATCTTTAATGGCTAGAGTTGTTCATCGAGAAAATTGTCATTAATGGGGACAGGATCATCAAGAAATTGACGTTCAAGCAAGGGTGAAAATTCTAACCTAGACAAGTGGTCGGCCACAACATTCTCGGTTCCTTTTTATCCTTGATAGTTATGTCAAATTCTTGTAACAATAACATCCATCTAATTAATCTTGGTTTAGCATCCTTCTTACTTAAGAGATATTTCAATGCGAGAATGATCGAGAAAAAGATTATCACCTTTGATCCTAGCAAATATGATCTAAATTTTTCTAAAGCATATACTCTTGCTAAAAATTCCTTTTCAGTAGTGGTATAATTCAATTGAGCATCATTCAGAGTTCTACTAGCATAATGGATCACATGAGGCTTTCTATCTACCCTTTGTCCTAACACGGCTCCAATTGCAAAATCTGATGCACACACATGATTTCAAAAGGGAGTGACCAATCAGGGCCGGATAAAATTGGGGCAGTAGTTAACTTTTCTTTTAATAAATTAAAAGCTTCTAAACATTCTTTATCAAAAATAAACTCTGTATCTTTTGCTAGTAAATTACATAGAGGTTTACAGATTTTGGAAAAGTCTTTTATAAATCTTCGATAAAAACCGGCATGGCCAAGAAAACTTGAACTCCTTTAAGCGAAGTGGGAGGGGTAGTTGTGAAATAACTTCAATTTTAGCTTTGTCAACTTCAATTCCTTTATTTGAAACAACATGCCCTAAGACAATTCCATGTTTTACCATGAAGTGACTTTTCTCCCAACTTAAAGTTAAATTAGTTTCGCACATCTTTCGGAGACGGATGTAAGGTTTTCTAAGCGATGATCAAAAGAATTTCAGCGAAAGCGAAAAATCATCCATGAAAACTTCTACGCATCTTTCAACTAAATCGAAAATATAGAAATCATGCATCTTTGAAAAGTAGCTGGTGCATTACACAACCCAAAGGCATTCTCCTAAAAGCAAAAGTACCAAAGGGACATGTAAAGGTTGTTTTCTCTTGGTCTTCGGGTGCAAGGGGATCGATTATATCTAGAAAAACCATCAAGAAAACAATAATATTCATGACCTGCTAATCTTTCAAGAATTTGGTCAATAAATGGTAAAAAGGAAAGTGGTCTTTCTAGTTGCCGCATTTAATTTACGCAAATCGATACACATTCTATAACCAGTTATAGTCCTTGTAGGAACTAATTCATCTTTATCATTTTTAACAACAGTAATTCCTGACTTTTTAGGAACTACTTGAACAGGACTAACCCATTTACTATCTGATATAGGGTAAATTATACCCGCATCTAAGAGCTTAAGAACTTCTTTCCTAACAGCTTCTTCCATGTGTGGGTTAAGTCTTCTTTGTCTTTCTCTAGAAGGTTTACTACCTTCTTCTAAATGTATTTTATGCATACACATAGAGGGACTAATTCCTTTTAGGTCAGCTAAGGACCATCCTAAAGCTTCTCTATGTGTCCATAAAACTCAACAAACTTGCTTCTTGTTTCTATTAAGTCTGGCTGCTATAATAACGAGGCAAAGTGTTACCTTCCCTAAAATGCATATTTTAAGTGGGATGGTAATGGCTTTAATTCTTCGACTTTGGGAGAATTAATGGAAGGCATAAATTCGGAATTTTTCTACTTTAATTGTTTCTTTTATTTTAGCCTCATTATTCTCTTCTTGCTTTTCTTT
>CM028379.1:24374290-24428305 GCA_013146195.2 Codonopsis lanceolata | reverse complement strand
AAGCGATCTCTAATCAACTTCAGCGCTCTCAACCGTTGTTGCACTAACTTCGAACCCCAAAGTTTCGCCTCTCAACTTCATCCCAACAAATTGGTGATCTACACTTACGCCCATACAAAGCTTCATACGGGCGCATCTTGATACTCGGTAGGCGTTATTATACGCAAACTTCGGCTAAAGGTAAGTGAGAATCGGCTTCCCTTGAAATCCACGGCACAAGCTCGAAGCATGTCCTCCAAAATCTGAATCAATCGCTCGGGTGACCATCGTTTGTGGATGAAAAGTTGTCTTGAAATCTAATTTGGTCCCAAAGCTTCCTGCAGCGTTGCCAAAATCTGGATGTGAACCTCGGATCTCTATCGGACACAATACTCACAGGTACGCCATGAAGTCTCACGATCTCCTGAATACAAGGCTGCCAACTGAGTCAATGAATAAGTGATCGCGATCGGAATAAAGTGTGCAGACTTAGTCAATCTGTCGACTATAACCCAAACTGCATTAAATCCTCTCCGCGTGCGCGGTAACCCTGTCACAAAATCCATAGTAATGAACTCCCATTTCCATTCAGGAATCTCAAGTGGTTGTAGAAGTCCCGCAGGCCTCTGATGCTCAGCCTTAACCTGCTGACAAGTCAAACACTTTGACACATACTCCATAATTTCCTCTTCATGCCTTTCCACCAAAATTGTCTTTTCAAGTCTAAGTACATCTTCGTGCTCAGGGTGAATGGTATACCTCGATTTATGAGCCTCATCAAGAACCAACCTCTTCAAGTCATCATTAGCAGGAACACAAATTCTACCTCGAAATGTCAAAGTACCCTCACTATTAGTCACAAAATCAGGCGATACATTTTCAGCCAACCCATCAATAATTTTCTTCAATTCCGGATCATTCCCTTGCGCTTCTTTAATCTTTCCAAACAACACTGGTGTAGCACGAACATTTGCGAAAATCACACCTCTATCATAAACACTAGGACCCCAATCTCGCAAGTCCTCCAACATCTTCCATTCTCTAACCATCATACAAGACATGTGAACCTTCCTACTCAAGGCATCCGCTACTACATTTGCCTTCCCCGGATGATATAAAATAGTGCAATCGTGATCTTTTAGTTTCTCCATCCATCTTCTTTGCCTCATGTTTAACTCCTTTTGGGAAAACAAATACTTCAAACTTTTGTGGTGGTGAAGAGATCTCAAATTTAGCCCCATACAAGTAGTGTTTCCATTTATGCAATAATCGCAGCAACTCAAAATGGGTATGTGGGTAATTACGCTCGTGAATAGACAACTTCCTCGGCGTAGGCGATAACTCTACCATTTTGCATCAAAACCCAAACCTTCCTTAGAAGCATCACTATAAATCACAAAATTATCTCCTCCACTAAGCAAAGCCAAAATAGGTCTTGAACGTCAACCGCTTCTTAAGCTCTTGAATAGCCCTGCATTTTCTCGCTCCAAGCAAAGGCACATTCTTTTGCGTCGGGTCTCGTCATAGGAGTCACGATCAGAAAATCCCTCAATAAATCTCCGGTAATAACCCGCTAGACCCAGAAACCAGAACCTCGGTAAGCGAACTAGGTCTCTTCAATTAGTCACCGCTTCAACCTTAGAAGGATCACTTGACTACTCCGTGGCTAGAAATGATATGCCCCAAGAAGGATACTTCCTCAAGCCAAAGGCACATTTACTAAACTTCGCATAAAGGCTGTTTCTCCCAGAAGAATAGACAAGACAATCCTCGAAGTGTTTCTCATGCTCCTCAGATTTCGAATACACTAAAATATCATCAATGAAGACTACCACGAAACAATCAAGATAACTATGAAAGACACGGTTCATCAAGTCCATAAACACATTGGCGCATTCGTCAACTTAAAGCGGCATCACCGCAATTTCAAAGTGCCCATATCTAGTGCGAAATCTTCGAGAATGTCTTCCTCTCTAACCTTCAATTGGTAGTAACCCCATCGCAAAATCAAGCTTAGACGATAGACCGCAATTGGTCAAAAGATCATCAATGTGGGGTAGAGGATACTTATTAATGGTCACCTTATTCAATTCGCGATAATCTATGCTAACCGCAAACTCCCATCTTTCTTCCTCACAAATAGGACCGGTGCGCCCCAGACCGCTCCGGTTTAATAAAACCAATCTCTAGGAGTTCACGCAGCTGAGTTTTCAACTCTCTAAGCTCAGCGGAGCCATCCTATCTGATTGCCTTAGAAATCGGTGAAGTCCCGGAATAAGCTCAATACAAAATTCTAGCTTCTCATCGGGTGGCATAGCATGGTCGGTAGAAAACACATCGAGAAACTCACATACTACAGGAACCTCTTCTAAATTCGGCGAAGACCTCTTCTTATCAACAACGCAGGAAAGATAACCCGTACACCCTTGAGACAACAATTTCTAGCCCTTAGTGCGAGAAATAAAATGCAAGTCACTCGGCAGCTTGATCACCCACAAAAGTAAATTAGGAGCACACCGGCATATAAAAGGTAACCCGGCTTCCTATGGCGTCAACTATAGCATGATAAGCACATAACCAGTCCATGCCAAGAATCACATCAAAATCACGTATAGGGAGAACTACCAAGTCCGCATGCAAAGTGTGGTCACCCACCAAAACATCACAAGATTTACTTCTTGAGGCGAGCATATATTCCCGGCGGGGTAGACACTTCAAGCAAAGTATGGCAAAGATTGAGG
This sequence comes from Codonopsis lanceolata, assembly GCA_013146195.2. Taxonomy (NCBI): domain Eukaryota; kingdom Viridiplantae; phylum Streptophyta; class Magnoliopsida; order Asterales; family Campanulaceae; genus Codonopsis; species Codonopsis lanceolata. The sequence continues at coordinate 24,425,585 of CM028379.1, read as the reverse complement.
CAACACGCAGATTCTCAACAAAGTGCGAGAAGCAACATAAGAATCACGAAGACCACGGATCTGTGAGAACTCGAGCCTTATGATCGAATATAGAAAGAATACCTCCTATCACTTTGCCGTAGATCCACAGGAACCTCGCATGGCTGATCAAAGCTTGCAAGCCTACTGACGACTTGAACCTTTGGTTGCGAACCACATCCGGTACATATTCATTTTTAAATTCCCTCGAAAATTAGCCCAAGTGATTGGGACTTGTTGCATCTCCCAACTTTCCTTCAGCACATTCCACCAATGCTCGGCGGCTCCCTTAAACTTAAATGTTGCTAGCGACTCTTTCTTCATCGGTACACTCCAACATAGATAATATTTTGATCATCTCTTCCATCCACAACTCGGCCTCCCTAGGTTTGGCTCCCAAGAAATGCACTAGGCTTCAACTTAAGGAATCTCTCTAGGAGAGTGGTGTCGGTCCTCGGTCTCGGTGGTGGTACAACATCCTCTGTCGAGGTGGTGGTGGTGCTCCCCGGCTTGACCTCCTGGCACCTGCCTGCCGGAAAAGCCATCAACCTACGGTGTAATACGCCATATCCGGACCCACCGGATTGGCGGGCAGCGGTACCTCAACTTCGGGTTCGTGGGCCGGGACCTCTCCTGGGCCTACCTCTGGCGGCCATTTCCATTCCTATGGTTATCCATCGAACCCCTACAAAATTCACTCGACGTTAGAATCATCACACAAATAACCAACCCACTAGGCCATGGAACCTATCTGGCGAAGCAGCTAACCTATAGCTCGATACCAAGCTGTAGCGGCAGCCCGACCCGGACCCAATCACGAGATCCGAATCGCGCCGTCAAATAATCAAGTTAAACACACAAGCATGCACAAGTAGGATTATAAAATTCATGTGGCGCAACATTGCATACGAATAACAACTCGGCTACACTTGGCGGAAAAACAACTTAAATTAAACAAGTCATCGGCGGCGTTACGGTAGGAACCCAACAACTACTCCTACAATTAACACATGCATATAAAACTCAGCGGCCACAACATGCGGAGACAACAACAACAATAATACTTTAAACAAGCTTTAGCGGAAGAAGCGTGATGAACCAACAACATATAAAGCAAGGCTCGACATATAGTCGGCATACCAAAGATTACAAGTATCAAATATTTAAGTTACTACAACAACAAAACCCCAAGCCAAGTCTACATGACTTGCTTCCCAACGTCCTTTCAAAATAAAAGATTAACGGTTAAAGTCCAAAAAGAGCAACCTTGCTCACAGCGACCAAGCGAATCGTGAGTCTAGCGTGGGGCGTCTCCTCGGCTTTGATCTAAGGAAAACAAAGCAAACAAATAGGGTAAGTCGAAAGACTTAGTAAGTTACCAAAATATGCATGTTCATGTTATAGCATGACATTTATCACCATTATGGCATATTATCGTCATTTAACACTTAGCACATTATTCACATAAGTGCGTAAAGTAAATCATACAAGTAGGATATGATAGTCACGGTAAGCTAAGCGTAGCTCTGCAATACATTACATTCTTGGTTCGTGCCATCGATGTTATGTGAATTCATCGACTCATACCGAGAACCTACTCGATTTCATTAGCAGCCAATGCGGCACGTATTGATACGGCAAGTGGGCTACTTCCCCACTGCGGCCCACAGTGGAGGCGTGTGTGAAGTCCTAGGTGCGGCGATCCATAGCGAGCACGAATCCCATAATTCGTGAAGGCGATGCATCGTCCCACCACGACAATAAACAAACCAAATAATGCCAGCTGGACTCAATGTGATGCACAAGTAGATGTTTACTTGACTTAAACCAATTAAGGACCGAATTCGACAAGAGCGAACTCGACCAACCAAGTAGGGTATGAATCTCTACCATAAAACATATCAAGGCAATAAATTGCACAAAAACCAACCTTTCATAACAACTTGTTATAAACAATTAAACCGAGCTCATACTTGAATAAACCAATCCAAACGGCGTTCTAACTTCGTAGGGATTGAAACTAGAGTTCAACATGTTCAAATCTTCCCTAGAGTCGACTCCATTGAGTCTTTTCTCTAAATTCCCAATTTTGGGGAAAATGAAGCTATATGCTCACAACTTGACCTAGGTCACTTCTAAGTTCAACAAGGATATAAATTCACCCAAAACAATTTAAGGTAGTTCATGTTCCTATATAGCCCAATGTAAAGGATACAACACTTAACCATTTTTATATATATCACATAGGCATAATTTAGGGCATTCCCAAATAATGACAATACTTCCATCAACAAACATAACACATATTTCTAACATGTTCAAGACCTCAATTAACATAATGAAAGAGTAATTTAAACTCCCAAAGGCAAGAAATCCACCTAGACATGCTCCTAGCAAAATCATACATTTAAAATTTCAAATGGAAAGCATAGGAAGCAATTATGTGTCCTCATTGACCTCATACATCATAGACTTTGTTTCCTTAGGGTCAATGAGAGCTAAGAAGAAGAAGAGTAACTTACCTAGCAGTGAAAACTCAAGAGAATCAAAATCTAAGCGGTGAAGTCGTTCCTTTAAATCGCACACGTCAAGAATCCAAGTTTGGCGGCAATCGAGCGGTGGAATCCTTGTGGATCGGGAGGAAGAAGATGAAGCTGGGCTCAAACTCAAGCCCCCAACTCACTCTCTCTCTAAAGTGTAAGAATAGGATGAACAAATGAGAGACTTTACTGAAAATTGGTCAAGGTTTGGTATTTATACTTCCAACAAGAGAAGGGTACAAGAGGAATTTCTCAAGTGCAATTAGTGGAAATTAGGGAGTGATCAAACACTAAACCAACCCAAATTAACTTCTAATTAGTGTTAGGACATGATTAGGACTAAGGGTGGGTGGTTAGGAAGGGTTTAGAGGGGGTTTAATGAGGGTAGGATAGGCATTTCACGTCATAACTCAAAACAGGGGAAAATCCCGTAATTCCACATCCAGGGGTTGAGGCGGGCGCCTCATGTGTGCCCAGGCGGGCGCCTCACTTGCTGAGGCTTCATCCAAGTTCAGTCCATTTTGTAATTGCTCTCTGCAGTTGAGGCGGGCGCCTCGCAAGGTGCCATGCGGCCGCCTCGGCTCCAGAACCTCTAAAACTTGGTCTAAACTTGTCCTAAATGATCCCAAACTTATGGGCAATCATTCTAAGGTCTAACCCTACTCAAAACGAGTCGGAAACACACCCGAACAACTCCCGGAACAAGATAGAACAAGGCGCGAACCACGCGACGAATGATCAACGAATCAAACTACAATCAAACACCATTCAAACTAGGATAGCTTGGACATGAAAAAGACTTGTTTCAACATGGTTAAGACCTGAATACAAAGCCAAGAACTCAACGAACACTTCGTACGACGAAATAGAGGCAATACGAGCAACGAGGGGAATCGCTAAGGCTAAAATCAAAACGATCGAACCGGCGATTCAACAAACAAACTTACGTGATTCTAAACATGTTATGAACTTCAAGAATGATTTAGGAATGATTCTAAAACGTTTATAAACCAGGTAAACATGCTCACAATCAACAAGAAATCAAGAAAACAAGCATACGATGCACATGCAAGAATATGGGGCGTTACAAGCCCCCACCTACGAGCCATCAGAACAGGACGGATACCAAAGTGTTCAGCCTTAAATCCCCTTTCAGGCACCAAGGACTTGGAGAGTTTGTTGGTGTACCTTTCTGATGCTTCGTAGGACACGAAGCGGGTGATGTCAAAATTATGCTCTTCCTCCTGAGCAGGGCCGGAGGATGAAGAGCCGGTATTTCTACGCTTTCTAAACATTTTGTTTGATAAAAAATTTTAAAAACTAAAAAGTTTAACAATTAAAAATGTTGTTTTAAAATTTTAAAATTAAAAATTTAATCTAAAGCATGCAAAAATATATCTACGTTAAAAAATATCTAGCACCCTAGCATGCAAATAATTTACGTATGAATTTAAAGAGGGTGTTAGGATTACTTGTTTGCAGCCTTAATTGAGTGAATGAGCCGGAGTGGAGCTTGATCTTCAACGGCAACAATGATGGTTCTCTTATTTCTCCTTCAAAAGCTTCAACTTGCAATGGAGTGTGATGGAAGATGGGTGAGGGAGATGAAGAGTTTGAGGAGGGAGGAGAGAGATCTTGAGAGTATAAGCCGAATTAATGGAAGATCTGCTGGAATTTGGAAGATTTTAGCCGCGCTTGAGAGAGAGGAGAGAGTTTACGTGATTTCTGAAGAAGAAAACTCGGCGGCCTTAAATAAGGGGACCTTGCGGTCGCAAGGTCTGCCACACCTTGCGTCCGCAAGGTGGACAGTCAAAGCGGTTGGGATTCTACATTCATTCCCCATGTCTGACACTTCTCTGCACGAGATTCGTATTTACTGGGGACCTTGCGGTCGCAAGGTCCTACACACCTTGCGTCCGCAAGGTGGACAGAAACTTCCACTCTTGTTTTTCTTTTCAGCTTTTCAACGCTTGCGCTTTAGCCTTCCGTTAACGTTCCGTTATGTCTTGGATATTTCCTGTATTAAAATTCTAAACAAAATTCTAAACTAAAAATTATTAGCAACATATAAATACAACACTAAGATGTTTTTCTCCCCCAAACTTGAATTTTGGCATATTTAATTTAAAAATTAAATGTCCAAAACATAAAATTTAACGGAGAAAAACATATTTAAACTAACTAAATAACAAATACTTTCAAAATAGTGGGTTGCCTCCCACTTAGCGCCTTTGTTTAACGTCTTTGGCTCGACCAAACTGCAAGCCTAGTCTCTTGGTGGTTCATTGTCAGCCAAACGGATTAATTCAATTGTTCGTTCAACTGACATTGGCTCAAAATATGGCTTGAGCTCTGTCCATTCACTTTAAACACTTCATTATTTTTGGGGTTTTGTATATCAACAGCCCCATGAGGATAAATTCGTACTATTCTAAAAGGACCAGACCATTTGGATTTTAACTTTCCTGGGAACAACCTTAACCTAGAGTTAAACAATAATACTTTCATACCTGGATGAAGCATTTTGTTGGCTAATCCCATGTCATGATACTTTTTGGTCTTTTCTTTATAAGTTTTCGCATTCTCATACGAATTAAGTCTATGTTCTTCTAACTCATTTAACTGAAACAGTCTTTCTTCTCCAGCTAATGTCAAATCTAAATTCAATTCTTTAATTGCCCAATAGGCTTTGTGCTCAATTTCAACTGGTAAATGGCAAGCTTTACCATAAACCATCCTATATGGACTCATTCCTATGGGTGTCTTAAAAGCAGTTCGGTATGCCCATAAAGCATCCTTGAGTTTAGATTCCCAATCTTTACGATTAGGCCTAACAGTCTTTTCTAACACTGCTTTTATCTGCCTATTGCTTACTTCTACTTGTCCAGATGTCTGTGGATGATAAGGTGTAGCTAACTTGTGAGTTACACCATGCTTTCTGAGGACACTATTTAACAACTTATTGGTAAAATGCGTTCCCTGGTCACTTATTATGGCCTTAGGGACTCCATATCTAGCAAATAAATCTTCTACAAATTTGACTACTGCTTTTACCATCATTATTCTTGGTTGCTACCGCTTCTATCCATTTAGAAACGTAGTCAACTGCTACCAAAATATACTCGCAATTATTGGACACAGGGAAGGGACCCATAAAATCAATACCCCAAACATCAAAAATTTCAACTACTAAATTAACATGTAAGGGCATCTCGTTTCTTTTTCCTATACCACCTGTTCTTTGGCATTTATCGCATGTTCTGTAAAACAGTTCACAATCTCTAAAAACCGTAGGCCAATACAGACCTGATTGCAAAATTTTACGAGCGGTTTTATTACCACTAAAATGACCACCACAAGAATATCCATGGCAAAATTCCATGATACCTTGTTGGTCTTTTTCTGGAATACATCTTCTTATCAAAGAATCAGAACAAATCTTATATAAGTGAGGAGCTTCCCAAAAATAATTTTTCGTTTCCGCCAAAAATTTCTTCTTTTCGTAGTGATCAAAATCTGGATTAATGATATCAGACACATAATAGTTGACAAAATCAGCATACCAAGGGTCTGAATCTTTAATGGCTAGGAGTTGTTCATCAGGAAAATTGTCATTAATGGGGACAGGATCATCAAGAAATTGACGCTCAAGCAAGGGTGAAAATTTAACCTAGACAAGTGGTCGGCCACAACATTCTCGGTTCCTTTTTATCCTTGATAGTTATGTCAAATTCTTGTAACAATAACATCCATCTAATTAATCTTGGTTTAGCATCCTTCTTACTTAAGAGATATTTCAATGCGAATGATCGAGAAAAGATTATCACCTTTGATCCTAGCAAATATGATCTAAATTTTTCTAAAGCATATACTACGCTAAAAATTCCTTTTCAAGAGTGGTATAATTCAATTGAGCATCATTCGAGTTCTACTAGCATAATGGATCACATGAGGCTTTCTATCTACCCTTTGTCCTAACACGGCTCCAATTGCAAAATCGATGCATCACACATGATTTCAAAAGGGAGTGACCAATCGTGGCCGGATAAAATTGGGCAAGTAGTTAACTTTTCTTTTAATAAATTAAAAGCTTCTAAACATTCTTTATCAAAAATAAACTCAGATCTTTTGCTAGTAAATTACATAGAGGTTTACTGATTTTGGAAAAGTCTTTTATAAATCTTCGATAAAACCAAGATGGCCAAGAAAACTTCGAACTCCTTTAAGCGAAGTGGGAGGGGTAGTTGTGAAATAACTTCAATTTTAGCTTTGTCAACTTCAATTCCTTTATTTGAAACAACATGCCCTAAGACAATTCCATGTTTTACCATGAAGTGACTTTTCTCCCAACTTAAAGTTAAATTAGTTTCGCAAAGATCTTTCAGACGATGTAAGGTTTTCTAAACAAGGATCAAAAGAATTTCCGAAACCGAAAAATCATCCATGAAAACTTCTACGCATCTTTCAACTAAATCTGAAAATATAGATATCATGCATCTTTGAAAAGTAGCTGGTGCATTACACAACCCAAAAGGCATTCTCCTAAAAGCAAAAGTACCAAAGGGACATGTAAAGGTTGTTTTCTCTTGGTCTTCAGTGCAACAGGATCCGATTATATCCGAAAAACCATCAAGAAAGCAATAATATTCATGACCGCTAATCTTTCAAGAATTTGGTCAATAAATGGTAAAGGAAAGTGGTCTTTCCTAGTTGCCGCATTTAATTTACGCAAATCGATACACATTCTATAACCGCTATAGTCCTTGTAGGAACTAATTCATCTTTATCATTTTTAACAACAAGAATTCTCGATTTCTTAGGAACTACTTGAACAGACTAACCCATTTACTATCGATATAGGGTAAATTATACCCGCATCTAAGAGCTTAAGAACTTCTTTCCTAACAGCTTCTTCCATGTGTGGGTTAAGTCTTCTTTGTCTTTCTCTAGAAGGTTTACTACCTTCTTCTAAATGTATTTTATGCATACACATAGAGGGACTAATTCCTTTTAGGTCAGCTAAGGACCATCCTAAAGCTTCTCTATGTGTCCATAAGACTTTTAACAAACTTGCTTCTTGTATTTCTGTTAAGTCAGCTGCTATAATAACAGGCAAAGTGTTACCTTCCCCTAAAAATGCATATTTTAGGTGGGATGGTAATGGCTTTAATTCTTCGACTTTGGGAGAATTAATGGAAGGCATAAATTCAGAATTTTCTACTTTAATAGTTTCTTTTATTTTAGCCTCATTATTCTCTTCTTGCTTTTCTTCCTTAATATCTTCTATCTCAATATCTTTTATCTCAATTTCTTCAAAGAGAGATTTTAGAATCTCTACTTCATCTTCTTTGATTTCATAACTTTCTTCTACTACTTTCTCTGACTCATCAGAATTATTTTCTGATTCTACTTTTATTTCTTTTTCATCTTTCTTTTTACTAGCTTCTAGCTTTTCTTTCTCTAATCTTTCTTCTTCCTCTATTTCTCTTTCAATTTCCTCAATGTCAATTTTTATGGGAGGAATAGGGCTATCATCATAGACAATAAATCTATCTCTCTCATACTCTTCCTCTTTTTCAAAAGTCTCGATTGTTAATTTCTCAATCTCATCAATTGAAAAATAGACACTCATGTCACTAGGTCTATTCATAGCATCGAACACAGAAATTTCCACTGTTTCACCTAGGACTGACATTGTGAGTTTACCATTTTTCACATTAATCATTGTATTGGCAGTTGCCATAAATGGTCTGCCTAACAATATGGGGACTTCATTATTGGTACATATCTTCCTTTCCATCTCTAGAACCACAAAGTCTACTGGTATGATTAATTTATCAACCTGAACTAGGATATCTTCCACTATACCCAAGGGATATTTAACTGAGCGATCAGCTAATTGTAATTGCATATTAGTGGGTTTTAGTTCTCCTAAACCTAATTGTTTATAGACCGAGAAGGGCATCAAGTTAATACTTGCTCCTAAATCTAGCATCGCTTTCATCTTTTTGGAGCTTCCCAAGGAGACTTGGATATTAAAGCTACCTGGGTCTTTCAACTTAGGTGGTAATTCGGGTTGTAAAACAGAACTAACGTTTTCAGAAACAACAATCTTTTCGTTGTTTTCAAACTTGTGTTTCTTAGAGTGAAGATCTTTGAAAAACTTTGCATAAGCTGGAATATTTTTAATAACATTAAGCAAAGGTAAATTAACATTTACTTTGGATAACATATTATAAATTTCCGTGAATTGTTTGTCCATTCGGTTTTTCATAAGTCTTCTTGGAAACGGAATTGGAGGAACATAAGGTGGTGGAGCCACATAAGGTTCCTCTTCTTCTTGATCTAAATCTTTATCTTCTACAACTGTATTATCTTTATTTTGAATTTCTTTTTCTTTTTCTTGTTCCTTATTTGGAACCTCTAACTCTACTTCTTTTTCTATTTCTACTTCTTGATTACTTAAATCATCAATCACTTTATCACTATCACTATCTTTTTCGATTTCTTTCTCTATTACTTTTTCAGAATTTTCTACTGTAGCATGCATATTGGAAGAAGGATCAGGATCACTTACCTCTTCTGTAAGACCCTGAACCTTCGTGTATTTGACTTTCTCGTGTTGCATGCTTTGTTGTTAATGCGTCAAGTGTTTATCTTAACATGATAGCACCTTAATAAGTCTCATGAGAGTCTTAGTACTTTGCATCTAAGGTTTATAATGTTCATCTTAGTTGTTGTGTGGTTGGTTGGAAGTTTAGAAGCTTCGTTGCTTCGGTTGTGTTTTGAGGTTGTTATTCTTTACTTGTATTGCCTTCTTTTCGTCTCGAGAGAAGTTCGGTTGAGTTCCAGGCCTTGTATACAAACCATAACCATGTCTAAACAAGCCTTATACATGTTGAACTTATCCTAGATTAAGTTGGGTTTGATTCGTGTTTGATTCGTTGACCAACATATCACTTCACATATTCAGTCCTGTTTTTGGGCGAAATTCGGGAAAATTCTGGTACCAATCTACTAAAGAGAATTTTCTAAAAATTTAGTATGTTTTACCTACATATGTTAGGATACTCCCTGTAAAATATGGTATTTTTCCAAGGTGTATAAGTACCTCATTTAGGTCTTGACTTACGGCTGTGCCAGAATTCTGTTTTCAGGAAATCAGCTTCTGTACTTGAACTTGTAGTAGCCATATTTTGATGAATATAAGTCCAAATTGAGTAATTTAAAAGGCTAAACTATAGTTTAAAGAGTCTAGTTTCATAAAAATAAATAACCACATCATTTGGAGATGTGAGATATTTATGGTCGTTTTTACAAGATTGACTGTCTGTTTTCCAGAATCTTGTTTTGTGAGTTTTGAGTGGGTTTTGGCTATTGACCCTTGAGCCCTTGCCCCTTGGCCGACCTTGGTGACTCAAAGCCCCTTTGTTGACTCTTCAACAACCCTTTTGAGCCCTTGATCATCCCTTATCAAAGGCTATCCTTCCTTGACCAATGAGAAGCCAATTAACCCCTTCACTTGGATTAGGGCTTTAATGGTAAGTATATAAGCCATTTGTTCAACCAAATCAGCCATTGTTGATCAAGAACTCCAGAGAATCAGAGGCTCTTCCTCCATTTTCGTCCATAGCAAGAACTCCAACTTGAGAGACCATTTCCCGGAGATCCGGTGGTCCGATCGACGAACCGAGACCGCCAAATCGAAGCCCTCGATCTTCTCTACAACAATCCTTGCTCTAATCAACCTTTCCTCCATTAATCTTAGGACTAAGGTACGTTGAGAAATCCCTGAAATTTTCATGTTCAATAAAATGACATGACCCCTTCATTATAGTTGCTCTATTGATGATTATGAACATCTTTTGTGAAGACAAATCCTCCAATTCAACCTAAGAAATATGAGTATGATTTTATGAATTCTTATTGAAGTTGTGATTTTGACTTTATGCAAAGCATGAATGTTGTTTATAATGAGCTTAGGAACAACTCTTGTGAAAGATTATGTTTCAATTCAAGGTTTAACAAAATCTCCGATTCTAGGGTTTGAAACTCGGGATTGTGTTTAAGGCTAGTTTAAGAACATGAACGGCCTAGTTATTGAGTTCTAAATGAACGGAGAACTTAGGAAAGGGCAATGTAATGCATATATTATCAATGCTCTATTTGGTTGAATTTTAGTAAAACTCACCGGAGTTGAGATTAGGGAGTTATTGAACAATACCGACTCCATATTCAATCCCTACGACGTTTGTAGTGCGTTAGACTAATATATTAGCCTACGTGACTTTGGGATGGATTGAAGGGCATGTTTGATATAAGTGATTATAAGACTCAATCAAGTTCTTATGTGGTTTATGTGATTGTGTGAAGCAAATGCACAATTGAGAGCATGTTGTAGAATGACCTATCTACTTGACAGGTTGAATTCGCTCTTGTCGAATTCCTACTTGATTCTTTAATGAGTAAAAACACCTACTTGTTGAATAATGAATTTGAGGACTATTCTATGAGAAGATTTGGATTGGGGCTTTCTTTAGTACTCTATACATGGAGTCTACTTGTATAAGTCGCTAGGATGACCATGTTGTTATCTAAGACTCACGGGTATGGTTTGACCTTACGAGTTATTACCGCTCTAGTGTTGCTTAAGTCTTTGACTACTATCGACTTTTGCGTTATTGAATGAGTTACTACTCTAGGAAGAGTTTAGTAAATGGCTTCATGATCCGAGACTAACTTGGAGTAGTCTTGGATAGTATAATCGATGGTTAAGTTGTGACTCTGTTGAATTTCATAGGTGAATATGGAATTTCATAGGTGAATATGTGTATATTTTATATTATGACTAAATGCATGATTTCCTACCTTGTCAAGAATTGATTCTTCTATGTGTTTCTATGATATGACTTATGAGCATATTGAATGTATTTGCCTTCGTCGTGCACGATCTGCTCTACGCTTAATGAATTGTGGTGAACTTGGATTCTACTATTAAGTGGAATTATGAATCAAAATTGAACTAAGCTTGATTTCACAATAATCAACTTGGGCTTCCCTTATATAATTGACTTGGGACTTTGAACTAAGATTCCTAAATGGAATGAGAACTTTGCTATGCCTCAAACGAGAACATAGAAAAGAAGTCATGGAACACATATAGTCTTGTTCAAACTCTATTTGGTTGAATTGTAGTAAAGACTCAACGAGTCGAGTTAAGGAACAATTGAACCTTACGAGGATCGTGGTGAGATCCTATGATAATTATATTCCATTTGACTAGATTACTAGCTTTTGGGACTTGAATCGAATAGAGTGAACAAACTTGACACTTATGATTTAGAGACTCAAATGAGCTCCTATTATGGTTTTGTGATTATTGTAACAATGTGCATAATCATATGAGTTTAGTAGATCATTATATCTACTTGAGAATTAGCAAGTAAACATCTACTTGTGCATTGCATATAAGTCCAGCTGGCATTACTTGAGTTTTCATGATGATGGTGGGACGATGCATTGCCTTCACGAATTATGGGATTCGTGATTGTAATGTATCGCCGTACCGGATTCGGGTTTCACACACACCTCCACTGCTAGCTACAGTGGGGAAGTAGCCCCCTTTGTCGTAACCAATTGAGCACATTGGCTAGTGCTATTTTCCTGAGTAGAGAGCTCAGACCCGAGAAGAGAGCTTGGTACTTTGATACCTGAACACGGGTATCACTGGCACGATATGATTAACAGTTGTGATTGCAGGAGCAATACGACGAAAGAGATTTGGTATCTTCTCTATCCTTTATGTGGCTTACTATGGGCACTTATGTGATAACAAAGTGTTAGTTGAACATGAGATCTTATTGACCATGTTTGTATTGGTGATGATAAATGAGAGATTTGATATGTATATATAGATATATGCATACTTGTATATGAGATATATATGAAAGACTTGATGTGTATATATATAGATATGCACACTTATGCATGATGATTTTATGGGAGATTTGATATGTATATTTAGAGATATACATACTGATATAGGTGTATATATATAAACATGCACCCTTACACGTGGTAACAGTGTGAATAGCTTGATTCGTATATATAATGATATGTATACTTGCATATGATGTCTTGTGGGAACTACCTTCTAATTCATTTGATTTGTGTGTGAACAGGAATTACACCCGGTTCATTTGGATGGTTTAGTAAGTAAGAAGGAGTGGATATCTTGTGGAGTATCGAACGATACGACGCTTCTTCACGGGTTTTTCGTCATATATTAAATGACACCTGGTTATGTTTATGTTACATAATTATATGTTGCATATATATTGTAGTAGCGCATCGGGTCATTATGACTCATCTCGTACTTGTTTTTAGTTGGAATCGATAGCCGCACCGAGGTCGAGTAGATCGTGATCGTTGGTCGATAGATCGAGGTTAGATCATGTGGTTCGTGTTTGTAGGACTTTCTTGTGGAGTCTTGTTCCTTTTTAGCATTGTCATTGATTTCATGTACTTTGCTATTCTTGTGAGATCGACATTTTGTAAAGTTATTTAGACTTTACTGTAGAATACTTGGGTATTTGTATTGTTATTTTTGGGCCGACGTGTTGTGTCGTGCCCTGTTTGTGGTTTTAGTATTTATTTCGTTGTAGTAGCTTTGGGGAATTTCCTTATTCTAGTTTTTATAGTTGTTGGTTGACCCCGGTATGCTTTAGCCGTTGGGTAATTGTTATATCGTTGGTTCTTTGTTAGTGCCGATGGTTTGATTAGCGTCGCATTGATGCACGCGAGTTTTGTTTTTCCTCCTTTGAGAGATAATGTCTCTCTTGGTTTCATTGTCGTTGGTTTCGAGCTTCATAGCTTGGGACTTCTTTCTTATATTGCGAGTGGAACCGCTGGCCGGACCGCCCAAATAGGAGGAAACAAGTAAACATATAACATGCAAGGACTCAATTTAAGAAAACGACGTGACACAACATTAGAGACGTAGCACGCCTCGGCACCAAAAGGCCGGTATTTTTAAAACCTTTCAAACTGATAAAACAGTTAAGCAATAAAACCAAGTCATACACTACATGGAACCCAAGCTAATTATGGACAAGGATTATGTAAGAGCTAATAGGATGCTCGGCGGAAGACTTAAACGTAGTGGAATATTAACAAGGTAACCAAAGCTCACACAATGCCACAAAGGGATTACAAGTACTACAAGTGATATAACTACCAAGAGCTAACAAGAGTTACAAGATCAAGTTCTATACAAATACCCAAGCATATCTAATTGACTTGCTTTAACCCATACAAAATATAAAACAAGAGGAAGAGGCATCTAAACCACCTCTTCAAATATGCACAAAGCACGAACACAACAAATCTCAACGACTTGTCTTGCTAGGATCTTAAGTCATAAAGACTTGTAAGCTATCAATCATGCATGTCATGGCAATATGCAACATACAAGGCAAGATATCACATAAGCATAGAGGTCATATATCCAAGATGCACATTGTTTCACATAGGTGCGCATAATTAGATCACATAGGATAATGATATATGGAGAGCCGGGCCGCACGTAGTTCCCGCATACAAGCGTTATCTCGGAATGTGCGGGTATCGAATGTGTGTTAGTACATCGATCTTCCGAGGAGATGCCCGGATAGACACACCAATGATGCTCTAATGATTACAAGAAGGGGTCAGTGAGGCGTGTGAACAAAAGACTCATGCAAATGCCAAGTAGTGTTTACTTAACAAATTTCAGTAGTGAACGAGGTCGACAAGAGCGATCTCTCATGACAAGTAAATTATTCTCATCAATAACCAAGTAGGATTGAGTTCGACAAGAGCGAACTCACATGTCAATTAGGCATTCTATAATATGACATTCAAAATCAAGCATGGTAATCAATCCAAGTTCAAGAGTCTAGAATTATTATTCGTAGGGAAACGTGTTTAGAACGTCGTAGGATTGATCGGTGAGCGGTATTGTTCAATGGCTCGCTAAACTTGAGAGTCGCCTCTAACAATTCATCCAATAGAGTTTAAATGCTAAATGCATCCTAAACCCTTTTTAGTTCTCAGATACTATAGACTAGGTCATTAATCCTCTTAACAACCATAGTCAAGAATTATCAATAATTCAAATTCAAGGGACCTTAGAATCATTATTTCAAAGGTTAATAAAATGCAATGGTCCAAGAACATTAGTTATTCCTAGAAGGACATAGAACACATTTAATTCTAAGCATAGGACCCAATTCAATAGGATGAACAATTCATAGCATATGAAACCCTAGAAATCATAATCTCTAAGAGTTGTCAAAATCCATTAGTCCAAGAACAATAGTTGTTCCTAAGGAGGCATAGAACACATTTAATTCTAGGCATAGGACTAAATTAACAAGGTGAACATATTATTCAAAATCTCAAAAGACCAAATCATCATCAATCATGGCATGGGCATGGTAGGAGCATGGGAATCATAAGAAGAGGGGACATGGCATTTCTAGCATACAACCTAAGGGGAATCAATAGCTTACCTTACACCCAAGAAAAGATGGAATGAGCACAAACTATTCGGATGGTGTCCTCGACGATAGCTTCACTTCGGTGGTCTCGGTTTGGCAATCGAAGGTCGGGAGCTCAATCTATGGTAGAACACACACTAGTCTCACCTTTCTACACACACAAGGCTTGGGAAGAGAGAGAAATGATCGAAATGGAGGTTTAAGTTTGATCAAAAACAATGGGAGGCTTTTATATTTATGCATGAAGTGGGTGGAATTCCACATGTCACAAGGAGAGGGATTGCCAATCCACTTGTCAAGTGGAGGAGATTGGGGTTAGTGTTAATCTAACTTGATTAGGGTCTAATAGGTAGGATTAGAGTCAATTAGGATGGGGTTTTAAGGGTATAAGTGGTCACAAAAGATTGCAAGAGAAAAATCTCGTAGGATGAACCAGAAGTGAGGCGGGCGCTCACGAATCGCCGAGATTCCGAGATCATCTCCAAATTGCAATTGCTGATTGAGGCGGGCGCTCACTCGATTCTGCGGGCGCCTGGCTTCGACCTGCTCTAAGCTCTCAAAACTTGGTCTAAACAAGTCCTAATGGTCCCAAACTCATGGGCAACCATTCTAAGGTCCAATCCAACTCAAAACAAGTCGAAACACACCGAACAACAACCGAACAAGGTAGGACAAGGCTCGAATCATGCGACGATTGGTTAACGAATCAAACACGAATCAAACACCAATAAAACTAGGATAACTTGGGCATGGAAAAGGCTTGTTTAAACATGGTTATGACTTGAATACAAGGCCGAGAACTCAACGAACACTTCGAAATACAAGCAATACGAGAAACGAGGGAAATCGCTAAGGCCAAAACAAAGCAAGAAGGTTTCTAAACTTCCAATCAAGCTTACTATGATCAAGGTGAACGTTCTAGGTCATCTATGAAAGACAATAGAACTCTAACAAGTCTTGGTTGAGTGCTAAACATGCTAAGGCAAACACTCAAAGCACAACGGCAAGGCAAGCAATGCATAGAAGGTATTCAAGCAACTAGGCACGTAATACTCTAATGTGAGCATGACATGGACAAATAGAAGTATCTAACATGTTAAGGCATAATACAAACATGTTATTAAGGTATAAAACAAGTAATGGGTTTGGGTTCTCACATATATTGCTTCCGCTGATTCGAGTTTTGAAATACCGTATTTTAGTGCGGTGTTGTGTTCATGTTTAGAGCGAGTTTGCTCGACTGTTTGACTAGCACTACTGTTTATCAAGTGTTTGTCCTCTTATTAAGTTAGTTCCAGCGGCACGACCTTGGGATTTTGTGTTGAAATCCGGGTCGGGTCGTTACATCTTCACCTATCACCTTACCACTTCGCAGGACGGTGATTGACTTAGCTTGCTCAGTTTGACTAGGGAACTTCCCTTCTTCTCTTTTATTTGCTTCAGAACTTTCAATATGTTTCTTCAGATTTTCAATTTCTTCAAGCATGTACTTCATCAAAGCTGCTTGACCTTTACTAGCCACTTCTTGCTTGGGAACTTCTTCAATTCTCAACTGATTTTGATTTGGCAACTATGGAGGTTGTGGTGGTTGAGGTTGGAATTGTTGAGGTTGCAAAGGCTTATTTCCTCCCCAAGAAAAGTTAGGATGATTCCTCCACCCAGGATTATATGTATTTGAATAGGGGTCATTCCTTGGCCTTTGAGGATACATATTCATAGCATTAGCCTGTTCAGAATACATAGCACTTGATGGACAAAAATTAGTAGCATGAGAATATAATCCACATAGAGCACATGCTTCTTGAGTTTGCCAATTTTCAAATTGAGCTTGTGTATTTGAATTATCTTGTAATTGATATAGGCTCCTATTTTTACCTCTAGCACTTTTCTGTTGGGAATTAATACTTAGCATCTCAAATAATTCTTCTAGTGCTTCTGGTGTCATTCTATTAATAGAACCACCAGTTGCACTATCAACCATAGTTTGTAAACCTGGCGAAAGACCATGATAAAATTGAAGCACTAACACATGTTGAGCCAAATTATGATGAGGACACATAATAAGCAGATTTTTAAATCTATCCCATGACTCATGGAATGTTTCACCTGGTTCATTTTGAAATGACATGATTTGTTTTCTATACTCTGTAAGAGATGCATGTTTGTAAAATTTGCTCATAAACAAATCATATAATTGTGCCCAAGTAAAAACACTGTTTGGTGTTAGGTTCATAAACCATCTCTTTGCCAATTCTTTTAATGCACTGGGAAAGTATTTCATTTTAATTTGATCTTCAGTCAACCCTCCTAAAGGAAAAGTACTCATCATGTATTCATATTCTCTTAAGAAACTGACAGGATCTTCATTGGGCATCCCATGAAAAGATGGTATGGCATTAAAATAATGTCCTTTTAACTCAAAATTCCTAACAGCATCTGGCAAGACTAAACATGATGTTACCACATTTAATGAAGGTCTACTGAAATCATTAATAGTTCTTTGATTTACTACTACTTCCATATTTCTTCTTGCAGGCTCTTCTTGTCTTTGATTCCTATTGATTGGGTCAACTAGGTTTTCGTGATTACGAATATTGTTATTATCTTCCATTGTAGGATCAACCAGAGGATCCTCTCGATTCAATTGGTCTTGATTATCAGGCTCGAAAGCTAGATTTTCAAAATATCTTTGGTATCTTTTAACAATATTTATCTCTTGATCTAAGTCTACCAATTCAGGATTTAAAGATCTACGACCTTGCATGCAAATAAATTAAAGCAATTTAAAAGCAAATAACTATTAAAATAAACTAAAATAAAATCTTTTTGTATTTTTATTTTTATTTTTTTATAAAAACAGAAAATTAAACTAAAAACTAAATTAAATTAAAAACTACGCTACCTACAAACTAACTACGTGAACTAGCTTGTCCCCGGCAACGGCGCCAAAAACTTGATCGATGTTTTATTTTATCTATTTCCTTGCAAGTGTACAAGACTATTATAGAATAGACTCGGAAGCAAGGGTCGAACCCACAGAGACAAGTGATCACGAACAGTGCGATTATGGATAGCAAATTATTAACCTAAGGGGGTTTTTATGTTTAATTCTACTCTAAATTACTAGTTATAGATGTTTAACTAATTAGACAAGAATAGCGAGATATGAAGATCTTATGGTGAGTGGAAATCTAGGATTCTGGGTTTCACTTATATCTCCTTTATGTTCAATTCATAATAATGTCATTCAATGTCTTGGGTTCGTTCACTAAAAATAGATATGGTCTGTTGAACAATTGGTTCAGCCTCCATCCCCGCAAAATTCACCCATTCCATATCCTAAGCACAGGAACTATCAATCTAGCTGTCACCTAGATTTATGATCTATCTGTCACCTAGATCATGTAAGAACCTGGTCCTAACTTATCACTCTCGTGCTTCGATAGGTCCAATTTATTGTGTTGGTGAGCCAGTGTACGACATATGCACTCGGTCATGCAGTTATCCGCACCTCTAAGCCTTTATTATTTGCGATTACATTCATTTGTTCAAAGCAAAATAATATAGGGGTTGATAAACAACACAATCAACAAGCATTGAATAGACATATATATATGAATCAAAACATAAATTCGATACAAGTTACCTCCCACCTCCTAGATTAGGGATGATTTAGTTCATCATAGATGATGAACAGCACATGGAGATGATGAAAGGCATGATTTGATCTTCAATACTTGAAATTACAAAACCTAACTATGTTATACAATCTAAAACTACCTAAAATCTATGTAAAGAGAGCTTCCAGCCGTCCTCCTCATGCTTAGGCTCGGCATCTGACTTCTATATATACTCGGGAGTTGTGATTGGATCGAATGACTGTGTGAAAATCCGAAAAGGTCGCATTCTGCCTACCTTGCGGTCGCAAGGTGCTGGATACCTTGCGTCCGCAAGGTCTCGAGTGTGGGTGGCTTTTGATTCTTTGATTACTGACTTCGGGGGCCTATACTGCCTACCTTGCGGTCGCAAGGTCTGAGGCACCTTGCGTCCGCAAGGTGTCCAGATTGAGCAGTCTTTATTGTTTCTTCAATTTTCCTCTTTTGCCCTTTCTTGTAATTTGCACTTAAAACCCTGGAGTTTCGCGTATTTTCACAATAATCCTGAAACTTACAAAACTCACCGAAAACATATATTAGTACTCAAAAGACTCATGAAATAGCATAATTTAAGTCACAGAAGTATATAAAATCGACGTATAAAATACATCGATCAGGGGCCATCACCCAAAGAAAGTGCTCCTCCAGCCACATGTGGAGCAAAATGGGGTTGCCGGGAGGGAATAATTCATCACCGCCAGCAAAAGCATCCAGGCCCGCTAGAGTCTCCGCCAGAATCACCGGAACAATATTCAGCCGGCAATCCCGTGCCTGCAATGCTAGGTCAACGACCCGCACATCGATGTATCCGGGTTGACCTACCATCAAATACCTCCCTACCAGGCACAGAAAAAGTGTAGACAGCCGACGCCTCAAAAAATCCAGGTCATCCTCCCTGAACTCTATGAAGGCTCCAGGAAGGACAGTCAAATTGAAAGTTACTCCGTTAAAAAAGCCTGGAGTAGCGAGGCGAGTGGTGCGAAACAGCTCCCAAATGGCTATATATGGGCGCCTCCGATGAGAAGGCACAACGATAAGACGAGAAGATGCCACCCCCAACATTGCACAGAACTCTTCAATAGTAGGGCACATTTCGTTCATACCGAAGTTAAAGAGGTGGTCTTGAGGCGACCAAAACCTGGAGACTCCCCTCAGCATGTCCCAATTAATGACTATATTCCTCCAGGAGAGCAGGAATCTATATCCAAAAATATGTTCAAACCAGTCGCGCTCATCCGACCGAAGAGAGAGGATCCAGAAATCGAGAGCATTCTCATAGATCTCTATTTCCAGCGTTGTGTGAACTGGTACGGCCATTTGGGGGAAATATAGAAAGCTTATCTGACGAAAGGAAGATCACCCGGGCAAGAGAATGAGCTCAGAAGTAAGTGTGAAAGAAGAAGCAGTAGGTGTGAAAAAGTTCGCTGCTTCGGCCTCCGTTTTATACGCAAAATTAAAGCAACGAACGAATTCTTTGCAAACAGTGGCAAATAGTGGCTGAAAAAGGTTGCCCAGAAGAAGGAACTGGGCGCCACCCATGCTCCAACCTAGCTCGGCGCCCACTTCATGCATGGGTGGCGCCATGTTTATTGCGCTCGCCCCGAAACACTGTATCCTTTGCCGCCTCGACCGCCGATCGGCCGCCTTTGTCGATCACGAAGAAAATTAAGGGAGCTATGAAATTAGGCTACGGTCATTAGCTTGGCAGCAATTATATGCCCGAGCACAGGAGGAGGCGGCTGCCTCCTTCTTCTCGAATATCTCCAAGAAAGCCCTCTCAAGCCCGAAGGTGTATTCTTTTTAAATTCCGTTTTTGAGATGCAGCGTGCCATTACCCTTAGATATCGGTATAGATTTATTTTCTACATGTATTTTGAGTATGCATTTTATTTTCTCGCATCATATAAAATTATATTGCATTGCATAATAAATGTTTGTACAGATTCTGGTGTAAATAAAGAAAAAAAAGAAAAAAAAAGAAAATAATGTGTGCAGGTAGTAGGAGCTAATAATTGTAGGACGCTCTGCCCTATCAAAACCGCCTCCCATCACTCGAGGGCCCGTTCCGCCGCCAAGCCTGTGACCTCTACCTCTCACCCGAGGGCGAGACGACCCGCCAGCTTCATCGTCGTCATCATCATGGCGTTTGGTCTGCCGCGTAGCATCATTACCCTGGCAAGAAAAGTCATCCATAAGCCGCTGGTAAAGTTTGTTGATGCTGACGAAGCCCCGCAGCAGCCTCTTGTATGTGGACACCTTAACCTGAAAAAAAAAAAAAGGTGTTGAAGCAACAAAAAAAGGAAATGCATCAGTCCAAGGAAAAGAGTGATATAAAAAAAATTGAATAATGATGATGCTAAAAAAAAAGAGTGATATATAAAAAAAAGGGAGTGATGCTAAAATAAAAAAAATGAGTGATGATATACCATGCGAGCGTGATCAGGGACACGGTACTCCTCGGGAATATCCGCATCGGGTAAGACTTTCTCTATAAGTCTTCCGTCTCGATGATATCGGAAGGTGGAGAAGGCATCATCGGGCATAGAAAACTCCGACTGTACACCAAAAGCTGGGTGAGAGGACCCTGGCCTATCACATGCGTCGGATGCACGCCTGGCAACCACACGGGCAGGAAGAGTAGGATGGAGCATCGTCCTCAAGAACTCCTCATATGGCATGACTGGATAATCGCTGGGCGACATGACAAATTTTGATAGGTAAAGATACCTGTTCGGAAGAAGATCTGGAACGATCACCCAAGGGGGAGGTGCAGGCGGCACCACCGGGAATGTTGAGTACAGGACATGTTGGCGATTAACTCGCTCGCCCATGTATAAGGAATCGTTCATGATAGACACCATGAGAATCCAGTAGCGACTCAATGTTAGGGTGACCTCATATGGCCCTACTATATTCTGCCAAGGAACTAAATGCACTGAGCCCGAGGTCGAGCTATCTATCCTGTCACGCAGTCCAAGTCGTTCCAGAAAATGGCCGTCTCTATCTTTCTTCTTCCGGTTTGCGTTTACAAACTTAGCCAAATAAGGTGGTCTGTAAACGCTGATGCGTAGTGGGCCTGGTGTAAAGTCAAAGACAGAATAAGCCCACACTTAAAAAAAACGGAAAAGAAGCAACAGTCAGCTATAAAAAAAATGATGAAAAAATAAAAAAATAAAAAAATGCAGACAGAAAATTGAAAGTGGGAAGAAAAGAAATGTACCTCCCAAGTAGGAGCAAAGCCAGTCATAACCGGTGATTCATTCCGGCTCGCCCTGTCCATGGAGGCATAAAGTTCAGCCAGGTCCGCCTGCCCCCAGTCATATTCAATCACGCGGTCCAGTTCTCGGAGGCAGCCCAGTAGGGAGACTCTTAGAGAGGTGGAGGAATTGGCAAAGAGCGACATCCCCAAAAAGAAAAATAGAAAGGCTCTGGCGATGTTGACGGAGAGTATAATCCGGCTCAAGAGTCCGCCCGATGCTGGTAGAGATACCCGTGATAGCGAAAAAATCGCATGGGGTCATAGTAGGCTCTCCCCAACTGAAGTGAAAAGTGTGGGTCGTGTCCCACCAGTAGTTCCGCAATGTATTGAATATGGCCATATAACTGCGGAAGGGACGAAATGCCCGTATGAATACCCCGAGGCCTGTATCCTCCACCAAAACCCGTGCCGGCTTGGGCATCAGATGGAAAATGTCCGTCACCATGTCGCAACTCGCCCGAACCCGAGTCAAGGTAACGCGCTCCTAAAAAAAGGGAAGGAAAGAAAGGTAAGATTCTCATAACCCCTTTTTCTTGCGTAATCGGTACATTAGGCAACCTTAAAAAAAACATATAAATGTATGTCTTTCATTCATGCATTTTGCATTTTATCATGTATTTAAGAATTTTCATTTGCATTCTTGCATAAATAAAATGTATATCAATCATTATTATAATAAAAAAAATAAAAATAAAAATTCTTTGTTTGTAATAATAAAAAATCTTTGCTTAAAAAAAATAAAAATAAAAATGCATCTTTTTGCATCTAAATATGTATTTTGGCATTTTAGGCATCATAAAAGTGTATGTTGTGCATTTAAAAAATATATACCACATTTTGCATTTTGCATGCATGATAAAATAAGTATACCCATGCATCATATTAGTAAAGCATCCCATAAATTTTTAGGCATTGCATTTGCATCAAATAAATGATATATGCATTCATCATTTGCATTTATAGCCCAATAAGTTGAATTATAGCATTAGAGAAAAAAGAGAATAAAATGCCACCAATCATGAAAGAAAATATTCTCATGGCATTTATTATATCCATGCAGCATAGGCATGCATTAAAAGTGAATTCTGATGCATAAAATATATTTGTTTTGTCCTGTATGTATCCGAAAATACGTCCGAAAAATATGCCCGGAAAAATTTGTATTATGTTCAGAAAAGTCCGTACCATTTCATAGGCATATAGCATATAAAAATATGTTTAGGCCTAAAACATGCGTCATATAGCCTCATTTGCATTAATAGTATAAATCATGCATTATAGGGTCAAATAGTGACCACTAGTTCAATTATGCATCGCAAAAATAGATTGCATAAATTTCATGCATCATTACCAAAATTGCATCATTTTAGTTCATAAATTGCATGCATAAGCATTATAAGAAATATATATATACTCCAAAAGTCCAAAAAAGTGCAGGAATTAAGCAGATCTGAAAAAGTAACCAAATGGGTTGGTGAAAGAGTATACTTACATCGGGATTCTGAAAATTCGAGACATGTTTTGCCAATCGCAGACCAAATTGCCCCAGTCATCCGTTGAATAGAAATATTCAACGTGATTCCAGGTTAAAGGAGGAAGTTCCCTCCTCTCTTCACCCGAATCCGGGTGCATTGGCACCTTCCCTTTCCTAGATCTCGAAGAAGAAGCCATCGATTTGGAAAAACAAGCACTTTGGCGGAAGAAAACCAAGAAAAGGAGAAGAAATGGAGAAAATAGAAAAAATTTCGCTCCTTCATCGGCAATGGAGGAAGGCTAAAGCAGAGAACGAGAGAAATGAAGGTTTTGCCTTCATTCCCGTAATGAAGAATGGAGGAAAAGTGAAAATTTTACTTTTCCCTTCCAAGCAACTCAAGTTCAGCACTTAAGTCCTCGAAATTCCAAAATTGCAAAATGGTCCCCAACACGAAAAAGAAAAGAAAAAAGTCCCCAGCACGAAAAAGTAAGAGTTGCAGAAATAGCAAAATCAGCTGAATCAGCAGTAGCAGCCGAAGCATGAAAAGGTAAGAAAGGTAAGGTATTCTTATTCTACCTTCAAAAATAAAAGAAAAATCTTTTTTCAAGTTTTGTTTTAAAAAAAAGAAGAAAAAAAGAGGAATATTTTTTTAAAAAAAGAGGAATAAAAAGAGAGGCATAAAAACAAAAAACAAAAAAAAAGAGAGGAAGGAAAAAAGAAAAATCTATTTGTCGTATTCAACGACGGATGTTGATCGGTTGAGTACAGTTTTCGAAAAATTTGAAGAAAGTCTTTTTTTTATCGTATTCAACGACGGATTTTGATCAGTTGAGTACAATTTTCGAAAAAATTGAAAATTTTCTTATTGTGTTTGGCGATAGGTATTGACCGGGTGAACACAGTTTTGAAAATTCCTCTTAACGTATTTCAACGACGGGTATTGACCGGTTGAAATATGGTTTTCGAAAAACTTAAAAATCTTCATATCATATTTGACGGCGGGTTTTGACCGGTTGAATACGACTTTTCGAAAAACATGAAAATCTTTTTCCGTTGTGTTCTCGGACGGGTTATGACCTAAGGGGCACAACATCCTCGTTGGTTGTTCGTCTTGCTTGAGGCCGAACTACGTTTCCTCTGATTTCCTTTATTAAGGAATACATAGGCAGCCTACATTAGTAGGTCCGACCATCAGAGCATTTTATTGCATATCTGCTTAAAAACTACGATAACCTGCTATAACCGAATAAAAATGTCTAGGATATGGAGGTTTGGTTTGCATTATAAACTGCTGCATTATAACTGCTACCTGTTGCATCTCTCCCTCGTATTAATTGCACGAAATTGGAGAGTCTATTTCTTATCAACGATGTTCATGTACTCAGTAAGCTGCGGGTTACCCGTAGACTCCATCGTTGAGGGGCTCTGTAGACACCCCAATTTCGTACCCCTGGTATGCAACATGGCATGAAATATCAAGACCTATTAAAACTTAACAAATGTCAAGTTATAGGGTTGAAAAAGCAAAAGGACAAAGCAGGATGCGCAAAACAATGAAATGCAGGGGTTAAAGTGCGAAAAGAGAAACTAATTGGCCTAAGCTGGCGCCACCCATGCTCCAAATGGGGGTGGCGCCCAATTCCTTAAGGGGTGGCGGCCAGTTTCGTGCTATAGTGCTCCCAAACTGCTACAGGACAGCTACAGTTCGCCGTAATGTGCAAAATCCTCGGCGTTCTGTACAGCTGAGTGAAGCACGAGGAGAGAAAATTTAATTCCTTCGGTGTCCTCTCTCCAGGCTATAAATAGAGCCTTCGGGGTTCACTTTCGGACACAACTTTTTTTCCCCGAAGAATTCTCTGCGTCGTTGTTACCTTGGAGAAATAGAGAGCGAAGTGAGATAGTGAGCGATCCTTCTCCAAATCCTCGAAACCCTACCAAATCTCCTCCAAACTTGAAACCAACCCGCCAATGTAAGCCTTAGCCCCCCCAGCTAGATTTCCACCCTATTTCCCTGGTCCAAAAATCGGGGAAAGAGCAGTTCCTCTGCCCGATTTAAAAGGCCAAATCAGTCAGAAATAAGTCGTTATTCTGCCCGATTTCCGCCTTCCTCAAGCAACCAAATCAACCAAAATAAGTCGTTACTCTGCCCGGATCCCGAGGCAAAAGGTAACTTTTGGAAGCAGTTATTCTGCCCGAACCTCCCCACCACTTCATCAAAAAAAAAAAAAGACTCCCTCTCCCTGAAGGACAGAGCGAGCACACCCTAGTCTGCTAGTAGGTAAGTTTTAAAGTTTTATTTTGTAAAAGTGCTACTTTCCATCCGGCCCAATATAAAAATATAAGCCGTTGTGCTGCCCGGATTTAGTTAAGAAATAGCACTAAAAAAAGCCATTATTATGGCCAAGTATTTTTAAGTATATTTGTAACTTTTTGTAAAGAGACGGCCACAGCCTGCAAGTCCGTAAATAATGTAGCCACGGATGTATCTGTTTTATTTCCTGTCTTTTAATGCATTATTTATTTGCTAAATAAATATAACAAAAAGCATAATTTAGCCAAAAACTATTTTTGAGGCCGAAAGGGCGAGTTGGGTGCCTAGCACCTTCCCAACTCATAACTTAGCCTCCAAACCCGTTTTTACAATCTCTGTTTTTTTTCTTTATTTATTCCTTAAAATAAAGATGACAACTGTATAAAACATTTTGAATCCAGTCGGGCCTCGCAACATCTTTTCTTGCACTGTTCCGTTTTCCCCTAAAAAAGGGAGAATGAGAATGAAAAGGTGATGTATTCCTATATCCTGTTATCCCCTAAACAATGGATAACTTGATGCAGGAAACCCAAAGCACCCATAGTGATCCGAAATATGCCATATGGCTATTTTCATAAAATCCATAGTGGGGCCTCGCAACACTCCTTTCTTGCACTTTTCCATTTTTCCCTAAAAAAGGGAGAATGAGAATGAAAGGGTGATGCATTCCTATATCCTGGTATCCCCTAAAAAGGGATAACTTGATATAGAAAACCCAAAGCTCCCATATTGGACCAAAAATCCACGAAAGGCAACCGAGGCGTATTCAAACGCGCTATCTTAGACAGCACTCCTCTCGCACTTTTAATTTCGTCTTCCCCTAAATATGGGAGGGTGGAATGAGAGCAGTGGTGTCTCGGATCCGCACGTACGTGCACCCCTATCTAATGGCACGCGGGGCGCGGACGCAGTCCCGGGAACCCACACCTCCGAACCAGTTTTTTTTTACAATCTCTGGTTTTATTTTGGGTTTTTCTTTGTTTTCTCCTTAAAATAAAGATGGCGACTCTTTCAAAACATTTTGGATCACAGTGAGGCTCGCAACATCCTTTCTTGCACTTTTCCGCTTTCCCCTAAACAAGGGAGAATGGGAATGAAAGGGTGATGCATTTCATGCATCTTGTTTTCTCCTAAACAAGAGAGGATGAGATATGGGGAGCCAATGCACTTATAGTGATCCAAAATAGACCTTAAGGAAATTTTCATAAAGTCCACAGTGGAGCCCACAACATCCTTTTTTTGCACTTTTCCGTTTTCCCCTAAATAAGGGACGACGGGAATGAAAGGATGATGCATTTTCTGTGCCTTGTCTTCCCTAAACAAGGGAGGGTGAGATACGGAGAAACCAAAGCTCTCATAATGAACCTAAAAAATAACTTCGGTGACCGAGGCGTATTCCAAGCGCTTCTTGACAACACCCTTTCCGCCTTTTTAATTTCGTCTTCCCCTAGACAAGGGAGGGTGGAATAGAAAGCGTGGTGTCCACTCCGCACGTCGCGCACCCCTAGAAAAGAGGGCGCGGGCACACTCCGGGGCGCCCACAAGTAGGATACGCTTGAATCGCACGGATGATATATTGGTGAGTATGAGACGAGTTATGGCTATTACGGTTGGGTATACCATTTTTTTACGACTATTAGGGTGTCGTTACCACGTGAGGATATTACGCATGTGTATTGTTGAAGACAAGATTTTTTAGTTAAGATAATAATAGATCTTACGGAGTTTTAATGGTTGAATGAGACGACCCGACCCGGACCCCAATGCGAGATCCCAAGTCGTGCCGTCCAAATAGGCAAGAATACAAGCATGCGCAAGTAGGATTATAAAATTCACGTGGCGCAACATCGCATACAAATAACGACTCGGCTACACTTGGCCGGAAAATAACTTAAAATAAACAAGTCATCGGCGACGTTACAGCCGGAACCCAACAACTACTCCTACAATTATAACACATGCATATAATAACCTCAACGGCCACAACATGTCGGAGACAACAACGGTAATATTTTCAAAGAGCTTAAGTGGAAGGAACTGTAGTGAACCAATAACATATAAACAAGCTCGACATATAAGTCGGCATACAAAAGATCATAAGTCTAGAGTATTCAAGTTATACAATAACAACAAAATCCCAAGACAAGTCTAAGTGACTTGCTTCCCATCGTCCTTGCCAAAACAAAAGTCTAGCTACAAATCCCAAAAGAACAACCTCTAGCTCGCAAGCAACCAAACACGAGTACGTCGAATCTAGCGAAAACCGTCTCCTTGGCTCAGATCTAAGGAAACAAAACAAACAAATAGGGTAAGTCGTAAAGACTTAGTAAGTTACTAAAAATGCATGTTCATGTCATAGCATGGCATTTATCTCAATTATGGTACATGATCATCATATAGCACTTAGCACATTATTCACGTAAGTGCGGGAAAATAAATCATTCAAGTAGGATATGATATAGTCACGGCCGCTTCGTAGCTCCTGCAATAAACTGTGTTAACTGGTTCGTGCCATCGACGTTTTGTGAATTCATCGACTTGTATCGAGAACCTACTCGATTTAATTAGCAGCCAATGGTGCACATATTGATACGGAAAAGGGGCTACTTCCCCACTGCGGCCCACAGTGGAGGCGTGTGTGAGGTCCTAGGTGCGGCGATCCATAGCGAGCACGAATCTCGCGATTCGTGAAGGCGATGCATCGTCCCACCCTGACGTAAAAAACAAACCAAATAATGCCAGCTGGACTCAATGTGATGCACAAGTAAATATTTACTCGTCATAAACCAATTAAGGATCGAATTCGACAAGAGCGAACTCATCCGACCAAGTAGGTTATTAATCTCTACATAAATCATGACAAGGCAATTAATTGCTCAAAACCAATCATGCATAACAACTTGTTTGCAATAATTAGGCTAAACTTATATTTGAGTAAACCCAATCAAACGGTGTCCAAACTTCGTAGGGATTGAAATTAGTGTTCAACATGTTCAAATCTTCCCTAGAGTTGACTCCGTTGAGTCTTTACTATAAATTCCCAATTTTGGAGAAATTGAAGCTATGTGCTTCATAACCCAACCTAGTTCATTACTAAGTTCAACTAGGTTACAAATTCACCAAGGCATTGCAATGTGATTCATAATCATCATAGGGTCCAATTTTGAGGATAGAACACATAACAACATATCAACTTATCATGTAGGCTCAAATTAGGGCATTCTCATGTAGCACTTCTTCAAGCAACACATAGAATAAGTATTTCTAACATGTTCATAATCTTAAATAAACAAGATGAAAGAGTATTAAAATCTTTACTAGGCATAAAATCCTCCTTTACATGCTTCTAACAAGCTCATACTTTCAAAACACAAGATGAAGGCATAAGAAGCATATATGTGTCCTCATTGACCTCATACATCATAAGCTTTGTTTCCTTAGGGTCAATGAGAACTAAAACAAAGAAGAAGAGAAGTAACTTACTTGTATTCTACACCCAAGAAAGCAAGGAAGAAATCTATTCGGCAGGAAATGATCTACTCTTCAAGCTCTTCACTTCTATGGAGGTGGCTTGAGCAATAGAAGAAGGAATGAAGGAGGGCCAAGACGAAAGCTTCAAGAAGCCATGGGAGAAGCTTGAGGGAGATGAATCCCGTTTTTGGAGTGTGAGGGAGAGAAATGAGGGTCAAACTCTTCAGATGTGGTGTATATTGAGTTTAAAACATAGTGGGACAAGTGTCAACACAATGTGGTCTCTTAAAATCTGATTTTTGTGTCTTTATTGATCACTAAACACTCTTTAATCCACTCTTAAAACTTGTTAATAATGTTAGGAAACAAGTAATGAGGGTTAGGGAGGTTTAGGTGGGGTTTAGAAAGGGTTTTGGATAGGGGTTTGGGTGTAAAAATCGTAAAGCAGCAAAACAGGCAAAACCAGATTCGGGGGACCTTGCGGTCGCATGGTCCCCTAGGCTTGCGACCGCATCCTCTCTGGCTACACAACACACAAATTTCTGGTTATCTTGCGGGGGCAAGGTCATTCCACCTTGCGAGGGCAAGCCCGATAGACCCAAAATGGCTCAGAATTCAACCTAAAAGACCTCCAAACACTTAGCCAAATCAATGGGGTTTCAAACCCCAACAAAAATGAGTCTAAAACCCAACACAAGCACCCTCAAACAACACCCGAACAATCCAAACGAAGGAGCGAAAGAAAGAGAACTATCAAGCAATTCAACCGGCAATTTAACAAGCATGCTAACACGATTCTAAACATGTTAAGATCTTCATGAATGACTTATAAATGATTCTAAATCATATATAGACTAAGTAAAAATGCTAATAATCAATAAGAAAGCATGAAGGCAAGCACACAATGCTCATGCAAGAATCCGGGGTGTTACATTGAAGGTACTAGAGTGAATATTACCTCTTTTCTTTGGATTTACTATGAAATTGTCGTTAGGCGAGTATACTAGATATACAGACCTTGTTATTTGTTAGAATTTCCATTACTTAATGAATTATCACGATGGAAACTTATGAGTATGTTTTCTTGGTTTTTTGTTATGAATAGGTATGATTGGATTGGTAATCACATGTGCTATAGTAGTTGCTTGATTAACCAATATGCATGGCTATGTGTTCCATGAGTTATATGTGTTACATGAGTTGCATGAATGGCACGAGTTATATGAAGTATATGAGTTGAAGTATGATGATACTTGTTGATTGTATATTACATTTACATGATATATGCGCATACATCTAGTATTGTTAGTGATAGGAGTTTTATCATTTGCTTGATGATTAAATTATGAATAAAACATGCTTGTTACGGAGTATAGACATGACTAGTATCGGCACAAGTATTATCTTTGTTACAGGTATTAATATATTGCCTTTATATGGGTATGCATAGTAAATGTGCTTTGTTATAAGTAAAGGTATAGTTTACAAAAGTAACAAATGAAGTTAATGGATATAGTTGTAATTGATCATGAATATGCCTATGTGCATTAGTAGTAAGGATAACTTGCTTAGTCTATTGCATAATAGATCTTGAGTATCATTGTTTAATGAATATGCCACGTTTAATCTGTTGCATTATTATGTTAGACTGTAGTGAAGGATGCTTTAAATTTTCTCATGGACCTTGGCATCCTTGCAACGGAATCTTTTGAAATCCAATTTAGCTGGTACCCTGAATTGGTGATCAAAAGATATTCGTTGGTGAACTAGGATTGGTAGTAAGTAGGTTAGAAATTGACTAAACCTATTACCAAATGGATTGGACAGAAACGGAATGAATTTATAATCAATGCTATCATGTGTTCTTACGTATTTTAACAGCGATTGGGAAATCACGAGTGTGGTTTGCATGATTATGAAAATTGACTTGTTTTAGGAGCGTGTTGTGGAACACTCTTCTTTAGTTTGTGAATTGCTCTATCAACAATCTTTACGTCTTAGGATTTAGAATTTCTTATATTCAAGTCTCATGTTGTGGCTCTGAAGAAAATAGTTTCGGGAGATTGATGCTTATAAAGTCTTTGATTATGCTTTTGTGATTGGTTAAGGATTCACGTGATTAATTAATATAATGGAATTTGCGTGTGATTTCGCGACTCAAGTATGAGTCATGTTTATTCGATCTCAAGTGTTTTGTACTGTTGTATCTATTGGGAGTTTTTGGGACATTTACATGTGGATTTTAGTAGTTTGCATGTGGAATCATCATATACTAGTATGCATATCGATAGGTACACACATCAAGTACCTCATATAAAGATCATATATATATATATATATATATATATATATATATATATATACACACATCAAATCTCTCATATAACCATCATGTATAAGTATATATATATATACACATCAAGTTTCTCATATACTCATCATCAAGACAGACATGGTCATTTAGATCTCATATTCCAATTAACACTTTGTTGTCACATAAGTGCTCATAGTAAGCCATATAAGGGATAGAGAAGATACTGAATCAATTTCGTTGTGTTGCTCCTATCATCACAATTGATAAACCATGAACGTACTGGAGATACCAACGATTGGTGTATCAAGAATGTCGAACTCTCTACTTGAGTGCTGAGCTCTCTACTCAGACACATAGCACTAGCCAATGCGCTCTCTTGGTTGCGCTAGAGAGGACTACATCTCCACTGTGGCCAGTAGTGGAGGGGTGTGTGTAGTATCCTATACCGCGATACATAGTGATCACGAATCCCATAATTTGAGAAGACGATGTATCGCCCCATCATCAACATATAAACTCAAGTAATGCCAGTTGGACTTATATGTGTGGGTTCCCCAGAGTGTGCCCGCGTGCCCTTGGATAGGGGTGCGCGTACGTGCAGAAGTGGTACACCACGCTTTCCATTCCACCCTCCTTGTGTAGGGGAGGACGAAATAAAAAATGCGGAAAGGGTGTTGTCTTAATAGCGTGTTGAATACGCCTCGGTAACTTCAGTGATTTTTTGGTCCATTATGGGAGCTTTGGGTTTTCTGTATCAAGTTATCCCTTTTTTAGGGGATAACAGGATGCAGGAATACATCACTCTTTCATTCACATCTTCCCTTGTTTAAGGGAAAATGGAAAGTGCAAGAAAGAATGTTGCGAGGCCCTACTATGGATTTTATGAAAATTGCCTTATGGCCTATTTCGGATCACTATGAGTGCTTTGGGTTTTCTATATCAAGTTATCCCTTTTTTAGGGGATACCAGGATATAGGAATGCATCACCCTTTCATTCCCACTCTCCCTTGTGTATGGGAAAACGGAAAAGTGCAAGAACGGATGTTGCGATGCCTCACTGGATCCAAAATGTTTTGATAGAGTCGCCATCTTTATTTTGAGGAAGAAATAAAGAAAAACCAAAAAAGAAAACCAGAGATTGTAAAAAACGGGTTCATAGGCTAAGTTACGAGTTGGGAAGGTGCTAGGCACCCAACTCGCCCTTTCGGTCTCAAAAACAGTTTTTGGCTAAAGTATGTTTTTTGTTAAATTTATTTAACATATAAATAAAGCATTAAAGACAGGAAATAAAAACAAATACATCCATGTTTACATTATTTACGGACTTGCAGCCGTCTCTTTTCAATAATTACAAATATACTTAAAAATATTTGGCCATAATAATGGCTCTTTTTAGTGTTATTTCCTAAATAAATCCGGGTAGCACAACTGCTTATATTTTACATTGGGCCGGATGAAAAGTAGCACTTTTACAAATAAAAACTTTGAAGCTTACCTTCTAGCGGTTTAGGGTGTGCTCGCTCTGTCCTTCAGGGAGAGGGAGTCTTTTTTTTTTTTTATGAAGTGGTGTGGGGATTCGGGCAGAATGACTGTTTCTGAAAGCTGCTTTAGGCCTCAGGATCCGGGTGGAGCAACTGGTTGAGATTGATTGATTGATTTGATTGAGGGAGGCGGAAATCGGGCAGAACAACTACTTGTTTCTGGCGGATTTGGCCTTTTTACTCGGGCAGAGCAACTGCTCTTTGCGAGATTTTTGGACCGGGGAAATTGGGTGGAAACCTAGCTGGGGGCTAAGGCTCACTTTGACCGGTTAGATTTAAGTTTGGAGGGGATTTGGCAAGGTTTTGAGGTTTATAGGAGAGGGCGCTCACTATCTCTCGATCGCTCACAGCGTAATATCAACGCAGAGCGTTTGGGCATATTTTCAGTGCGTTTTCTATGTGTTTGAGAGTGAACCCCGAAGCTTTATTTATAGGCTGAGCAAGGGACACGGAAGAAATTTCTTTTTCCTTCTTCATGCTTCAATTGCTGTCTGTAGGCGTCTGTAGCAAGTTTGGGAACCCTGTAGCACAAAGCTGGCGCCACCCTAAGGTAAACTGGGCGCCGAACCCACTTAAAGTGTGGGGGCCGCCTGGTTTGATTCTTTGGTCTTCTTTTGGCGCTTTGGCCCCCTGCATTTTACTGTTTTACGCATCATGCTTTGTCTTTTGCTTCTTTGAACCCTGTAACTTGACATTGGTTAAGTTTTAACAGGTCTTGATATTTCATGTCATGTTACATACCAGGGATACGAAAATGAGGTGTCTATAGAGCCCCTCAACAATGGAGTCTACGGGTAACCCGCAGCTTACTGAGTGGACGAACATTGTTGATAAGAAATAGACTCTCCAATTTCGTATAATTATAACGGGGGAGAGTTGGAACAGGTAGCAATTATAATGCAGCAGTTTATAATGCATACCAAACCTCCATCTCTTAGACATATTTAGTCGGTTATAGCAGGTTATCGTAGTTTTTAAGCAGATATGCAATAAATTGCTCTGATGGTCAGACCTACTAAACTAGGCTGCCTATGTATCCCTTAATAAAAGGAATCAGACCAAACATAGTTCGGCCTCAAACAAAATCAATCAAAAAACTATTATGTCATGTCCTTCGGGTCAATACCCATCCGAGAACACGACGGAAAAAGGCTTTCATTTTTTTTAAATCGTATCCTCAGGGTCAATACACGTCGTCGAATACAATAAGAAAAAGATTTTCAATTTTTCGACAATCGTATCCTCGGGGTCAATACCCTTCGTTGAATACGATAGGAAAAAGATTCTCAATTTTTCAAAAATCGTATCCTCAAGGTCAATACCCGTCGTCGAATATGATAAGAAAAAGATTTTCAATTTTTCGAAAA
This sequence comes from Codonopsis lanceolata, assembly GCA_013146195.2. Taxonomy (NCBI): domain Eukaryota; kingdom Viridiplantae; phylum Streptophyta; class Magnoliopsida; order Asterales; family Campanulaceae; genus Codonopsis; species Codonopsis lanceolata. Next base: position 24,391,095 of record CM028379.1, on the reverse strand, counting down.
TCGTATCCTCGGGGTCAATACCCGTCGTCGAATACGATAGGAAAACGATTTTCGATTTTTCGAAAATCGTATCCTCGGGGTCAATACCCGTCATCGAATACAATAGGAAAAAGATTATCAATTTTTCGAAAATCGTATCCTCGGGGTCAATACCTGTCGTCGAATACGATAGGAAAAAGATTTTCAATTTTTTCGAAAATCGTATCCTCGGGTCAATATCCGTCGTCGAATACGATAAGAAAAAGATTTTCATTTAAAAAAAATAGTATCCTCGGGGTCAATACCCGTCGTTAAATACGATAGGAAAAAGATTTTCAATTTTTCGAAAATCGTATCCTCGGGGTCAGTACCCGTCATTTTCAATTTTTCGAAAATCGTATCCTTGGGGTCAATACCCGTCGTCGAATATGATAGGAAAAAGATTTTCAAATTTTCGAAAATCGTATCCTTGGGGTCAATACCTGTCGTCGAATACGATAAGAAAAAGATTTTCAATTTTTCGAAAATCGTATCCTCGGCGTCAATGCCCGTCGTCGAATACAATAGGAAAAAGATTTTCAATTTTTCGAAAATCGTATCCTCGGGGTCAATACCCATCATTTTCAATTTTTCGAAAATCGTATCCTCGGGGTCAATACACGTCGTCAAATATGATAGGAAAAAGATTTTCAAATTTTCGAAAATCTTATCCTTGGGGTCAATACCCGTCGTCGAATACGATAGGAAAAATATTTTCAATTTTTCGAAAATCGTATCCTCGGGGTCAATACCCGTCATCGAATACGATAGGAAAAAGATTTTCAAAAAATCGTATCCTCGGGGTCAATCGTCGAATACGATAGGAAAAAGATTTTAAATCGTATCCTGGTCAATACCCGTCGATAAGAAAAAGATTTTCATATTTTTTTTAAAAAATCGTATCCTCGAGGTCAATACCCGTCGTTAAAATCGTATCATCGAGGTCAATACCCGTCGTTAAATACGATAGGAAAAAGATTTTCAATTTTTCGAAAATCGTATCCTCGGGGTCAATACCCATCATCGAATACGATAAAAAAAGATTTTCAATTTTTTGAAAATCGTATCCTTGCGGACAATACCCGTCGTCGAATACGATAAGAAAAAAAATTTCAATTTTTTCGAAAATCGTATCCTCAGGGTCAATACCCGTCGTTGAATACGATAGGAAAAGAGATTTTCAATTTTTTGAAAATCATATCCTCGGGGTCAATACACATCGTTGAATACGATAAGAAAGAGATTTTCATTTTTTTTCAAAATCGTATCCTTGGGGTCAATACCCGTCGTTGAATACGATAGGAAAAAGATTTTCATTTTTTTAAAATCGTATCCTCGGGGTCAATACCCGTCGTCGAATACGATAAGAAAAAGATTTTCATTTTTTAAAAATCGTATCCTCGTGGTCAATACCCATCTTTGAATACAATAGGAAAAGGATTTTCAATTTTTCAAAAATCGTATCCTCGGGGTCAATACCCTTCGTCGAATACGATAAGAAAAAGATTTTCATTTAAAAAAAAATCGTATCCTCAGGGTCAAGACCCGTCGTTGAATACAATAGGAAAAAGATTTTCAACTTTTCGAAAATCGTATCCTCGGGGTCAATACCCGTCGTCGAATACGATAAGAAAAAGATTTTCAATTTTTTGAAAATCGTATCGTCGGGGTCAATACCCGTCGTCGAATACGATAAGAAAAAGATTTTCAATTTTTTTCGAAAATCGTATTTTCGGGGTCAATACCCGTCGTTGAATACGATAGGAAAAAAGATTTTTAATTTTTCGAAAATCGTATCCTCAGGGTCAATACCCGTCGTTCAATACGATAAGAAAAATATTTTCAATTTTTCAAAATCGTATTTTCGGGGTCAATACCCGTCGTCGAATACGAGAGGAAAAAGATTTTGAATTTTTTGAAAATCGTATTCTCGGGGTCAATACCCGTCGTCGAATACGATAGGAAAAAGATTTTGAATTTTTCGAAAATTGTATCCTCGAGGTCAATACCCGTCGTTGAACACGATAAGAAAACGATTTTCAATTTTTCGAAAATCGTATCCTCGAGGTCAATACCCGTCGTCGAATACGATAAGAAAAAGATTTTCATTTTTTTTGAAAATCGTATCCTCGTGGTCAATACCCGTCGTAGAATACGATAGGAAAAAAGATTTTCAATTTTTCGAAAATCGTATCCTCGGGTCAATACCCGTCGTTGAATACGATAAGAAAAATATTTTCAATTTTTCGAAAATCGTATTTTCGGGGTGAATACCCATCATCGAATACGATAGGAAAAATATTTTCAATTTTTCGAAAATCGTATCCTCGGGGTCAATACCCGTCGTTGAATACGATAAGAAAAAGATTTTCAATTTTTTGAAAATCGTATCCTCGGGGTCAATACCGGTCGTTGTAGACACCCCAATTTCATACCCCTGGTATGTGACTCTGATATAAGATATCAAGAACTTTCAAAACTTAACAAATGTCAAGTTACAAGAGTTAAAAATGCGAAAGGCAAAGAAGGATGCGCGAAACAGTGAACTGCGAGGGGTGAAAGTGTAAAAAATCAAACTTCAATAGTACCATGGGTGCCGCACCAAGGGCCTTGGTGCCACCACATCATGCTAGTGGTGCCGCACCAAGGGTCTCCTTGGCCGCACCATGGGAATTCACTGTAGCTCTCTCAGTGGCCGAAATGTACAAGGTTTGAAGCTCACGGTACAACTGATCAATGCAGGCTGAAGAAACTCAAGAATTCCCGCTGAGTCCCTGCTTCTCAACTATAAATAGGAGGCCCCGGCTCCTCATTTCAGTTGTTCAGTCTTCGCGATAAAAATCGCAATGAAGCTCTGTCTCTCTGTGTTCCTTCGATAATATTAGTACGAGAGGTGCGAGATAGGTGAGTGGAATCCCCTAAAGTCTCCAAACCCCGTCAAACTCCGCCAAAATAAATATCCATAGGTTATAAGTGATCCCTAGCCTAGTTGTTAGGTATCCACCTCACTTCCCCGGCCCAAAAGTCCCAAAGTAATCCGTTACTCTGCCCGAGTAATGAGCTGAAAAACTAGAAAACTAAGTCGTTGTTCCGCCAAACCAAAAGGCCAAAACCTACCAAAATAAGCTGTCACTCTGCCCGAGTTGACAAGCTAAAAGTGTCCGAAATAAGCAGTCACTCTGCCCAAATCAAAACAACAACCACACAACAAACAACAAAAAAAGACTCCCTCTCCCTGAAGGACAGAGCGAGCACACCACCGCTCTAAAAGGTAAAGCCTTTAAAGGCGTTATTTATTGTATTTATTTACTTTTCTGTCTTTTATTATTATTTTAAAGTTGTTATTTAAAACCGGCACAATGTAGCCAATATAAGCCGTTGTGCTGCCCGAATTAGAATAGGAAATACTATGTAAAAGAGTCGTTATAATTGCCAAATATTTTTAAATATGTCTGTAATTATTGTAAGGAAATGGCTGCGAATCCGTAAATAATGTAGCCATGGATGTATTTGTTTTAATTTCTCGTCTTTTAATACTTTATTTATTTGCTAAATAAATATAACCATAAGCATACTTCAGCCAAAAACCATTTTTGAGACCGAAAGGGCGAGTTGGGTGCCTAGCACCTTCCCAACTCGTAACTTAGCCTCCGAACCCGTTTTCTTTTTCTCTGGTTTATTTTTCTTTTCTTTGGTTTTGCTTTATTTGCCTTCAAATAAAGATGGCGACTCTAAAACTTTCAGATCCAGTGGGGCCTCGCAACATTCCTCCTTTGCACTTTCCCGTTCTCCCCTAAAAAAGGGAGAAATGAGAATGGAAGGGTGATGTATTCTCATATCCTGGTATCCCCTAAAAAAAGGATAACTTGATGCGGGAAACCCAAAGCTCCCATAGTGATCTGAATGGGCCATAAGGCTATTTTTAATAAAATCCATAGTGGGGGCGTCGCAATATCCTTTTTTGCACTTTTCCGTTTTCCCCTAAAAATGGGAAATTGGGAATGAAAGGGTAATGCATTCCCATATCCTCGTATCCCCTAAAAAAGGGATAAGTTGATGCGGGAAAACATAAGTTCCCATATTGGATACAAAATCCACTAAAGGCAACCGAGGCACATTCCAACGTGCTAACATAGACAGCACTCCTCTCGCACTTTTGATTTCGTCTTCCCATAAACAAGAGAGGGTGGAACAAGAGCAGTGGTGTCACCGCATCCGCACATATGCGCACCCCTATCCAAGGGCGCGAGGGGCGTGGGAGCACATCCCGGGAACCCCACAGTGGCGACTCTGCTGGGGAGTTGTTTCATTTTAAATAAAATGGAGGGCTAGACTCATAAAATAAATTTTTTTTGTTTTTATTTGTTTCTGGCTACAGTATGCTTGTTATATTAATTTACGCAATTGAATATAGTATTCCTATACATCCGTGTCTATATTTGTGGATATGATCCTCCATCTTGCAGCAGTTTCGTTCCGATAACTATTACAGGTGTGTTTAAGAATATTAAAGAAAAAAATTTCAAATATATATATAAAAAAATTATAAAATAATAATAAAATTTTTTTTTTCGAAAATTCGAAAAAAAATATATTATATATGTTACAAATAAAATTCCGGGCAGAACAACAAAAGAGCCGGGGCTTTATTTTACTTCCGGCTCTATATTATTATTTCTTTCAGTTTATTTTTCCTTTTCATTTTATTCTATACATTTATACATATCTGCATTCATTCTGTCATTTTATTTTGGGGATATAGGACCAAAACTTGTAATTAATAGGGATAAATAGTTTCCCCACTTTTCTTTCTATTTCTTAAAATGGTGTGCTTGCTTGCTTGCGCTCAAAAATAAAAAAGCCGAGAAAATCCACGCATAACAGCAAGACAGGCCATATATGCTTTATTTTTACGTTCTCATATATATATTGTAATAGATTTATCGCTATATATATATATATATATATATATATATATATATATATATATATATATATATATATATATATATATATATATATAAGTGCGCACAAAAAAAATATAAATATAAATAACAAACAGGGGCTGACTTATAATTCTCAGATGCTCGACCTAGACCATTTTGAATGGTGGATCCTGGAAAGAGTATAGGCCCTTCGCTTGGGACGATCCGATCTGGGGAGTCGAAAGGCGAGGTGGAATACGTTGGTCCTATACTGCGGAGAAAGAATCCACTATTCGGAAAAGTCACGAGGCTGTCAAAATGAAGCGGGTGCTTATCCGGTCAATTGTAGGGAACAAAAAATAATAATAATAAAATATACTAATAAAAAGGCACGCTGTACTCCAAGCTCGGATAGCCTCGGCCTTACGATACCCTCGAAACCCCATTTTCCTCGAAACTGGCCCGAATTTGGAAAGCGAGAATATCTTGGCCGGCGTCTGAGGAAAGTAGTGCGAAATCGATCGAGAGAGGGTATCGGTTTCGAGATCGGACAAAGGCGAGAATCGGTTCGAGAGGAGCACAGATCCAGAGCGGTTTGGCGGTGAAAGTGAGCAGATCGGTGTGGAGTGCAGATTCGGGGGCTCCGAGGTATGTTACGCCTCGGCAATGCGGGAATGGTTTGGCCAAAAGTTGGGTGCAGCGATGAGTCAAATGGTTAGTCTGGTACAAAGCTTAAAATCCAGTGGTGAGGTGAACTCTTCCCCTACAATTCCCCAAGAAGCATCCACATCTCAGATGCCTCCAAACCCAACTCCTCAGCCAAACACTAACCCACCAAATACTACCACTATCCCAAATCCTAATCCTCCACCAAGTCCCTACTACCCAAATATCTATCCTTACCCGTCTTATCCACCATATCCTCCCCCAAATACCCAGAATCCAAACGACCTCCCTTTTCCTATGATTAACCCACTCCTAAATAGCCCACACATGGACCCAAAAAGCTTTAACCCGCCAGGCCAAGTTACCACATACTTACCTCCTAATGATCCTGGTCGCCCGGCTGAAACTATCAATAACCAACCAAGCCAAAGTCCTTATACTGCCCAAAATCCATCAACCCAGGATCTTTATCCAACCCAATACCCATATCCGACCCAGAGTCCTTATAATGCCCAAAACCCACCAGCTCAAAATCCTTACCAAAACCTTCAACCAGGAAATAACCCAGCCTTCCCTAATCCAGCCAGTATATACCAAAAGCCAACTCCTCCAACCACCAAAATGGAGGCCGACATGGAAAATATGAAGGCCATGATGCTTAAGCTTCTCAATAAAGGGGAATTTTCTACGCGGGCCCTAACGTTGCAACCTTGACAATACTTCCCTCAAAGTTCAAAATGCGGAGCATAGAAAAGTTTGACGGAATTTGGATGCCCTATATCCCATTTGAAGTCTTATTCCACCGGCATGCGATCAAGGGAGCTAGCTTTGAGGCTATGGCTTCCAATTTTCACCTCACCACGATAGGAGCGCCAAACAATGGTTAATGTTGTCGGCAGCGGTACCATGAACACACAGGACGAGATAGCGGCGTTCCTTGAAAGTTACAAAGATAATACCGATCTGAAAATAGAAGGGACCTTGAATTGTACACCCAACGGAAAGGAAACTTCTTGTAGAGTTTGAAGTGCGGTGGAAGAAAAGCAGCCTGAGACCTTTGCAGACTGATCCGGTAGAGTCATGCCAGAATGTTCATAAAAACCTCGACCTATTTACGGAACATATGCGGTACCTCCCCTATACCAACTTCAAAGAAATAGTGGAGATAGGAGCCCGTATTGATGATGATATACGGATGGCCAGCGAAAACCAATACGTCTCCTAGTTCTTTCGTTACTCCAAAGGAAAAGACCGCACCGGCACCGTCAATATGGTAGGGAATGCCTCGACCCCATTTTACGCCCAAAATTATAGCTCATTCCATGGTATTATGGGTCGGACAAGTGCATCAATCTGATGGGAGCAAATGATGGCCCGGCGAGCTTGAGAAATCGAGCAGGGTAAGCGGCATTATGATGAGCTGCAAGCTCCCGATGCAGTGATCTGCGGGGGCTAATGGCACAAGGAGTCTTGGCCGTTGGAGAATTATAAGCCACTAACCCCACTTGGGACTTGGAACCATGCCCGATCTTGTGAATACCATCGCTCCGATGGTCACCTCACCGATAAATGTTACACCCTAAAAAATGCTATCCGGGACCTCATAGATGATAAGGTTATTGAAAAACCTCCACCGGACAAAATGTAGTCAATAACCCTCTACCTCGGATCAATATGATTGAGGTTGATGAAAACCCTTTTGTGCCCAAGTTTGAAATAAATAAACATCCACTTCCATATATCCTCATTCCTATTCCTCCATCCTTATCCATAAAAGAGCCTAGTTGTAATATGCTCTCTTGGGACACCATCCTTGGTAGCCAAAACACACGTAACATTGAAAAAGCCACTTGGGTTGGTGGAGATGTTGGCCACCTTACCGATCTGGCCGAGCCTACCGGCCAAACCACGAAAGAGGTGACCACTGCGGAAAAGACCAAGTAACGAATCTTGGGGCTAAAAGCGGTGGAAGATTCTTTATTAGCTCGGATGAAGAAAACTCAAGCCAACATCTCCATCAGGGGCTTCTTGTGCTTCTAAGACCCATTTGTGATACAGGCTAAGTCATTAAGTCGAGGCGATCGTTCTATTGAAACCTCCCCAATGAGCTTACTCGGATGATCGGGAACATTCATTTTGGGAGCGTAATAATGTTTCTTGATCTAGACTGCCAAGGGAAGGAACTAACCACATTGATGCTCTTCATATCCTTGTGGGAATTTTGGAGAAAGCGGGTTCCACGAGTTTTGGTAGATAATGGGTCTTCATTGAATGTATGTCCCACACATTAGACAAAAGCCGGTGATAAAGATATCGAGAACTCACTCCTTCCTCATGAGCGGTTAAAGCATATGACAACACCGGTCGATGTGTCTTGGGGGTGGTCACTTCTAATGTTAACCGTTGGGCCCTTAAACATGCCGGTTGAGTTCCAAGTCACGGATATACCACCACCTTTAGCTTATTGTTGGGGCGCCCTTGGATTCATGGGGTAAAGGGGTAGCCTCTTCATTACACCAACGTGTCAAGTTCATCCACGATGACCACATAGTAAGTAACTATTACGGCCGATAAGATCGTGGAGAATAAGGAAGCGAGGATATCCCAATCCTCGAGATAGAACATGAGGACAACGGTATTTTTCTCGGTGGCTTTGAGGTTATCCCCAAGGTGTGGTCAACGCCATTGAATATGGGCGACATTATTGGAAAGAAAGTCACTTCCTAGGAAACATGGTCCCTTTAAACATGTTAGAAAAATGAATTATATGCTGGTCTAGGTCTCGAAATCGGCAAGGACTAGTTAATTTAGTCCAAGATGAACTTAAGGAATGTATCCCTCCCTTCGGTCTAGGATACACGCCTACTCAGTGAAGTAGCGCGATCATGAGGCAAGCGTGAGAAAGAAAGGCGAGAAAGAAAAGCGTCCAGCGTCCTTATGAATATCCCCTCTCAACCCTATAGAAAAACCTTAAATGGTTACTTTGTGCGTAAGGGGGAAGCTGAAGCCTATCTCATGTTTCTGAACCTGGATAGACGAGAATGGGAAAAGGTGCCACTGGTTGGGAAGTCTTTGAGGATGTCGGTATTCTCTCGGATAGTATGGAGCAGTCACCACAGGCCCGTAGCAGCTTATAAAGGCTGTCACTATTGAAAATACTTGGTCTATAGACCAAGATGATTATCTTTGGCCTGCTAGATGATGACGGTCTAGGAGACAACTTTACGGGTATGATAGGCGCTAATTATGAAAAGCTCCTGGCGAGTTCAAGTCTATTTCTAATAAGCCTTTGCGAGAATTGGTACACCACGACCCGTCGCTCGACACTGCAGACTTGGTAGACCGCTTCGGATATACTATCCCGATCCTTTCCTAGCTTTGGTTGGTCATCTACCAATCCGCTACCTATAGTTGAGGATCTTAAACCCCAGGTCCTCAACAATGTAATAACCCATGTACAATATGCTTTTAATAATAATATAAATGTCTTTGCTTATTCCTTAGTTGCACCTACTTTAAAAGACGCATTAAATAATAATAATTATGATAATGAGTCAATTAATAAAATGGACCCAAAAGATAAAAATTATCTACTTGAGCTTGCAAAGTCGGTCAGTACCGAGAGCAGGGCCATTCATCGGCGACTCTTGAAGACATGTCCACTATCAACAATTTGGACAATGAAGTCAAAGAAATCAGAATCGGCAGCTACCTCCAAGGCTTAAAAAGAATAGCACTCATTGATCTCCTCAAAGAATTCGTAGATATCTTTTCCTGGTCCTACGAAGATATGCCCGGCCTAGATCCAGCTATAGTCGAGCACCGGATTCCCACATACCCAGATGCTCGCCCAGTCAAGCAGAAGCTCCGTCGCATCAAGCCAGAATGGTCACTACAAGTCAAAGAAGAAATCATGAAACATATGCGCGTCAAGTTCATTCGAGTAGTTGAATACCCGACCTGGCTGTCCAATATAGTGACCGTTCCCAAGCCCAACGGGAAAGTCAGAATCTGTGTAGACTTCCGCGACCTCAACAAAGTGTCGCCCAAAGATGACTTCCCCCTGCCCAACATTGATATTGTGGTAGATGCCATCGCAGCTCACAAAGTCCGATCCTTCGTCGACGGCATGCTGGGCTACAACCAAATCAAAATGGCAACAGAAGACCAGGAGAAGACCTCATTCATTACTCCCTGGGGGACTTATTGTTACACTGTCATGCCATTCGGACTAAAAAATGCCGGAGCCACTTACCAGAGGGTTGCCACCACCCTCTTCCATGACATGATCCACAAAGAAATGGATGTCTATGTTGATGATATGATCGTGCATTCCAGCGATGCCTACGGTGCTCACATTAAAGATCTTCGAAAGTTCTTTGAAAGACTCAGAAAGCACCAGATGAAGCTTAACCCCACCAAATGCACATTCGGGGTTATCAGAGGCAAAGTCCTGGGATTCTTAGTAATTGAGCAGGGTATCGAGATCGAGCCATCAAAGATCAAAGCCATCCTAGAAATGCCACAGCCAAAAACTCCCACTGAAGTCAAAGGCTTCCTAGGCCGGTTGCAGTACATCAGCCGTTTCATCAGACAGCTGACCACCACCTGTGAGCCCTCTTTAAACTCCTAAAAAAGAATACTGACCAAGTCTAGGACGCAAAGTGCCAGCTAGCCTTCGAGAAAATAAAAGCCTATCTTACCAATCCCCCTATGCTAGCTCCACCCAATACACATAAACCTCTCCTCATATACTTAATCGTCACAGACACATCAGTAGGGGCTATGCTCGCCCAAGAGAAAGAAGAATCCTACATTGAAAATGCCATATATTTCATAAATAGGAAGCTACAATGAAGCGAGCTAAATTATTCAGTGCTGGAAAAAAGCTGCACCGGCCTAGTCTGGGCCACTTAGAGGCTCAAAACCTATCTCCAAGGAAGGCCCATCAAACTCGTATCCAGGATGGACCCTATCAAATACATCTTCGGTAAACCATCATTATCCAGTAGACTAGCCAAGTGGTCCTTTCTTCTTAACGAGTTTGACATAACTTATGTCACACTCAAGTCTATCAAAGGGAGCGTCATTGCAGACCACTTAGCCGATCTGCCTTTGAAGGCCGAAGATGCGACTGAGCCCGGTTTCCTAGATGAAGGTATCCTGGAAATCACTGACCAGGACACATGTTGGCAGATGTTCTTTGACGGAGCCGCGAACAAAAGAGGCTTTGGCATAGGAATCTTGTTAATCGATCCGGCTGACTCTCATACTCCGCTGGCTATAAGGTTGGAGTTCGAATGTTCAAACAATACGACGAAATATGAAGCCTGTATTGCTGGCCTAGAAGAAGCTCTCAAAAGGGGAGCTAAAGATCTTGAAGTCTACGGAGACTCTGCCCTAATCATAAATCAAGTCGAAGGAAGATTGAAGACCCAGGATCCTCGGCTGCAACTCTATCATGCCAAGTTAATAACAGTCGCTGCCCGATTTAGTTCTATCTCGTTCCATTACCTGCCACGAGATAGGAATCAATTCGCCGATGCCACAGCCACTCGGTGTCATTTGGTCGATTCACGAAACTAAAGTTCAGCCATTTATAGTCGGGAAGAAGGTCACTCCGGCATACTGTTTCAAAATCAACGCAGCCCCTAAAGCAGATCACGAGCCCTGGTATGCTGACATCTTAAATCTGCTCCAGAAAAATCTTTATCCTCCTGGCTTAGACAAGAGGGGAAGAGTCTCCCTACGAAGATGGGCCTCCCAATTCGTACTCAGCGGTGGCAGCCTATATAAGAGGCATTATCAAGGCCTCAACTTACTATGTGTCAATCAGGCCAAAGCTGAGCAAATTATGGATCAACTACATGGTGGTATCAGTGGGCCCCACATGAACGGCCATATGCTATCTAAGAAAGTCATCCGATAGGGGTACTATTGGAGTACGCTCGAAACTGATTGTATCCGGTGGGTGCGACATTGAGACAAATGTCAACGCTTTGCCAATCTACAGCATGTGCCCCCACACGTCCTATATAACTCCACAGCCCCCTGGCCTTTCTCAACACGGGGTATCGACGTCATAGGCCAAATTCACCCGAAGTGATCCAATGGCCACGAATACGTCCTGGTAGCCGTCGATTACTTCACAAAGTGGGTAGAAGCCTCTTCCTACAAGATCCTAAATGCCCGAAAGGTATCCGAATTTATCCGGGCCAATATCATATACCGCTATGGGGTACCTTTCGAGATCATCTCCGACAACGACTCTCATTTTGAAGGGGACGTGAACCGTCTGCTTGACGAGTTCAAGATCCAAAGACATAAATCCTCCCCCTACCGGCCACAAGCCAATGGTGCCGTTGAAGCAGCCAATAAAACTCTCGAGAACATCATAAAAAAATGGCTGATACAGGAAGAGACTGGCCAGAAAAATTGCCACTAGCCCTCTGGGGCTACCGTACGTCATTCCGCACACCCACTGGGGCTACCCCTTACTCTCTGGCATATGGTATGGAAGCGGTACTACCAATAGAAATGGAAATTCCATTATTGAGAGTGATGATGGAAGGCGATATAGCGAGTTGGTAGGTCAAAGGCGGAAGAAGCCCCGATTGATGAAAGACGCATGTTAGCCTTGGAGCATACCCGTGCATATCAAAGGCGTATCGCCTGAGCTTTCAATAAAAAAGTCAAAGGCCGTGATATCCAAATTGGAGACCTCGTGCTTTGAGAAAAACCCCCTATTTATGTTGATACTGAGGGAAAATGGAAGTCTCCCTGGATGGGACCGTACATTGTTAAGGAGATCCGATCAGGAGGTGCCGTGCTTCTCACGAACCAAGATGGGGAATATCTTGTCCAGCCCTTCAACCTCGACAAACTCAAAAGGTACAATGCCTGAGCCATTCTATCCAGCTAATGCTTCCCTCTCCAGCCCGCTAGGTTGAAAACCCGAAAGGGCGGCCTAGGCAAAAATTAGGGCGTAAAAAAAAAGAATAAAAGGAGAAATAAGGGCTCGCTAGGCTGAAAACCCGAAAGGGCGGCCTAGGCAAAAATTAGAGCACAAAAAAAAATTATAAAAAAATGAATTAAAAAAAATAAACAAAATAATATATGAAAAAAATATGATAATAAGGAGATAAAAAGGAGAGGGAAGGCATTATTTGAAGCCCTCAGTGTACTACCTCCAGTCTTCAACACATCAGAGGCTCGACTGACCGAAGAGAAAAACCACGACAAAGTAGCTCATATTAAAACACTAAAATATAATTTTACAGGTCCTAAGGTGCAACTTAGGAATATTTATTAAGACGTCTATATTATACATTATTTGCATTGTACATATCTATATACTGCCTATACCCCCTTTGTTTTTCCCCAGAAACAATTCCTTTTCTTGCAGCCTTAGCCCCGAGCGGTCCACCGAGCCGGGCCCATATACTCCTTCGGCGAGGCGTAGAAGAAGCCTTAGACTCATCAGCATGAGAGCCACTAGATGTGTCTCCCCTCTTCATCATCGGCATCCCCATTCTCCTGGGCAGCCGTATTGCTCGGGCCCGCTTCATCATTTCTGAGACCAGCACCCCATACAGGTGGGGGAGGAGGAACAACTATCTCTTGTTCCCATGGGTTGTCCTGTCTACTTGCCAAGCTCAGCCGCAGAGGCTCGTGACCACCAGTTCTCAAAGCAGTACCCCAACCAGTCTTAGGAGGAGAAGCAGCTGCTTCTTGTTCCCATGGGTTATGCTGCCGACCAACATCACTCAATCTGCGGGATGTATTGCTGGGACCCGCAGTATCCGGTCCAGGGGCCGTCCGAGTATCAAGGCCATGTACCCGTCGAAATTCTGCCTCCAGAGCCCGAGGAACAACCAACCCTGAGCTATCAATGTCCTCGCCTACTTCCATCAGGCGAGCATCCACTCCATTAGTTATATGACGACCCAGCAAATGTCTCAATCCATGCCGGATGGCGCGAGACGGCCCCTCAGCAGCTACCATAACCCACGCCAAATACCCAAAGGACAGAAGCATATAATCAGAGTATGGGTATGCTACCTCCAGTCTTTCAGCATCTATGAGCCACATGCCCTGGATAATGGGACCCAGACGATCATTGGTAAGCTCCCTTCCCATGTATATAGGGCGGGAGGTGTCCGAAATTACTTGCTCTCTTCCAAATTGCCGCAAGATTCGGTCCGGTTGGTAAAAAGAAGTCCGATAAAGGCCCAACATGACCACTTGACTGTACTCATCGAAGTGACGAAGAAAAAACCGGATCTCCCAGTGGCAGACGACCCAGATTATGTCCATCAAGTCCCGGCGATAGAAATGATCGGCCCAGTCAATCTCAGACTAATTAGTCTGGGGAAAATGCCCGCGCATACCATAAAATTATGGATCATAAGGAGCTTCATGCGGCACGGGAGCCTGAACCCAAAGGAAGTGCTCTTCTAGCCACATGTGGACCAGAATGGGGCTACCGGTAGGGAACAATTCATTTCCAGTAGCAAAAGTAGTCAGGCCCGCAAAAGTCTCCGCCAAAATCACCGGAACAATGTTCAACCGGCGATCCCGAGCCTGTAATGCCAGGTCCACGACCCGCACATCTACAAATCTGGGTAGACCAACTATCAAATATCTCCCTACCAAGCAGAGAAAAAGTGCTGTCAATCTACGCCGCTGATAGTCCCCATCATCTTCCCTATATTCTGTGAAGGCTCCAGGAAGAACCATCAAATTAAAAGATTCCCCATTGAAGAATCCTGGACTAGTACTGTGGGTAGAATTGAAGAGCTCCCGGATAGCCATATACAGACGCCTTGTGTAGGCGGGTACTGCAATCTGACGAGTAGGTGCCATCCCCAGCATAGCGCAGAACTCCTCAAATGTAGGACACATCTCGTTCATGCCAAAATTAAACAAGTGATCCTCAGGAGACCAAAACCTGGCGGCTCCCCTCAACATGTCCCAATTAATTATGACATTCCGCCAGGACAGAAGGCACCTGAACCCGAAAAGATGTTCAAACCAATCCCTCTCGTCATATCGCAAAGAAAGGATCCAAAAATCCAGGGCGTTCTCGTAAATCTCAATTTCCAGAGCCGTAGGAATACGGGCGGCCATTTATAAGAGATGCGAGAAATGTTGTTACGGCTAAGTAGAGCTATGGCAGGCAAGACAGAAGCTGGTGAATTTAGAACGAAGGAACGAAGTGAATTGGGTGAAGAACCAAGCGGTTTCCGTCGTAATTTATACCGAGATTTGAGAGAAAGCGAGGGCACACGTTGTCCAAACAAGGAAGGAAATAGTGGCCGCATAGAGAAACTATGGTGCCACCAAGAGGTTTCTTGGTGCCGCACCATAGGTCCTATGGCGTTAACAAGAATATCACTGCGTGAAATTTCGCCTGTATCTCGTTTGGTGATCCGACACTGCCTCGTCTGCGTCTGATCGCGAAAAGAAAATAATGCCTATAAAAGGAGGCTACGAGCACGGGCTCAACAGCCACAGGGCGCCGAAAGGATAAGAAGGCGTCCCTGCTCCGATGTCACCCGAAAAGCCCGCTCTAATTCAAAGGTGTATTCTTATAAATCCCTTTCTTTAAAGTACATCGTGCCATTACATTTAGATGTCCGGTATAGTTTTATTTTTTCTGTATGAATTTATTTTTGCATGTGTAATGATCGATGTTTTAATTAATCTTTTTCCTTGCAAGTGGACAAGACTATTATAGAATAGTATTGGAAGCAAGGGTCGAACCCACGTGAGACAAGTGATCACGAACAAGGCAATTTATTGATAGCAAATTATTAATCTAAAGGGGTTTTTATATTTATTTCTACTCTAAACTACTATTTATATTTAGATGTTTAACTAATTAGCAAGAATAACGAGTATATGAAGATCTTATGGTGGGTGGCAATCTAGGATTCGGGTTTCACTTGTATCTCCTTTATGTTCAATTCATAATAATTATCATTCAATGTCTTGGGTTCGTTCACTAAAGATAGATATAGTACTTGAACAATTGGTTCAGCCTCCATCCTCGCAAAATTCATCCATTCTATATCCTAAGCACAGGAACTATCAATCTAGTTGTCACCTAGATTTATGATCTATTGTCACCTAGATCATGTATGAACCTGGTCCTAACTTATCACTCTCGTGCATCGATAGGTCCAATTTATTGTGTTGGTGAGCCGATTTGTACGACATATGCACATTGGTCATGCAGGTTATCCGCACCTCTAGGCCTTTATTATTTGCGATTACATTCATTTGTTCAAAGCAAAATAATATAGGGATTGATAAACAACACAATCAACAAGCATTGAATGAACATATATAAGAATCAAAACATAAATTTGATACAAGTTACCTCCCACCTCCTAGATTATGGATGATTTAGTTCATCATAGACAATGAACAACACATGGAGATGATCGGATACATGATTTGATCTTCAATACTTGAAATTACAAAATCTAACTATGTTATACAATCTAAAAACTACCTAAAATCTACTAAAGAGCTTCCAGCCTAAATTGTCTCCCCCTCTTTTGGCTCGGCATCGACTTCTATATATACTCGGAGTTGTAATCCAATCGAACCACCGTGTGAAAATCCGAAAATCAAGAGCATTCGACCACCCTTGCTTAAGGTGTTGGTACTTTGCGTCCGCAAGGTCTCCGGATGTGTCGGCCTTTGGTTTCTTGATTTCGCCTTGTGACCCCGTCTTGCCTACCTTGCGGTCGCAAGGTCTGAGGCACCTTGCGTCCGCAAGGTGTCCAGAATTGACAGCCTTCATTCTTTCTTCATTTTTCCTTTTGGCCCTTCTTGAAATTTGCACTTAAAACCCTGGAGTTTCGCATATTTTCACTAATAACCACGAAACTTACAAAACTCGAAACATATATTAGTAGCCAAAAGCCTCGTGAAATAGCATAATTTAAGTCATAGAAGCATATAAAATTGACGTATAAAATACATCGATCATGTAACATATTACATCATATACATTATATGTTATATCATAATGATTGTAAAAGTTTCTTTTACATATAAAATATATGCACAAAAAAAAGAAAGATACTAATATTCGCAGGAATCCAAAGCTAATGTGCTCGGACGACCGGGCTTCCGGGAAAACCACCCATGACCACAGGACCCGTTGTGCCACCCAGTTCACGG
>CM028379.1:24343383-24374190 GCA_013146195.2 Codonopsis lanceolata | reverse complement strand
GACATAAAAGCTTTCCTACTCAGGCATGACAACATTAGCTTTTCCCGGATGGTATAAAATAAATGCAGTCATGATCCTTAAGTTTCTCCATCCATCGTCTGCATCGCATATTCAACTCTTTTTGCGAAAGAGATACTTCAAACTCTTATGATCGGTGAATATTTCAAACTTAGCCATAAAGATAATGCTTCCACTTGTGAAGCGCAAAGATAATAAACGCCAACTCTAGATCGTGTGGGATAATTATGCTCGTAAGGTGATAACTTAGAAGCATAGCGATAACTCTCCCGTGCATAAGCACGCACCCAAGCCTTCTAACGAGGCATCGCTATAAATCACAAAGTTCTCAGAACCACTAGGCAATGCTAAGATAGGAGCCGTAGTCAACCTCCTCTTCAACTCACGAAAACTAGCCTCACACTTATCCTCCATATAAAAGAAGACTTCTTACGAGTCAAATTAGTCATCGGAGTAGCGATTTTGAAAACCCTCAATGAACCTACGGTAATAACACGCCAAGCCAAGCCCGAAACTACGGACTTCGGTTCCGTACTAGGCGTCTTCCACTTAATGTAATCGCCTCAATCTTGGATGGATCCACATGATACCATCACTAGACACCACGTGCCTAGAAAAGAAACTTGCTCTAGCAGAGAAAGCACACTTACTAAATTTCGCATAAAGTTGCTTCTTCAAGATAGAAAGAACTTCTCTCAAATGATTCTTATGTTCCTCTCGTGACTTGGAGTACACAAGAATGTCATCAATAAATATCACCACAAAGCAATCAAGATAATCATGAAAAACTCTATTCATCAAGTCCATAAAAACTGCCGAGGTGCGTTGGTCAACCCAAGCGGCATAACAACAAACTTCGTAGTGACCATAGCAGCGTCACGGAAGAACGTCTTCGGGACATCCTCGCTAGAACCCTCAGCGGTGATAGCCACTTCTCAAGTCAAACTTAGAATATACCCTTGAACCAGAAGTTGATCAAAGAGATCATCATGTGTGTGGCAAGGGATACCTATTTTTGATAGTAGCTTTGGTTCAATGTCGATAGTCTATGCAAAGTAAACTACCATCCTTCTTCCTTACAAACAACAGGTGCACCCCGAAGGAGATACACTCGGTTTAATGAACTCCTATCTAGAAGTTCTGCGGTGATCTTTCAACTCACGCAACTCCGCCGGAGCCATACGGTAAGGTGCCCTAGAAATAGGCGAAGTTCCTGGCAATAGTTCAATACAGAACTCTAACTCTCGGTCGGGAGGTAAAGCATACTCGGTAGAAAAGACATCAGGGAACTCATTAACTACTTAGGAATATCTTCTAACTTAGCGAGAAGACATGCTAGTATCAAATGCGCAAGCTAAATACCCGTACACCCACGTGATAAAAGTTGTCTAGCCATGGCGAGAAATAATATGAACCCCATTCATGGCATGATCACCCAGAAAACACAAACTCAGGAATACCGGGCATGGCAAAGGTCACTTTCTTCTGACGGCAATCAACTAAAGCATGATGTACACATAGCCAATCCATACCAAGAATCACGTCAAAGTCTCTAATAGGCAAAACTACCAAATCAGCATGCAAGACTCGATCATGAACAAGCACATCACAGTCTCTATAGACCTCAGACGCCAACAAGCAATCACCCAGGGTGTAGACACCTCAAGCACATAAGGCAATTGGGCGGGCAATACACATAAATGTTCTAGGAAATGCGATGCAACATAAGAATGAGTAGAACCGGATCTATAAGAACTTCGAGCATGATGACCAGAAGGCGAAAGAATACCTCCGATCACGATAGTAGACTCGGGAACACCTCGTGATCAAGCGAAAACACGAGCTGCGTCTTAGGGCGCCATCACTATCCCTCTTGGACCCAGGCTGAGGCCGACCCCAAGGGGCTGCTCTAGACTTAGGGCAGTCTTTGAGCTGATGACTAGAATCTCCACAAATAAGACAAGTACCAAGCCTAGTTCTGCACTTCTCACTAGAATGCCCAACCTTATTACAATAAGAACAAATCATTGGCCCACTACTGCAGGTGCACTGAGGAGAAGGAGCACTACTACGCGACTCTCAAGCAGGCGCCTATTACGCCTCGGATTGCTGCCTATTCGACCACCATTTCGGCGGTTACCACGATAGCGGACCAGATTCCCGGGCGACCTCTGGTCCCTGCGGCTAGCTGGCGAGAAGTTTGCACGAGGAGGCTTACGCACTGTGCTCCTCAATGTCTCGCTCAATCTCATAAGCACGATCCACCGCACTCCGGTAGTCTGCCAACTGTAGAGATAACAACTGTTTCCTATAATCGGTTTTCAACCCTTTCACGAACCTCTGGGTTCTGTGTCTCTCATCCAGCACAAGATGTGCACAATAACGGGACAACTCAGTGAATTTAGAAGAATACTGAGCTATAGACATGGATCCCTGCTCCAGCTCCTGAAATTCTTTCTCTCTGTTGTCTAACCACATTAGGCACATAAGTTGCCTAAACTACTGTCTCAAATGTAGGCCACACCTATGCCACTGGTTCAATTCCCAACTAGCAAGTAGAACTTCCCACCAATGATTGGCGGCTCCTCTCAGTTTATATGCAGCTAAAGTCACCTTCTCTTCATCCGTGCAATCTAGCGCTGCAAAGATCTTCTTCACATCCTCAAGCCATAATTCAGCAAGACTAGCATCCGCCTCTCCTTCAAAAGATGGAGGCTTCATCTTCATGAACCTCTCAAGCACAGTATTATTTCTTACCCTAGCTCCCGGTGGTATAACAACACGCGGTGGCGAAGCTCTCGCCTCTTGTTCTGGGGGTGGTGGTGGAGGTACATTCTGACCATGGCCAAGCTGAGCCATCTCGGTCATAAACTCTGTCATGCGACGGTACATATCCGCCATCTGAGCATTCATACCAGCTGGACCCTGTGGAGGAGGTGGCAATTCTACCTCAGGTTCATCTGGAACCAACCTAGGCCTGCCTCTGCCTCGGCCTACACGATCTGCCCTAGGATTCACCATCGAGCACCTATAAGAATTCACTCGTCGTTAGAACATCACACAAGAAACTAACCCACCTAGGCCATGGAACCTATCCTGGCCGATAGCTAACCTAATACAAGCTCTGATACCAACTGTGGCGACCGACCGGGCCGAGGTGGAGCAGAGGTCGGACCGCCAAAATAGGGGAAAACAAGTGAACAATAAACATGCAAGGACTCATTTTAAGAAAACGGCGTGGCCAACATTAGAGACGTAACACGCCTCGGCCCTAAAAGGCCGGTATTTTTAAAACTTTACAAACCTGATAAAACAGTTAAGCAAATAAACCAAGTCATCGGCGACACTACATGCCGGAACCCAAGCTAACAGTTTAAGGACAAGAATTAAGTAAGAGCTAATAGCATGCTCAGCGGAAGTCTTATACGTAGTGAACTATAATACAAGATAACCAAAACTCGGCTTACACAATGCCGGCATAAAGAGGTTATAAGTACTACAAGAGTTAAACTACAAGTAGCTATATAAAGCATCGAGATCAAGTTCTATACAAATTCCCAAGCATAGTCTAATTGACTTGCTTTAACCCATCGTCCTTGCAAAATAACAAAAGGAAAGAAAGAGGACATCTAGACCACCTCTTCAAGCGCAGGTGACAAAAGGAGGAACAAAGCACGAACACCGCAATCCTCAGCGAGAGGACTGTCTTGCTAGGATCTAAAAGCGATAAAGGGAATGGGTAAGTCATAAAGACTTGTAAGCTATTAATCATGCATGTCATGGCATATGCAACATACAAGGCAAGTTATAGTCACATAAGCATAGAGATCATATATCCAAGATGCACATTGTTTCACATAGGTGCTTGAAATTAAATCACATAGGATAAGGATATATGGAGGCCGGGCCGCCGTAGTTCACATACAAGCGTTATCTTGGCGTGCATGTGTCGGATGCGTGTAAGTACATCGACCTTCAGGGAATGCAGGGATAGACACCAATGATGCTCGTATTGATTACGACAAGGGAGCTACTTCCCACTTGTGGCCACGGTGGAGGCGTGTGTGAACAAGGACAGGGATGCCAGCTGGACTCATGCAAATGTCAAGTAGTGTCTACTTAACAAATTCTCAAGTAAGGAGCGAGGTCGACAAGAGCGATCTCGTTCATGACAATAAATGTTCTCATCAATAATCAAGCGAGGATTGAGTTCGACAAGAGCGAACTCAACATGTCAAATAGGTATTCTATTACATGACATCAAGAATCAAGCATGGTAATCAATCCAATTCAATAGTCTAGAATTATCATTCTTAGAGAAACGTGGTTAGAACGTCGTAGGGATTGATCATTGAGCCGGTATTGTTCAATGGCTCACTAAGTTAACTCCGTTGAGTCGTCTCTAACAATTCATCCAAGAGAGTTAGGATGCTAGATGCATCCAAAACCCTTTTCTAAGTTCTCGTGTCGAGTAACTAGGCCGTTAATCCACTTAACAACCATAGTCAAGAATTATCAAGTTCAACATTTAAGTAATTCAAGGGAACTTTAGAATCATAATTTCAAAAGTTATCAAAAGCCAATAGTCCAAGAACATTAGTTAATCCTAGAAAGGCATAGAACACATTTGATTCTAAGCATAGGACTCAATCAATAGGATGAACAATTCTTAGCATGTGGAACCCTAGATTTCATAATCTTCAAGAGTTATCAAAAGTCATTGGTCCAAGAACAATAGTTGTTCCTAAGGAGGCATAGAACATATTTACTTCTAGGCATAGGACCAAAAAATCAAGATGGACATATCATTAAAAATCCTTACAAGCTCAATTCATCAAGAAGCATGGCATGGACATGGTAGGAGCATGGGGAACATGAGAAGGGGAACATGGCAAGACTAACATACTTCTAAGGGGAATCAATAGCTTACCTTTCACCAAGGAAGAAGATAGGAAGAGCACAAACAAATTGGTTGAAGCGCTCAACTTCTTCAAGCTCTACACTTTTAATGAAGGGGCTTGAGCAAAAGATGAGAGGATGATGGAGGACCAAGAGATCACCTTCAAGGAGCCATGGGAGACTTGGGAGAAGAAGGAATTTCGTTCATGGAGAGTGGAGGTGAAGAGTGAGGGTCAACAAGCGGATTGTGGCTTAAATTGGTGAAAATTACGAGTGGGACAAGTGTCACCCTCTTGTGGTGCAATAATATCTGATTTGGTTTGCTTAATGATCACTAATGGTTGGTTAATCCAATCTTAAAACATGTTAGGTAATGTTAGGACCTAAGCAAAGGGTGTTAGGAAGGTTTTAGAAGAGGTTTGGAAAGAGGTTTGAGTGCCATAAGTCGTACACAAAAGCAGGGAAAAAATCCCGTAACTGGCTCTCGGAAGATGAGGCGGGCGCCTCACAAGCGAGGCGGGCGCCTGGGAAGCTGAGGCTGGAAGCTGAAGTGAAATGCTCCCAGAAGTTGAGGCGGGCGCCTCACTAAAGTCGAGCGGGCGCCTCACTAAGTTCAAGACCATTTTTTTGAAAAGTTACTGGACAGTCAATCTTGTAAAATCGACCATAAATCGCTCACAACTCCAAATGAGGTGATTTTGATTTTCTGAAACTAGACTCATTAAATTATATTTTAGAATTTTAAATTACTCCATTTGGACTTATATTCATCAAGATATGGTTACAACAAAAATCAAGTACAGAAGTTGTTTTCTGAAAACTGAATTCTGGCACGGTAAGTCAAGACCTAATTGAGGTACTTAGACACCTTGGAAAATTACCAAATTTTACAGAGAGTATCTAACATATGTAGGTAAAACATACTAAATTTTTAGAAAATTCTATTCAGTGGATTAGTACCAGAATTTTCCCGAAGTTTGCCCAAAAACATGGTGCGTGTGAAGGAATAAATTGGTCATCTCATAACCAAATGCAACAAGTCTATGAACAATGATTGCAAGAATGATAAATACTAGTACACTTGGTCTAGAATTCAAATGAACTTCTCACAAGTTGAAAACACAAAGAATACAAGCAACGAAGGAAATCAGAAACCACAGGCTCAAGCGAAGCAATCAAATCGGCGATTCAACAAGTAAGCTTACATGATTCTAAACATGTTAAGAGCTTCATGAATGAATTAAGAATGTTTCTAAATCATATATATATACTAGGTAAACATGCTCATAATCAACGAGAAATCATGAAGGCAAGCACACAATACACATGCAAGAATCCGGGGTGTTACAACCACTAGGAACCTTTCACACTATTTACCAAGGGTAGCAACTTAACTTATTGATCAACCCATGAAATATGAGGATTCACAGTTCCAAAAGAAAGATGCCACAACCTTGTCCATAGGTAGCTCTTTTCCATTAGGTAGCTTTCACACTTTGTCAATTAAAGGAAGTCAATTTAGTCAAGATCAACCCATGAAAGCCTAAGCTCCATAGTACTTTGACAAATTGCAGCATCCCAAAAATTTAAAAAGGTAGCTCTTTCCTTTGTGGTCTAAAAATTTTCAATTTCAATACAACTTTTAGGGAGATGGTGAGGAGAATCAGAACAAGTAAATCACAACAGATATTAAATGTATATCCAAGACAACAAACAAAGGTACTAAAACATAAAGAGTGAAACTAGTGTGCCCCCCTAAAAACAATGCAAGATGCCTAAATTTATATATATAAGAAGTGAGGGGTTACATGGCACACATACCGAGAGATTTTCTAAGATTTATGAATCTCTCAAAATCTAGACTCTTTGTGAAAATATCAGCCAGTTGATTTTCTGTTCCCACATGTTCAATGCAAACAATGCCTTGTTCAACCAAGTCTCTAATGAAATGGTGTCTTATGTCTATGTGCTTAGTTCTAGAGTGATGAACAGGATTTTTAGCTATACTTATGGCACTTGTGTTATCACAATACATGGTTAATATATTACTGTGTAAATCATAATCCTTGATCATTTGTGTCATCCACAAAAGTTGTGTACATCCACTACCAGCCGCTATATACTCAGATTCAGCTGTTGATAGGGCAACACAATTTTGCTTCTTACTAAACCATGAAATCAAGTTATTTCCTAAATAAAAACATCCACCAGATGTGCTTCTCATGTCATCTACACTACCAGCCCAGTCAGCATCGCTAAACCCAACAAGATTGATGTTTGTGTGCTTAGTATACCACAAACCCATGGCACAAGTCTCACCAACATATCGAATTATTCTTTTTACTGCTTTCAAGTGAGAGACTTTGGGGTTTGCTTGATACCAAGCACACAAGAACACACTGTACATAATATGTGGACGGGTGGCAGTTAAGTACAACAAACTTCCAATCATACTCATATATAAGGTATGGTCAACACTTTCAGATTTTTCATCTTTATTGAGTTTATTGGATGTACACATAGGTGTTTTCTTTTGTTTTCCATTCTCAAGATTGAATTTCTTCACCAAGTTAAGAGCATACTTGGCTTGAGATATGAACATCCCTTCATGTTATTGTTTAATCTGAATTCCTAAAAAATAGGTCAACTTCCCAACCATACTCATCTCAAACGTGGTAGTCATGCAGTTAACAAACTTTTTTTCCAAGGACTTGGAGGTGGATCCAAACACAATGTCATCAACATAAATTTGAGCTATCAAAATTTGTTTGTCTTGATTTTGGATAAAAAGTGTTTTATCCACCTCTCCCCTTCTAAACCCACTTTTCAAATGGTGGTCAGTATGCCTCCCATACCAAGCTCTAGGAGCTTGTTTGAGACCATACAAGGCCTTTTTTAGCTTAAATACATGACTGGGTTTATGGGGGTCCTCAAACCCTTTTGGTTGTTCAACAAAAAATTCTTCTTCAAGAATGCCATTTAAGAAAGCACTCTTCACATCCATTTGTTGAAGAGTTATGTCAAAAAAAACATGCAATGGCAAGTAGCAGATGAATGGACTCAATACGGGCTACAGGAGCAAAGGTTTCATCAAAATCCACCCCCTCAACCTGTGTATACCCTTGAGCCACAAGTCTAGCTTTATTTCTTATTATCTCTCCCACTTCATTAGTTTTGTTTTTGAAAATCCATTTTGTTCCAATAACATTTATTGAAGTGGGTCTAGGAACTAAGATACCAAACATCATTTTTTGTAAATTGATCTAGTTCCTCTTGCATGGCATTTATCCGACTTTCATCCTTAAGAGCCTCATGCACATTTTTGGGTTCGATGGTGGAAACAAAACAAGATGCATGAATTTCATCAAATTCTACTGTGGACATGCATGCATGTTTTTTGTAATCCATCTTACCTTTCCTTCTCGTTGATACACCATCTGTACATTACCTATGATGAGAGAGAATGGATGTATTTTACGAATTTTGCTTGGAATATCAAGTCACGATCGGTCAAGCGGGTGAATATCTTCTGATTCGGATCGGTTTCGGCCGGGTTTACGTCCAATGTGACTTCGATGTAGCTATATTCGAATCACATTGGGTGATACATTCGAATCTCATTATCACTACGAATCTGCCGAACACTGCTTGATCACTCTTGGATTCTTGGATTCGGCCATTTTGTCGGATCAAAATCTCAAAATCAAGGATTCTGAAACATCTTCTTCAACGGTTTGTGGCCAAGATCGGTTAGATCATCAAAAACAATGTTCATGGATTCCATAATAGTTTTAGTCCTGAAATTAAAAACTCTTTAAGCCCGACTATTAGTAGAATAACCCATGAAGACACACTTGTCACTTTTAGAATCAAACTTGGATAGTTGATCTCTATCATTGAGGTAGCACACAACCAAACACATGAAAGTATTTTAAGGTTGGTTTCTTTCCAAGAAAAATTTCATAAGGAGTCATTGTACTACGGTCTTAAGAAAACCTGTTTCCAATGTGACAAGCGTGTTTAAGGCTTGACCCAAAATCGTTTAGCCAAATTTTTTGAGGTTAACATCACCCTAGCTATTTCTTGTAATGTCCTATTCTTTCTTTCTGCCACTCCATTTTTTTGTGCAGTTTTGGGAGCAGAAAATTCATGTGAGATGCCATTGGAGGCACAATAATTAAAAAAGGATGAGTTTTCATATTCCGTGCCATGATCTGATCTAATTCTAATAAGCTTTAGATCATACAAGTTCATCACATGGGTGTACCAAATTTTAAATGCCTCAAACGTTTCAGACTTCTCTCTTAAGAAAATCATCCAAGTGTATCTAGAGAAGTCATCCACACATACAAAGGTGTATTTTTTTCTACCTAAACTTTCTATCTCAATGGGACCCATGAGATCAGTGTGAATCATCTCTAGACATCTAGATGTGGAACATTGTGTTATAGGAAGATGAGATGCCTTAGTTTGCTTACCTTTTTGGCAAGGACCACATACCATTGTATAATTCTTTTCCAAGTTTGGCAATCCCTTTACCGCATCATGTTTCACAAGCTCATGGAGCTTACGAAAACTCATATGTCCAAGTTTCTGATGCCAAAGATCTGTAACATCAAGACTAGCTTTTTGACATGATTGGCTATTTTTGAGGTACATATAACAATTATCAGATGACCTTGTGCCTGTCAGAAGACATTTGTTAGTTTGATCAAAAACTTCACAAGAATTTTTATTAAACCTTACCTGAAGATCATCATCACACAATTGACTTATATTGATCAAATTTGTTTTAAGTCCTTCCACATGGTAAACATTTGTGAGATTTGGAAGGCCTTCAACATTCAATGTTCCTTTGCCAATTATTTTGCCTTTGGCACCACCACCATAGGTCACTGAACCGCCATTGATGCTCACATAATCTTTCAAATTCTCAACTGAACTTGTCATATGTCTAGAGCACCCACTGTCAAAGTACCATGACCCAGCAATATGAGATTTCAAGGAAGTGAAAGTGACATTGCACATCTCATCATCAGACATTGTAGCACCAGGACATATGTCAAAAGGCTCACAATATTTGGCTTTACACTTGTCATTACAGGTTTTGGGAACCCACATTTGTTTAACAATTTTAGGTTGGTGTTTTTGAAAAAGATTTTTCTAATGAGACTTCGGATGAGACTTCCAATGTGACTGCCAATATTGTTGCATTGGCTCGCAATAAATTTCATCGATCTCGATATGAGTTTCTTGCCAAGTAGGCCTGCCTAACTTCATCCTCATACATAGCCTTTTTCAAAAAACAAAAAGGTTGTATATGTCCAGGCTTATGGCAGAAGTGACAAACAAAGTTTTTCTTTCTTGTTTTTGGTTTTTCAAACGGTTTCTTGAAAATTTTGAGCAGTCTGTTTAGTTCCAGACGTACCTTCTCCTTCTCTTACAAACACTTTTGGAACAAAACCAATACACGCCTTGGATGTGCTACACGAATTGACATTTCATCCACTTTATGTTGGCTTGAATTCCATTTGGCAATGGTTTCTTTTGCTTGAATGATTGCTCCTTCAACCCTTCGATCTCAACATCCTTTTTACTCAGCAGGCTTCCAGCCTTACAATGCAGTCTTTGTGATCCTCATTGGCCTTTTTCAACAACTCATTTGCCTTACCAAGCAATGTAACTTGGTGAGCTCATTTCTCCCAATCTTTGTGCACGACTCCTTATACCCTTCCAGTAAGTCGACTCAGTATCTCCACCATCTTACGGGATTGTGGAATTAAAAGCGAGAAGAGATCGTCCTGTTTTACGCTCCTTTGTATCTGCCGATGTGACTTCGGATGTAGCTGCATTGGGTGTCACATTTGGCTGAAGAATCGCACTTTCGAGAGTCATAAACAGCGGTGAGAGTGATAAGATCACACGGATCTTCTCCATCACTATCACTCGAGTTCTTTGAAAAATTCAAACCCTTTTTCCTTAGAGTATTTGCACATTGGTTAGCATAATGACCATAACCTTGACATTCTCTACATTGAAGCTGAATCAATGTTCTTACCATTGTAGGATGATTTTGAAGCAAAGGGGTTTGTGAAGGGCTTTTACGAGTTTGGAAAGAATTTTCTTTGGGAACAAATTTTCGAGAATCAGGTTTAAAATTGTTTTCGAGCTTGATGATGAGTTCTATTTTGACTCTTATTTTTCAAAAATTTCGAATTTGGTAGTCAATAGAGCAATAGATTCTTCTCCAAAATCAGACTCATCAATATCCTTTTGAATTTCAAGCAAATCACATGAGATATCAATAGGAGCAGGCATAACAATATTTTTCACAATGGGTGTAGAAGATGATGAAGCCCCTTTGCCTTTTTGTTTTATTTGATCATTTAGGTTCAATTCAAAGTTTTGAAGAATACCAGCCAGTCTTTCAAAACTCATCTTGTCAATATCATGTGCTTCCTCAATAGCACATATCTTGACATTGAACCTTTCAGGCAAAGTTCTCATCATCTTGCTAACAAGACGCTCATTAGTAATGAGATCTCCTAAAGCAAGTGCAGAATTAGATATGTCAAGAAGTCTACCATAATATGTCATAATATCTTCAGACTCATGCATTCTAGTATTCTCAAATTGTGTGGTGAGCATTCTTAACTTAGAGGCACGAACACTGGCAGGTCCTTCACACAAGGTCTGAAGGGCCTCCCAAACATCTTTAGCAGATTTGTAATTGGCAATCACCCTAAAAGTATTAGCATCTAAGGCTATATAAATAGCAGACAAAGCTTTTGAATTAAAGGATGCAGTGTTCCTATCTTCATTGGTCCATTCAGATTCTTTGGTGACCTTGAAATCACCATCCGAATTTGTTGTTTTAGGAGGACTCCATCCATTCAAGACAGCAAGCCAAGCTCTTTCATCAATCGATTTGATGAAGATGTGCATCTTAACTTTCCAAATAGAGTAGTTTGCATTAGTAAGAGTAGGAGGGCGAACAACGTTCTCATACTAAGAATCCATCACGGCTATAACCAGAATCAACTCTTAGTGATATCAAAAGAAGGCTCTGATACCAATTGAAAGAACACTATAGCTCGGATTCTCAAGAGAAGTCAAAGTGATTTACAATGTAGCTGTGATTGTAGCTACAATGGGAATCACAATGAAACAGCAAATAATAGTAGCAGCGGAAGAATGATTTTTAAAACAGAAAAACAGAAAAACTGAACTCAAGTTTTACCAAAAACAATCTACAAGTTAATACTTGTAGACCTAGCCTCAAGGCCACAAAGATTTCACTAAAAGAATAATCGTTCTACACAAAAATACTTGTGAAATCACACACAAAATATTCTCACAAGACAATGAATCTTGGAGAACAAAAACCCCACATAAACAAGTTAAACAAAACGTGGGAAAAACAAAATCAGTCTCCTTTAAACAAAACAGGAAGACAAACAGATTTCCAGAATTCTGATGTTACTGCCAATGTTGTAACATTGACAGCCTTCAGCGAACGGGTGATCTTCAGGTCTGGAAAATAGCTTCAGAATCTTACGACTTCTACTCACAGATGTATGGCTTTTATTCTCTCTCTAAAGCTCTGCATCAAACCGTATTCTTGCTCCTCAATATATAGCTATCCGATCCCTACACAACACGCAAAAGAGACCATCTACTACAAGGAAAAGGATTAGTAATTAAGGAAAAATCAACAACCTACCAATCTTGTAAGATTTTGTTACCAAATATGAAAGAAGTCAAGAAACTTGGTTTGACTAGGATTTTTGCCAAGATTTAGTTACCAAATATGTTCACTCGAAATCTTAGTTAAGATTATGATACCAAAAAATACAAAAAATAAATCTAATAAAAAAAATACTAATTCCTAAGTTAATACAAACTTAGCAAAAATCCTATTTTGACCAAGAAATGTGAAAACATGTAAAAATAGGACTTGCCTATTTTACCCTTACAGTGATTAATACTAAGGGGCGAAAAATTAACATTTTGATTTCTGACAGTACTGGTATTGGACACCCTACCGGTCAAGGAGACACGCCTGTTGGCGAAGAACTCACGGACAATGGCCATGATGGCCACATCCGGGGTCGTGTAGAGATTTTCCCATCTCCGGTGGGTAAAGTGGGCAGGCATGTGAAAATCTAAATGCTTAAATCCCCTCTCGGGGATTATACTCTGGGAGAGGTTCCTGGTGTAGCTCTCCATAGCCTCAGTGGAGTCAAACCTAAAGGTATCTTAATAAAGCTCTTATATGGAGCGAGAAGTGGACACAACGGTGTTTATACGCTTTGGGCCCATGGGGGAAGGCTTAAAAATATACTCTCAAAAAAATTCAAAAAACCAAACATAACACAAGAAGCATGCACGTAGAAAATTAATTACATAACTATCACCCTAATATGCAAAATATTGCAAATCAAAATTTTAAAAGTAGAAGGGATAAAAGATACTTGGAGTGCACAATTAAAGCTGTATGGTTGGAATTGGCCGAAATTGACGAAGCTTCACGTCGGCAATGGTGGAGCAAGGATTCTTCAAACTTCCATGGATGTAAGGATTGAGATGGAGAAGAAATGGGTTGAGGAGGTTAGAGAATAGGCACCACCTTGAGGGATCTTGACCAGAATGGTTGAGGTTCTTGCCGAAATTGAGATAGGGATGAAGGAGATATCGACCGAAATTGAAGAGTCTCAAAGTTTTACTTTGGTGCGCTGTTCGTTCATAGCATCAACATCTTAAATAGGGGTACCTTGTGGCCGCAAGGTCCCTGAGGCTTGCAGTCGCAAGGCTCATAGTAAATGGTGCAC
Source organism: Codonopsis lanceolata (assembly GCA_013146195.2). Lineage (NCBI taxonomy): Eukaryota > Viridiplantae > Streptophyta > Magnoliopsida > Asterales > Campanulaceae > Codonopsis > Codonopsis lanceolata. Next base: position 24,360,442 of record CM028379.1, on the reverse strand, counting down.
AGATGCTGAGGTAGGCTTGCGGCGACAAGGTGTAATGGCTTGTGGTCGCATGAGTATCGAAAAGTCAGATATACGTGAGGCCTTGCGAGAGCAAGGTATGTGAGCCTTGCAACGGCAAGGTTCACAGAATATGTGTTCCTTGAGAGGCTTTTATACATTTAAGCATTGTCTTCGTTTTCGTCCTTCCATTAACATTCCGTTAGGGCCGTTTCTTTCGTGCACTCTAAAAATTCTACAAAACAAAACAAAACAAAACAAAAATATTAGATGACATATAAATAGAACACTATGACACTTTTCACCCCCAAACTTAAATTATTCCATGACTGGAAACCATTTAAACTAAATGCTCATAATCAAGTAAGATAGAGAAAAACATATTTAAATTACACTACAAAAGCAATTAAAATCAATCAAAGTGGGTTACTCATAGATGTGTTTTATACGCATCTATTGGGTACTTTTATAACTTGGAAATAATAATTCCACGAGGCTTTTGGCTACTAATATGTGTTTTTGAGCTTTATTGTGAGTTTTAGGATTTTAGGTGAAATTATGGGATTCACAAGGCTTTTAATGAAGATTTCAAGGAAGGGTGCAATATGTGAATAATGAAAAGAATGTTGAATTAAAGAAGGAAACCCCTTACAGACGCAAGGGTAGGAGGCTTTGCCCCCGCAAGGTCTCTAGTATGTCAGCCATTTTGGAGTCAAGGTCTTGCGGCCGCATGATATCTGCACCTTGCCCCCACAAGCCCTTTCGAATCTGCCGAATGTGTTTAACCCTAAGTGTATCTTCTTCCCCCGAACACCCTGGTATAAATACAAGCCATGTAGTCAAAAGAAAAGGGACAGTTCCTACACTGATTTTAGTGTGTAATACATAGTTTTTAGTATTTGTAATTATAGTTCGAAGATCATTCATGTATTCTTTCATTCCAATGATCTGTTCATCTTCAAGGATGAACTAACCGCTCATTAATCTAGGAATTGGGAGGTAGCTTGTATCGAATCTATTGCTCAATATATATTTTTATTCAATCAAATCTTGTTGATAGCAATGTTTATCAATCTCTTTACTGTCTAGCTTTGACCAAATGAATGGAATCGCAAGTAGTAAAGACCTAGAGGTGCGGATAACTGCACACCCATATACATATTTCGTACATTGGCTCACCATTGTGATAAATTGATCGTATCAATGCACGAGAGTGATAAGTTAGGGTCATGTTCATATATATGTTCCTAAGTGACAGATAGGAAATTCATATGTTCTTATGCTTAAGGGTTTAGATTGGGTTAATTATTTAGGATGGAGACTGAATTATAATTTAGCAATCTATACCAATCTTTAGTGAACGAACCCAAGATTAAATTGATTGATACTTTAATTTAAAGAGCAATAGAGTAGATACAAGTGAATCCACGTTCCTAGATTTCCCTCCACCATAAGATCTTTATATTTGTGATTGCTACTTTAAACAGCTAATTAGATTTCCAGTTTTCTTTAGAATAATTAGATTAAATAAATAAAACCCTCCCCCCTTAGTTTAATTGTTACCGGTTTACTTGCTAGTTGATACTTCTTATCTCTGTGGTTTGGCCCTTGCTACTGTAGACACCCCAATTTCGTACCCCTGGTATGTGACATGACATAAAATATCAAAACTTGTTAAAACATTAACAAATGTCAAGTTACAGGGTCAAAAGAGCAAAAGGACAACGCAGGATACGCAATAGGACGAATTGCAGGGACCAAAGTGTACAAAAAGTGGAAACTTTGAAATTAGGCGCCACCCACATAAAAATTGGGCATGGTGCCCAATTCCCTTCATTGCGCCCAATTTTGTGTTGTGCTGCGCCCAGTTCTCTTCTTCATTAGCCGTAAAGTGCAATTTCTCCCCGCATCGTACAAGCCGATCAATGCACAAGGAAGGAATTTTAATTCCCAGGTGTCCTCGCCATTTTATATATATAGTCCCTGCCTTCATTCAGCACACCTTTCATCGATAAAAATTCTCCCGCTGCTTCGTTACTGGAGAAATAGAGAGCGAAGTGAGATAGTGAGAGATCACCTCAAAAAGCCTCAAAACCCTGCCAAACCTCTTCCAAACACAAAACCAACCGGTAGAAGTGAGCCTTAGCCCCCCAGCTAGGTATCCACCCTATTTTCCCGGTCCAAAAATCGTGGAAAGAGCGCTTGCTCGCCTCGATAAAAGGCCAAATCAGCCGAATAAGCCGTTTTATTCGCCTCGATTGCCTACCTCAAGCCAACAAACAACCAAAAACACAAACGCTTACTCGCCTAAATCCCAAGGCCAAAAGTAACTTTCGTAAGCAGCCACTCGCCCGAATCTTCACAACACTTCACAACACACAACAACAAAGACTCTCCTCCCCGGGACGAGCGAGCACACCCTAGCCATCAAGAAGTTTTATTTTAAAGTCTTTATTTGTAAAAATATTATTTCCAATCCGGCCCAATGTAGATATATAAGCAGTTGTGCTGCCCGGATTTAGTTAGGAAATAGTACTAAATATAGCCGTTATTATGGCCAAATATTTTCAAGTATATTTGTGATTATTTGTAAAGAGACGCTTGCAAGTCTCAGAATAATGTAGACACAATGGATGTATTTGTAGGCGCTAATGCTTTATTTATCTGTTAAATAAATATAACAAAAAGCATACTTTAGCCAAAAACCGCTTTTGAGATCGAAGGGCGAGTTGGGTGCCTAGCACCTTCCCAACTCGTAACTTAGCCCCCGAACCCGTTTTCATTATCTCTGGTTTTTTGGTTTTGCTTTATTTATTCCTTAAAATAAAGATGGCGACTCTAAAACATTTTGGATCCAGGGGGGACCTCGCAACATCTTTCCTTGCACTTTTCCGCTTTTCCCAAAAAAGGGAGAATGGGAATGGAAAGGTGATGTATTCCTATGTCCTGGTATCCCCTAAACAAGGGATAACTTGACGTAGAAAACCCAAAGCACCCATAGTGATCCGAGATAGGCCATAAGGCTATTTTCATAAAATCCATAGTGGGGGCGCTGCAACATTCCTTCCTTGCACTTTCACGTTTCCCCTTAAAAAAAGGAGAATGAGAATAGAAGGGTGATGCATTCATATATCCTGGTATCCCCTAAAAAAGGGATAACTTGACATAGAAAACCCAAAGCTCCCATATTGGATCAAAATCCACTAAAGGCAACCGAGGCGCATTCCAACGCGCTATTCCGACAAAGACTCCTCTCGCACTTTTGATTTCGTGGCCCTCCCTAAGACAAGGGAGGGTGGAACGAGAGCGTTGATGTCACCGCATCCGCACGCCAAGCACGCCACACCCCTATCCAAGGAAGCGCGGGGCGCGGAGCACATTTCCTGAACCCACAGTGGCGACTCTGCTAGGGAGATCGTTTTTATTTTAAATAAAAATGGAGGGCTAGACTCAATAACTAAAACTTTTTTTTCTTTTGTTTCTGGCTAAAGTATGTTTGTTATATTAATTTAAACACTTGAATATTGCGTTCCTTTAACATCCGTGTCTATATTTGTGGATATGATCCTCCATCTTGCAGCAGTTTCTTTCCAATCACTATTACGGATATACTTGAAAATATTCGTATTTTTCAAAAAAAAATTGCAAAAAAATAAAAATAATATATATATATATATATATATATATATATATATATATATATATATATATATATATATATATATATGCAATATTTTATGTGCAATACTTCCTGGCAAAGACAACAAAAAGGGCCGAGGCTTTATTTTTAAAATCTCTTCATTTTTGGCCTTATATTATTTTATTTTGCTTTATTTTTATTCCGCAATATATATATATATATATATATATATATATATATATATATATATATATATATATATATGTACGTATATATATATATATATATGTATTCATTCTGTCATTTTATTTTGGGGATTAGGACTCATTTGTAATAAATAGGAATAGATAGATTCCCTGCTTTTATTTTTATTTCTTGATGGTATGATTGCTTGCTCGCGCTCAGATTAAAAAGCCGAGAAAATCAACAAATAACATCAAGACAGGCTATATCTGTTTTATTTTCTATTTCTATATCTGAAAAAAACAAATTTTTTTTGCTTTTTAGATGCTGCACACACGCGCACATGTATATAAATATATTCCGAACTGCTACCCTACACCATGGCCAGCCTACCCCTTGCATAAGCCAGCATTAGATTGCATATAGATTCTCAGGACAGTTCAAAGACCAACCTGTTTTTGCATTTTAAATCGTGAGTCAGCCCCAGTCAAAAAAAATGTGGGCAAGTAAAAAAAAATGTGTGCAAGTCAAAAAAAAATAAAAATACACTGGGCTGATTTATTATTTTCTAATGCTCGACCTATAACATTTTGAATGGTGGATCCCGAAAAGAGTATAGGCCCTTCGCCTAGGATCAGTCCGATCTCGGGGAGTCGAAAAGCAGGTGGAATACGTTGGTCCTATATTCTGGAGAAAGAATCCATTATTCCAGGAAAGTCCTGAAACTGTCAAAATTAAGCAGGTGCTTATCCGGTCAATTTGTAGGGATAATAATAATTAATAAAATATACTAATAAAGGCACGATGTACTCCAAGCCCAGAAAGCCTTCAGCCAACCTTCTGATACCTCCAAACCCATTTTCCTCAGAAACCTAGCCCGAATTTGGAAAGACAGAGATAGTACTGGCCGGTTGATATAAGAAATAAGTGCGTAAATCGAGTAGGGTATCAATATCGATCGTAAAAGGGTAGAATCGCCGTGAGGATACGTATCCGAGCAAGATGGCAGAAGTGAGCAACCGCTATGGGTACGCATATGGGGCTTCGGGGACGCCCGACTCAGCCTACGCAAAGAATGGTTAAGTCCAAATTTGAACGCACAAATTGATCGTATGATGAGCCAAATAGCAAGTCTTATGCAAGGTCCAAAGCCCAGTGGTGAGGTAATCTCTTCCCCTGCAGTCCCACAGGAAGCATCAACCCTCCATGTGCCTCCAAACCCAATTTCTCAGCCTAACACTAACCCACCAAACACTGACATCACTCCAAATACTAACCCTCCACCAACTCCCTACTACCCAAATGTCAAACCTTACCCATCCTCTCCTCCATATTCCACCCAAAATCCATATCCAACCCAAAATCCACATCCAACCCAAAATCCATATCCAACCCAAAATTCCTATCCAACCCAAAATCCACATTCAATCCAAAATCCATATCCAACCCAAAATCCACATCCAACCCAAAATCCACATCCAACCCAAAATCCATATCCAACCCAAGATTCATATCCAACCCAAAATCCACATCCAACCCAAAATCCATATCCAACCCAAAATCCATATCCAACCCAAAATTCCTATTCAACCCAAAATCCTCATCCTACCCAAAACCAAAATCCTTACCAGAACCCTTACCAAACGTCTCCTCAAAATCCTTACCAAATACCACAGCCAGAAACTAACTCAGCCTTTCCTAGTCCTACCAGCATATACCAAAATCCAACTCCCCTTCCCACCAAAATGGAAGCAGACATGGAGAACCTGAAAAGTATGATGCTCGAAGCTCTGGATAAAGAAAAATTTTCTATGAAGACATTAACGCTAAAACCTTCAGCCATGCTACCCCCAAATTTCAAAATGCACGACATAGAAAAATTCGACGTAACTAGATGCCCTATCTCCCACCTAAATCTTACTCTACTGGCATGCAATCAAGAGGGGCTAGTTTCGAAACCATGGCCTCCAATTTTCACCTAACCTTGATAGGGGTTGCTAAGCAATGGTTAATGCTAGCAAATGATAGCACCATGGACACTTGGGACCAAATCGCTGAAGGGTTCCTAGAAAGGTACAAAGATAATACCACCACTGAAAATAAAAGGGAACTTGAGGCATGTACCCAAAAGGAAAATGAAACATTTGCAGAATTTGCAGCCAGATTGAAGGATAAAGTCGCACAGACTTTGGACAGACCTGATCCAGCAGAATCATGCAGAATGTTCATCAAAAACCTCCAGCCCATTTACCTAGAGCACATGCGATATCTCCCCTATAGCAATTTCAAAGAAATAGTGGAGATAGGAGTCCATATTGATGAAGATATACGCAAAGGATCCCTAGAAATTGGTACACCTCCAAGTTCGTTCTACCATTCTGAATCAGAGAAAGAATCTACGTAATAGTTAATACTATAGAAAAACCCCGAATGAACAATACGTGATGTGCCATGGACACATGGGGCAAACAAATCGCCAATTTGCTGAAGGAAGCAAGAATGCCAACAAGAGTCTCATAGGGCTTCACAAAGGAAACAAAAGGCACTTCGATGAATTGAATGCCCCAATGTCACGTATACTACAAGGGTTAACAAAGACAGGAGTCCTTAAGCCCCTTGAAAACTATGAACCTCCAAATCCATTACCCGCCAAATGGAGTCGCAACAAGTATTGTGAATACCACCAATCCAGTGGTCATATCACCAACAAATGATTCTCACTCAGGAATGATATCCAAGACCTTATCGATGATAAAATCATTGAGAAGCCGCACCCATAATTGTTTTGATAAAAAGTGAAAAGAGACCCTAGCATACCTTCTTGTACACCTCCGTAAAGCTTTTTCCTTTAAATCTCCTTTTGTCAAATAAAATCTTCAGAAACAACCTTTTCAAATTCAAATTTCACTTTTCATAGATTCTGGGATCTTTGTTGTTTCTTTCGGTACCACTAACAATTTTGCAGGGGCTGACAAATGAAATTTTTTAACTAATATCATTTACTCTCCTAAGAAGACTGCCCAGAGGTACGTAATTGATGCATCCCATTTCAAAAAAAAAAAAAAAGGAATTCGTTCTCTAAACAAAAAAGTCTCTATTCTTTCAAATTCAAAAAAATATATATAGATTAGCAAAATGAAAATTTTTCTGTCAGTGTTGAACTACGATGACCTGAGCCTCGAAATGAGGAACGTAGGCAGCCTCCGGGTTCGGTCAAATGCTTTGATTTACTCTTCAAAAAAAAAAGAAAAATCAAAAACAAAAAAAAGAGGTTTTTCTATGTGTTTTCTTTTGTTTCCCAAAACATGTACAGACAAGACAAAACCCCCTCACTGTAAAACCCTGAAATGTTGCTTGCATGTGTTATGCATGAATTCATACACTTATAATCATCATGAATATGTTTATTTAGCTCCCGTTATGTTTAGAGTCAATAGCATGATCATTGACGTTGTTTGAGATGCACGTATACATTTTTTCTTTCGCGAGATGTGTTGAATCTCGGGTTTACGTTTTATGTGGTTGACACATGGAAAATTATTAGAAGGCATTTATAACACCATTAACATGCCTTGGAGATTGGTTTGATGCTTGTTGCATTGTTGGTTGGGTTGCTAGTTTGATTTTAGCGTTAACCCAATTCAGTTTGACTTTTCCGGTTATTGTTCGGGAGAGTTCTGCTTGAGTTTTTGGCCTTGTTTTGATGGGGTTTGAGGCTTGAATGCTTTGGTTATGGTTTGGAGGTTATTAAGGTTGATTTATAGACCATTTTTGGCTTGGAAGGACTTGGGTTTGAATGCGGGAGAGTCCGGGACCGAGCAAGGAAAGCAGAAAGACATGGATTGCTGGAAACTAGGTGATGCGGTCGCATCACCCTCTTGCCAAGCGACCGCAAGGTCCTCATATCAGACTTACGGGATTTTGTTGTTCGGTTGTGCGCTGTCCGAACTTTTGGCTTATTAAACCTAAACTAAACCTATTCTAACCTCACTTAATTAGCCTAAGACTATCCTAATCACCTATTAAGAGAATTAGGGGGTAATTAGTGATTGATTAATGAGAATTAATCCCTCATATAAAAGCAAACAGCCGCTCTCTTTTTTTTTCATTCGGTCGATCAGTTTGCGTCTTCTCCTTCGCTCTCTCGAGCGCCAAGGAAACTCGTGAGAGAGGGCTTTTGAGGAGGCGATTCTAGGGCTTCAAGAGGCTAATCTTGGAAGCCATTGTTAGGGGTCTTCTTCTCCATCTAACCCGCAAGATTGAAGAGAGCGGAGTGAGAAGAAACGGCTTCATCGTTGAGTTCGAGCTTGAGCAGTTTGTAGGGCTGAGAAATTGTAAGTTTCTACCTCTCTTCCCTTGATTTTTGAGCTCCATTGACCCTAGGGAAACAACCATTTGTGGTATTTGAGGTCAATGGAAGCCATTGTTAGGGTTATAGAAGATGTATGAACCCTAGGTTTTCAATTGAATGATAGAACTCGATTGGCCTATGTGAGACTATGATATTTGTAAAATTCATGCTCTAACTAGCCTATTGAACTTGTTTATGTTGATTGATAATGTGGATTAATGTTGGTTTGGTTGAGATGCTTGGAGGGTGTCTTGCCCTAATTTTGATTAGCTTGCAAAATTATTGATGTGAGCATGATTAAAATGTTTTATATGTTTAGTAGAGCATATTAAACCATATTGTGTGAATTAATCGCAAATTGGAAATTATTTGTTGGTATGGTGACTTGAATAAATTTATAACCAAGATGGCTAAGTTGTTCTAAGTTACCTTGTTAATTATTTTGTGGGGTTTATGTGAGGGTATTGATCGTCGGGTTTATGGTTTTGACGATAGATATGAATGTAGGGGGATGATGAAGCCTAAGCTTCTATTCCTTGAATTTTCGGAAAACTTAGATTGAACTCAACGGAGTTAACCTTTGGGTTAGTTTGAATCCTAGGAACTATGATTTTAAGTCCTATGGAATCTTGGGTAGAATTCATGGAGGTCGAGCCTCCAAGAAGTTTAAGGTGTGTGAAGCACACTTGATTATGAGAACTTATATGATTCTCGGTTGTGATATTTATGCTAGTTGTGGATGAATTGCATGACTAGTTTGTTGGTAGAGTGTTTACCTACTTGTTTGAGCATATGAGTATATATTACGTGTGCTTGGGTTTTGAGTCCAGCTGGCGTCGGTCTGTTGAGTCTTTGGTGGGTCGATACATCGTTTTCACGAATTATGGGATTCGTGATTTCGATGTATCGCCGTGCCGGGTTGCACACACCCCTCCATCGATGGCCACGGTGGGGAAGTAGTTTATCTTAGTTGTAGTAATACACATGACTTTGATAACTATGGAACTCGAGAGCGGAGACTGCTCGGGACGCCGATATCTACGAGAGGGATATCGAGGGCACATAAGGGTTTTGCACGTGTTTTTGTGAGCGACACGCTGAGGAATTTTGGTATGGTATCATATCCCTTATATATATGAATTGCTTCACTAGTACTTAAGTGAATACGTGCTTAGTGAATTGGATATGATATGTTGATGGTTTGGTTTCTTACATGTTATACTTAATAGATAACATATTGATTAATGTTGTAAGCATAAATGCTATCACATAGCTTTATTGGAATGTTGTTTTATGCCAAAGGTATAAATTATTATTGTTAAGACAAAAATGACTTGACATGAATTTATGATGACATGTTATACTAGGATGATAACATATTTATTTAATGTTGAGCATGAATGCCATACATGATTTATTATGAGGTTATTTCATGACAATAGCATGATATATTTATGATTGAGCATTATGCCATGGTAGGAAGTTATGGTTAGTAACTTACTAAGTCATTGTGACTTACTTTTATTTGTTGGTTGTTTTTCCCTAGATCCGAGCCGAGCTAGCGGATCCAAGTAAATCCAGGAGGTTACGTTGGCAAGGAATTCTTTTGGAAAGGTTGCTACTTAGTTGTTGGTTTTGTTTTGGTGAGGTCGTTGGGATGATGAAGTTATATAAACTTCATGATTTGGGTAGCAATCCTTTATGTATTTGAAGTGTTGTAATTATGTGGCTAGCTTATTCTTTTGGTAGCCAACCGGTGGTGGTTGTGCTTGATGTGTATATATGGTTGTATCTCCATATGCTTTATAGTTGTTAGTACATATAACTGTTAGTACTTATTTTGTTGGTAGCCGACTGGTTTAGTCGTGCGTGGTTAATTGGTGTTTATGTTTAGCATGTTAGATTGCTAGTTTAATTTGATGTTTGTTCTCCGGCATGTTTTAGCCGTTGAGTTGTTAGACTAGAGTCTTAGACTTAGTTTAATGTTGGGTTCCGGCCGTAGTTTCGCCGATGACTTGGTTTATTATGCTTATATATGAATTGCATAACAGGGAGTTTGTTCTACGTGCCCAATGTTGCGGCACGCGAATCGAATTTTCGGACCGAGAGATTTATCATCTCTTTGGTTGTTTTAGTTTGAGCTTGTTAGCTCGGGCGCCACTGCTTTATTTTATTTCGCTTCCGCATGTGTTTGAGTTGTCGGTGTATCGCCGTTATGGCCCTACCCATTATTTGCTACTTGTTTGTTGTTAATTGTTCCCCTGGTGGCACGACCTTGGGATTTCGTCTTGGGATCCGGGTCGGGTCGCCACAGTTGGTATCAGAGCTATGATTATAAATTTAGCTTTCAGCCGGGATAGGTTCCTTGGCTTTGGGGGTTGGTTTGTGTGATAGACTTATTTTTAACGCCGAGTGTTATTGTAGGTTTAAATGGTGGATACTAGAGCAGGAGCTAGTTCCGGAGGTGGCACTGGTAGAGGTGCCGGTAGAGGTATTGGCGGTGGCAGAAATGCTAACGATAACCGTCAACAGAATATTCCTCCACTGCGAACACCGGAAGAGCAGTATGAGGCGATGGCAAATATGTATCGTGGGATGCTTGATTTGATGAATCAAATGAATCAGAGAGGTTTTGGTAGAGTGGAACCACAAGGAGGACCACGGCCAGAGCCACAGGTAGAGAGGCCGAGGCAGGAGGCTAGAAATAATGATAATTCTATGCTGGAAAGATTTGTGAAGTTGAAGCCGAGGCAATTTAATGGAGAGCCGACGCCGCAAAAGCCGAGCTTTGATCGAACACTTGAGAAAATATTTGCACCATTGGGTTGCGATGATGAAAGTTGTATTAGCTGTGTTCAAGCTTGAGGGTGCTGCCGAGCATTGGTGGCAGGTACTGAGGGAGAGTTGGGAACTGCATAGAGTCCCACAGATATGGCCTAATTTCGTTCGAGAGTTCAGAGCTTCCTATGTACCGGATGTTGTCAGGGAGAAAAGAGAGAAAGAGTTTATGGATTTGGTGCGTGGGAGTATGACAGCTTCCTCAAGATTCACCGTATTCACTGAGTTGGCTCGTTATCGCACACATTTGATTCCTGATGAGGCTAGGAGGACACAGAAATTTGTTAAGGGTTTGAGGACGGAGTTCGAAAACAACTTCTTTCTCATCGCTTGGAGGCTGTGAAGGCCGTTGATAGGGCCTACACTATTGAGAGAGACATTGATGAGCATCGCATTATGTCTATTTCGGTTCTTCTCGCCAGCGCCTTAAGGCGGATTCATGGATCGGGTAACTGTGGGAATTTTAGTGGAGGCAATGATCGCAAGAAAGGAAGTGGAAAATCTCATTATGAAGGTCACGCGAAGAGTCAGTTGAGTGGCAAGGGTGCTAGTACTACATCTACTCAGAGGGATCGTAGTGTGGCATTGGTTTGTTCTTATTGTTCCAAGATTGGGCATACAGAAGATAGGTGCTGGAATAAGAATGGAGCACCAATGGAGTGTTATTACTGTGGAGTTACCGGGCATATGAAGAAGGATTGTCCAAAGTTAAAGAGCAATCAGTCAGGAGGTTCTAGTCAGACTACAGCTGGAACAAAGAGAGATAGCGATGGAAAAGCTAAGGTGCAGGGTCGCGTATTTGCTCTAGATCAGAGAGGTGTACCTGAGTCTACAGCAGTGATTGGAGGTACTGTTTCTATTTTCGGTAATGAGGCTCGTGCACTTATAGACCCAGGATCATCGCATTCTTATGTTGCATCACATTTCGTTGATAAGCTATGTGTTATGCCTCAGTCTTTACCATATGTGCTTGAAGTATCTACCCCTCTTGGGGAATGTTTGTTAGCTTCAGATATTTATAGAGCATGCGATGTACTTGTGGATAAACATGTGTTGCATGCGGATTTGGTGGTGTTACCACTTCGTGATTTTGATGTTATTCTTGGTATGGATTGGTTGAGCACATATCATGCTTTGGTGGATTGCCTTAGTAAAAGGGTTACTTTTGCTTTGCCTGGCGTTCCTAACTTTGTGTTTTTGGGAGATAATGCACCGAGTGGTTTACGCGTCATTTCTGCGCTTAAGGCTAGGAAAATGTTGTCGCGTGGGTGCACGGGGTATCTTGCTTGTGTAGTGGACAAGCGGGTTTCTTCTTCTAATCTTGAAGATGTGCCAGTTGTGTGTGAGTTCCCAGATGTTTTCTCGAAAGATTTTGGGATGCCTCCAGATAGAGAGATTGAATTTTGTATTGAGTTATTGCCGGGGACTACACCAATTTCGAAGGCGCCGTATAGAATGGCACCTATGGAATTAAAGGAGTTGAAAGTTCAGTTACAAGAACTCCTTGACATTGGCTTCATTAAGCCAAGCGTATCGCCTTGGGGTGCGCCGGTATTATTTGTGAGGAAGAAGGATGGGAGCCTTAGATTGTGCATCGATTATCGAGAGTTGAACAAGGCAACGATCAAGAACAAGTATCCATTGCCACATATAGATGATTTGTTTGATCAATTGCAAGGATCGGTGGTCTATTCCAAACTTGACTTGAGATTTGGGTACCATCGCTGAAGGTTAGAGCCGAAGATGTTTCAAAACGGCCGCACGAGGTATGGGCATTATGAATTTATGGTGATGCCATTCGGTTGACTAATGCGCCGGCGGTGTTCATGGATTTAATGAACCGGTATTTCATAATTTTCTTGATTGCTTGTGGTGGTTTTCATAGACGACATCCTTGTGTATTCTAAGTCTCGGGAAGAACATGCACAAGATTTGGATGGTTTTGTCTATTCTTCGAGAGGCAACTCTACGCCAAGTTTAGCAAGTGTGCATTTTGGCTAGAGGAGGTTTCATTTTTGGGGCACGTTGTTTCTAGTGCCGGGATAGCGGTGGATCCTTCCAAGGTTGAAGCAGTAATGAATTGAAGGATCACGATTGCACTATACTGTATCATCCGGGGAAAGCGAACGTAGTTGCAGATGCATTGAGTAGAAAAGTACACTTGTCATGTTTGATGATGCGGGAATGGAAAATGTTGGAAGATGTTCGTGATTGGAATCCTAGCGAGGTAAATCATGGTGTATTATTTGCTAGTGTGCGGGTTATTCCTGTGTTATTGGAGAGAATTAAGGAGACTCAGAAGAAAGATCCAGAGTTGGTGAAAATTATTGATGGTTTGAGTGAGAATAAGGAGAATGAGTTCTCGATGAACCAAGATGGTATTCTGACATTTAAGGGTAGAGTTTGTGTTCCTTCGGTTGAAGATGTTAAACGGCTTGTATTGGATGAAGCTCACAAAGCAAAGTATACTATCCATCCGGGAAGTACGAAAATGTATAGAGATTTGAAGAAACAATTTTGGTGGATTGGCATGAAGCGACAGATAGCAGACTATGTGTCGAGGTGTCTCACTTGTCAGCAGGTAAAGGCGGAACACCAAAGGCCTGCGGGATTGTTACAGCCGTTGGATATTCCAGAGTGGAAATGGGAACATGTTACGATGGACTTTGTTTCGGATTTCCACGCATCAGAGGTTTTGATGCCGCTTTGTTGGTTGTTGATCGACTCACTAAGTCGGCTCATTTTATTCCGATTGCTATGACTTATTCATTGAGTCGGCTTAGCGGCATTGTATGTGCAGGAGATTATTAGATTGCACGGGTTCCAAGTAGTATTGTTTCTGACCGATCCGAGGTTTACATCGAGGTTTTGGCAAAGCTTTGCAAGAGGCTATGGGGACCAAGTTGAACTTTTAGTACGACTTTTTCACCCTCGGTCATCCGACGGATCGAGAGAACGATTCAGATACTTGAGGATATGTTGCGGGCTTGTACGATTGATTTTAAAGGGAGTTGGGATACACATCTTCCTTTGGCAGAGTTTGCGTACAACAATAGTTACCAGTCGAGCATCGAGATGGCACCGTATGAGGCTCTTTATGGGAGAAAATGTAGATCTCCTATTTGCTGGGACGAGGTTGGAGAAGCAAAATTATGGGGTTCAGAAATTGTTCAGCAGTCTGTTGAGAGTGTGAAGATAATTCGAGATAGATTGCTCACCGCTCAAAGTCGACAGAAGAGCTATACGGATAACAGAAGGAGAGATTTGGAGTTTCAGGTTGGAGACTTCGTGTTTCTTAAGGTATCGCCTAGAAGGGGTACCAAGAGATTTGGAAAGAAAGGGAAACTATCACCGAGGTATGTTGGACCTTTTGAGATTCTGGAGCGAGTTGGGAGTTTGGCATATAGGGTGGCTTTACCGCCGTCTTTGTCGGAGATTCATAATGTATTTCATGTGTCTATGCTTCGGAAATATCTTAAGGATGATTCCCATGTTCTTGAATATGAGGAGATTACTTTTCAGCCGGACTTGTCTTATGTTGAGCAGCCGGTGAAGATACTTGACACGAAAGAGCAAGTTTTGAGGAGCAAGAAAATTCCATTGGTGAAAGTCCTTTGGAAGAATCACGAGATCGAGGAAGCAACTTGGGAGACCGAGTTGGAGATGCGAGAGAAATATCCTCATTTGTTCGATGACTACGGTAAGAATTTAGGGGCTAAATTCCTTAAAGTAGGGGAGAATGTAAAACCCTGAAATACTGCTTGCTTGTGATATGCATGAATTCATACACTCATAATCATGATGAATATGTTCATTTAGCTCCCGTTATTGTTTAGAGTCAATAGCATGATCATTGACGTCGTTTAAGATGCACGTACGCATTTTTCTTTCGCGAGATGCTTTGAATCTCGGGTTTGTGATTTATGTTGTAATCACATGGATTATTGTTAGAAGGCATTTATAACATCATTAACATGCCTTGGAGATTGGTTTGATGCTTGTTGCATTGTTGGTTGGGTTGCTAGTTTGATTTTAGCGTTAACCCTTTTCAGTTTGATTTTTCCGGTCGTCGTTCGGGAGAGTTCTGCCTGATTTCTTGGCCTTGTTTTGATGGGGTTTGAGGCTTGATTACTTTGGTTATGGTTTGGAGGTTATTAAGGTTGATTTATAGACCATTTTTGGCTTGGAAGGACTTGGGATTGAATGCGGGAGAGTCCGGGACCGAGCAAGGAAAGCAGAAAACATGGAATGCTGAGAATACAGGTGATGCGGTCGCATCACTTCTTGCCAAGCGACCGCAAGGTCCTCATATCAAACTTACGGGATTTTGTTGTTCTGGCTGTGCGCCGTCCGAACTTTTGGCTTATTAAACCTAAACTAAACCTATTCTAACCTCACTTAATTAGCCTAAGACTAATCCTAATCACCTATTAAGAGAATTAGGGGTAATTAGTGATTGATTAATGGGAATTAATCCTCATATAAAGCAAACAACCGCACTCTTTATATTCATTCGGTCCGATCGCTTATGCTTTTTCTCCTCAAGGCTTTCTTGCGAGCAGCCAAGGAAACTCGTGAGAGAGGGCTTTTGAGGAGGCGATTCTAGGGCTTCAAGAGGCTAATCTTGGAAGCCATTGTTGGGGGTCTTCTCTCCATCTAACCCGCAAGATTGAAGAGAGCGGAGTGAGAAGAAACGGCTTCATCGTTGAGTTCGAGCTTGAGCAGCTTTGTAGGAGAGAAATTGTAAGTTTCTACCTCTCTTCCTTTGATTTTTGAGCTCCATTGACCCTAGGGAAACAGCCATTTGTGGTATTTGAGGTCAATGGAAGCCATTGTTAGGGTTATAGAAGATGTATGAACCCTAGGTTTTCAATTGAATGATAGAACTCGATTGGCCTATGTGAGACTATGATATATGTAAATTCATGCTCTAACTAGCCTATTGAACTTGTTTATGTTGATTGATAATGTGGATTAATGTTGGTTTGGTTGAGATGCTTGAGGGTGTCTTGCCCTAATTTTGATTAGCTTGCAAAATTATTGATGTGAGCATGATTAAAATGTTTTATATGTTTAGTAGAGCATATTAAACCATATTGTGTGAATTAATCGCAAATTGGAAATTATTTGTTGGTATGGTGACTTGAATAAATTTATAACCAAGATGGCTAAGTTGTTCTAAGTTACCTTGTTAATTATTTTGTGGGGTTTATGTGAGGGTATTGATCGTCGGGTTTATGGTTTTGACGATAGATATGAATGTAGGGGATGATGAAGCCTAAGCTTCTATTCCTTGAATTCTGAAAACTTAGATTGAACTCAACGGAGTTAACCTTTGTTAGTTTGAATCCTAGAACTATGATTTTAAGTCCTATGGAATTTTGGTAGAATTCATGGAGGTCGAGCCTCCAAGAAGTTTAAGGTGTGTGAAGCACACTTGATTATGAGAGCTTATATGATTCTCGGTTGTGATGTTTATGCTAGTTGTGATTAATTGCATGACTAGTTTGATGGTAGAGTGTTTACCTACTTGTTTGAGCATATGAGTATATATACTTGTGCTTGGGTTTTGAGTCCACCAAGGCCTGCCCTGTTGAGTTCTTGTGGTTGATACATCGCCCTCACGTAATTAGGGTTCGTGATCGCGATGTATCGCCGCCGGTTGCACACACCCCTCCATCGACGGCCACTGTGGGGAAGTAGTTTATCTTAGTTGTAGTAATACACATGACTTTGATAACTATGGAACTCGAGAGCGGAGACGCTCGGGACGCCGATATCTACGAGAGGGATATCGAGGGCACATAGCGGTTTTGCACGTGTTTTTTGCAGAGCGACACGCCGGAGGAATTTTGGTATGGTATCATCCCTTTATATATATGAATTGCTTCACTAGTACTTAAGTGAATAACGTGTTTAGTGAATTGATATGATATGTTGATGGTTTGTTTCTACATGTTATACTTAATAGATAACATATTGATTAATGTTGTAAGCATAAATGCTATCACATAACTTTATTGAATGTTTTATGCCAAAGGTATAAATTA
>CM028379.1:24310727-24343283 GCA_013146195.2 Codonopsis lanceolata | reverse complement strand
AGTGCTATATTCCGCCTTTGTTGAAAAAGAATTAAGGAGACTTAGAAGAAAGATCCGAGTTGGTGAAAATCATTGATGGTTTGAGTGAGAATAAAGAGAATGAGTTCTCGATGAACCAAGATGGTAGACATTTAAGGGTAGAGTTTGTGTTCCATCGTTTATGATGTTAAACGGCTTGTATTGGATGAGGCTCACAAAGCAAAGTATACTATCCATCCTGAGTACCGAAAATGTATAGAGATTTAAAGAAACAATTTTGGTGGATTGGCATGAAGTTTACGTATAGCGCACTATGTGTCGAGGTGTCTCACTTGTCACAAAGGCGAACACCAAAGACCAAGTGGGGTTGTTACAGCCATTGGATATTCGGAGTGGAAAAACATGTCACGATGGACTTTGTTCGATTTCCACGCATCAGAGGTTTTGATGCCGTTTGGGTTGTTGTTGATCGACTCAACGAAGTCGGCTCATTTTATTCGATTGCTATGACTTATTCATTGAGTCGGTTAGTGGCATTGTATGTGCGGGGAGATTATTAGATTGCACGGGGTTCGATTAAGTATTGTTTCGGATAGATAAAGGATCCGAGGTTTATCGAGGTTTTGCAGGCTTTGCAAGAGGCTATGGGGACCAAGTTGAATTTTAGTACTTTTTCACCCCTGGTCGGTCAAATGAGACATTCGATCAAGAAGAACGATTCGAGATACTTGAGGATATGTTACGGGTGAATGCGATTGATTTTAAGGGAGTTGGGATACACATCTTCCTTTGGCGAGTTTGCATTAACAATAGCTACCCGGTCGAGCATCGAGATGGCACCGTATGAGGCTCTTTATGGGAGAAGTGTAGATCTCCTATTTCTTTGGGACGAGGTTGGAGAAGCTAAATTATGGGAGTTCGAAATTGTTCGTAGATGCATTGAGAGTGTGAAAATAATTCGAGATAGATTGCTCACCGCTCAAAGTCGACAGAAAAGCTATGCGGATAACAGAAGAAGAGATTTGGAGTTTCAGGTTGGAGACTTCGTGTTTCTTAAGGTATCGCCTAGAAGGGGTACCAAGAGATTTGGAAAGAAAGGGAAATTATCACCGAGGTATGTTGGACCTTTTGAGATTCTGGAGCGAGTTGGGAGTTTGGCATACAGGGTGGCTTTACCGCCGTCTTTGTCGGAGATCCATAATGTATTTCATGTGTCTATGCTTCGGAAATATCTCAAGGATGATTCCCATGTTCTGGAATATGAGGAGATTACTTTTCAGCCGGACTTGTCTTATGTTGAGCAGCCGGTGAAGATACTTGACACGAAAGAGCAAGTTTTGAGGAGTAAGAAAATTCAGTTGGTAAAAGTTCTTTGGAAAAATCACGAGATCGAGGAAGCAACTTGGGAGACCGAGTTGGAGATGCGAGAGAAATATCCTCAATTGTTTGATGACTACGGTAAGAATTTAGGGGCTAAATTCCTTAAAGTAGGGGAGAATGTAAAACCCTGAAATGTTACTTGCATGTGTTATGCATGAATTCATACACTCATAATCATCATGAATATGTTTATTTAGCTCCCGTATATGTTTAGAGTCAATAGCATGATCATTGACGTTGTTTGAGATGCACGTACGCATTTTTCTTTCGCGAGATGCTTTGAATCTCGGGTTTGTGATTTATGTTGTAATCACATGGATAATTGTTAGAAGGCATTTATAACATCATTAACATGCCTTGGATGTTGGTTGGATGCTTGTTGCATTGTTGGTTGGGTTGCTAGTTTGATTTTAGCGTTAACCCATTTCAGTTTGACTTTTCCGGTTATTGTTCGGGAGAGTTCTGCTTGAGTTTTTGGCCTTGTTTTGATGGGGTTTGAGGCTTGATTACTTTGGTTATGGTTTGGAGGTTATTAAGGTTGATTTATGGACCATTTTTGGCTTGGAAGGACTTGGGTTTGATTGCGGGAGAGTCCGGGACCGAGCAAGGAAAGCAGAAAAACATGGATTGTTGGAAACTAGGTGATGCGGTCGCATCACCCATACTAGCATAGCGACATGAGGTCCAGAATCGGCTTACGGGATTTTTGGTTCGGTTAGGTGCAGCTGTCCAGAACTTTTGCCTATTAAACCCAAACTAAACCTATTCTAACCTCACTTAATTAGCCTAATACTAATCCTAATCATCTATTAAGAGAATTAGGGGGTAATTAGTGATTTGATTGGTGAACTAATCCCCCATATAAAACCCAAAATCTGCCGCACTCTTTCATTCATTCGGCAGTATTGCGACTTCTTCCTTTGCGTTCCTGCGACCATTTCAGCCAAGGCGCAAGTGAGGGCTTGGGAGGGGCGATTCTAGGGCTTCAAGAGGCTAAGCTTGGAAGCCATAGCTGGGTGTCTTCTTCTCCATCTAACCCATAAGATTGAAGAGGCAGTGAGATTGTTGAGGCGGAGTT
This sequence comes from Codonopsis lanceolata, assembly GCA_013146195.2. Classification (NCBI taxonomy): domain Eukaryota; kingdom Viridiplantae; phylum Streptophyta; class Magnoliopsida; order Asterales; family Campanulaceae; genus Codonopsis; species Codonopsis lanceolata. The sequence goes on along the minus strand of CM028379.1, from coordinate 24,340,846 downwards.
TCTCTTTGAGGGTGAGTTTGTAAGTTTCGAGTTTGCTTGTAGAGTTTTTGTAAGTTTCTCTTCCCTTGATTTTTGAGCTCCATTGACCCTAGGGAAACAGCCATTTGTGGTATTTGAGGTCAATGGAAGCCATTGTTAGGGTTGTAGAATACGTATGAACCCTAGGTTTTCAATTGAACGATAGAACTCGATTGACCTATGTGAGACCATGATATATGTAAAATTCATGCTCTAACTAGCCTATTGAACTTGTTTATGTTGATTGATAATGTGGATTAATGTTGGTTTGGTTGAGATGCTTGGAGGGTGTCTTGCCCTAATTTTGATTAACTTGCAAAATTATTGATGTGAGCATGATTTAAATGTTTTATATGTTTAGTAGAGCATATTAAACCATATTGTGTGAATTAATCGCAAATTGGAAATTATTTGTTGGTATGGTGACTTGAATAAATTTATAACCAAGATGGCTAAGTTGTTCTAAGTTACCTTGTTAATTATTTTGTGGGGTTTATGTGAGTTTATTGATCGTCGGGTTTATGGTTTTGACGATAGATATGAACTTAGGGGGATGATGAAGCCTAAGCTTCTATTCCTTGAAATTTCGGAAAACTTAGATTGAACTCAACGGAGTTAACATTTGGGTTAGTTTGAATCCTAGGAACTATGATTTTAAGTCCTACGGAATCTTGGGTAGAACTCATGGAGGTCGAGCCTCCAAGAAGTTTTGAAGTGTGTGAAGCACACTTGATTATGAGAACTTATATGTTTCTCGGTTGTGATGTTTATGCTAGTTGTGGATAAATTGCATGACTAGTTTGATGGTAGAGTGTTTACCTACCATATGAGTATATATTACTTGTGCTTGGGTTTTGAGTCCAGCTGGCGTCGGTCTGTTGAGTCTTTGGTGGGTTGATACATCGTCTTCACGAATTATGGGGTTCGTGATCGCGATGGATCGCCGTGCCGGGTTGCACACACCCCTCCATCGATGGCCACGGTGGGGAAGTAGTTTATCTTAGTTGTAGTAATACACATGACTTTGATAACTATGGAACTCGAGCGGAGAGTTGTCTCGGGGACGTCGATATCTACGAGAGGGATATCGAGGGCACATAAGGGTTTTGCACGTGTTTTTGCAGGAGCGACACGCGCGGAGGAATTCTGGTAATGGTATCATATCCTTTGTATATGAATTGTTTCACAAGTGCTTAAGTGAATAATCGTGCTTGGTGAATTTGGATATGATATGATGTTGGTTTTGATTTCTTACATGTTATACTTAATAGATAACATAATGATTAATGTTGTTAAGCATATATGCTATCACATGGATATTGTTTATATGTTGTTTTATGCCAAAGGTATAAATTATTATTGTTAAGACAAAAATGACTTGACATGGATTTATGATGACATGTTATACTTAATAGATAACATATTTATTTAATGTTGAGCATGAATGCCACACATGATTTATTATGAGGTTGTTTCATGACAATAGCATGATATATTTTATAATTGAGCATTATGCCATGGTAGGAAGTTATGGTTAGTAACTTACTAAGTCATTGTGACTTACTGTTATTTGTTGGTTGTTTTTCCCTAGATCCGAGCCGAGCTAGCGGATCCAAGTAAATCCAGAAGGTTATTTTGGCAAGGAAGTCTTTTGGACAGGTTGCTACTTAGATGTTCGTTTTGTTTTTGGTGAGGTCGTTGGGATGATGAAGTTATATAAACTTCATGATTTGGGTAGCAATCCTTTATGTATTTGAAGTGTTGTAATTATGTGGCTAGCTTATTCTTTTGGTAGCCAACCGGTGGTGGTTGTGCTTGATGTGTATATATGGTTGTATCTCCATATGCTTTATAGTTGTTAGTACATATAACTGTTAGTACTTATTTTGTTGGTAGCCGACTGGTTTTAGTCGTGCTTGGTTTGTTGGTGAGTATGTTTAGCATGATATATTGCTAGTTTAATTGATATTTGTTCTCCGGCATGTTTTTAGCCGTTGAGTTGTTAGACTAGAGTCTTAGACTTAGTTTAATGTTGGGTTCCGGCCGTAGTTTCGCCGATGACTTGGTTTATATTATGCTGAATATTTGAATTGCATAACAGGGAGTTTGTCCTACGTGCCCAATGTTGCGGCACGTGAATCGAATTTTCGGACCGAGAGATTAATCATCTCTTTGGTTGTTTTAGTTTGAGCTTGTTAGCTCGGGCGCCACTGTTTTATGCGATTTAGAACCGGCATGTGTTTTTTGCCTTCAAGCATGTTCTACTATTGGGTTGTTAACTTGCTATGAAATTTGGATTCCACTAATAGGTGGGATTATGAACTTGAATTGAACTAAGGCTTGATTTGATATTAATCAACTTAGGCTTCCATCTTCTACTTGACTTATTGATATGTGAACTAGGGTTCCTAAATGGAATGAGAACCTAGCTATGCCTTAAACAAGAACATAGAAGGGCTACAAATGCAAATAGCATTTATACCCTATATGGATGAAAATGTAGTAAGGACTCAACGGAGTCGAGTTAAGGAACAATTGAACCTTACGAGGATCGTGGTGAGATCCTATGATAATTATATTCTATTTGACTAGATTACTAGCTTTTGGGACTTGAATCGAATAGAGTGAACAACTTGACACTTATGATTTAGAGACTCAAATGAGCTCCTATTGTGGTTTTGTGATTATTGTAACAATGTGCATAATCGTATGAGTTTAGTATATCATTATATCTACTTGAGAATTAGCAAGTAAATATCTACAAGTGCATTGCATATAAGTCCAGCTGGCATTACTTGAGTTTTCATGTTGAAGGTGGGACGATGCATTGTCTTCACGATTATGGGATTCGTGGTTGCAATGTATCGCCGTACCGGATTCGGTTTTCACACACCCCTCCATTGCTAGCTATAGTGGGGAAGTAGCCCCCTTTGTCGTAACAAATTGAGCGCATTGGCTAGTGTTATTTTCCCGAGTAGAGAGCTCGGACCCGAGAAGAAAGCTCGGTACTTTGATACCCGATCACGGGTATCACTGGCACGATATGATTAACAATTGTGATTGCAGGAGCAATACGACGAAAATGATTCGGTATCTTCTCTATCCCTTATGCGACTTACTATGGACACTTATGTGATAACAAAGTGTTAGTTGAACAAGAGATCTGATTGACCGTGCTTATCTTGATTGTGTATTGTTGAAATACTTGAGGTGTATATCTGTATGTATAGATACTTGTACATCATGATTCTATAAACGATTTGATATGTATATATTTAGATATACATACTTTCACTTGATGATTCTATGAAAGGCTTAATGTGTATATATATTAATATGCACACTTATACTTAATGATTCTATGAACAGATTGATTAGTATATATATAATTATATATACTTACATACGATGTTTTTATGGCACTCTCATTCTAATTCATTTGATTTGTGTTTGAACAGGGAATTACACCCAGGTTGATTTGGATGGTTTAGTAAGTAAAAAGAAATGGCTATCTTGTGGAGTATCTAAACGATACGACGCCTCTTCACGGGTTTTTCTGTTATTTGTAAAATGACACCATGATTATTTTTTGTTACATAATTATATGTTACATATCTTTTGTAGTAGCGTACTGGGTCATTATGACTCATTCCGTACTTTGTTTCTAGTTGCAGTAAATTGGTAGCCGCGTTGAGGTCGAGTAGATCGTGACTGTAGCAGAGCGCAGTTGATCGATAGATTGAGATTAGATCGTGTGGTTCATGCTAGTAGCAGCGGACATCCCCGAGTAGTAGCTTGTGGAGTCCTATTTCTTTTTAGCATCGTCACATATATTATGTACTTTGCTATTCTTGTGAGATCAATTTTGTAAAGTTATCTAGACTTTACGGTCGGGTAGATACTTGGGTATTTGTATTGGTTATTTCTTGGGCCGACGTGTTGTGTCGTGCCATGTTTGTGGTTTTAGTATTTAATTCAGTTGTCTCCCAGGCACGCAGTAGCTTTGGGGCTTTTCCTTATTCTAAATTGTTATAGTTGTTGGTAAACACCGGTATGCTTTAGCCGTGGGTAATTGTTATCAGGTTGGTTCTTTGTTGAAACGCCGGCCTGGAGTGTCGATGGTTTGTTCAGCGTCTGCAATGTTGCGGCACGCAGATTTAGTTTTTTTTTCCCTTTGAGAGATAATGTCTCTCTTGGTTTCTTTGGCTTTTGTTTCGAGCTTTATAGCTCGGGACATACTTCTTTTACTTATTGCGTCCGCTAATTCGATTTTTGAAAGACAGTATTTTAGTGCCGCTTTATGTTCATGTTTAGAGCTTGTTAGCTCGACTGTTGGACTCGCACTACTGTTTAACAAGGGCTTGTCCTCATCTTATGTTTGTTCCAGCGACACGACCTTGGGATTTCATGTTGGAATCCGGGTCGGGTCGTGACAGAGCCATTCTCGCACAAGAAAAGGAAGATTCCTACGTTAAGAATGTCATTTATTTCATAAGAAGGAAGCTACAAGGCAGTGAGCTCAACCACTCAGCCTTAGAGCAAAGTTGTACTGGTCTGGTCTAGGAAACACAGAGGCTCAAGACCTATTTGCAAGCTCAGTCCATCAAAGTAATCTCCAGAATGGACCCAATGAAATACATCTTCGGCAAGCCATCACTCTCCAACCATTTGGCTAAATGGTCATTTTTACTAAATGAATTTGACATCACATACGTCACACAAAAATCTATCAAAAGAAGTGTGATCCCAGACCATCTAGTTTATTTACCTTTAGAGTCAGAAGATGCTTCAAAGCGAAGCTTCCTAGACGAGTGTGTCCTAGAAATTACAGATCATGACACCAAATTGCAGATGTTCTTTGATGAGGCTGTCAATAAACGAGGTTTCGGCATAGGAATCCTGCTAATTGATCCAACAGATTCTCATACTCCTTTGGCCATAAGATTAGAGTTTGAATTTTCAAACAACACTACCGAATATGAAGCTTGCATCACTGGTCTAGAAGATGCTCTTCAAAGAGGAGCTAAAAAAATTAGAAGTCTTTTGTGATTCTGCCTTGATTATAAATCAGGTCGTGGGGAAATGGAAAACACAGGATCCCCGACTACAGTTATATCATGCTCGATTGACAACTTTAGCAAAAGAGTTTGATGATATCTCGTTCCATTATTTATCGCAAGATAGAAATCAATTTACCGATGTTTTACCAATATTACCTTCGTTGGTCAAAGTCCCCATAGAGATCAACGTTCAACCATTTGTAGTTGGGAAGAAAATAGCTCCTGCCTACTGCTTCTCAATTGATGCAAATCTTGAAAAAGACAATGAGCCCTAGTACTTAGACATTTTGAACTTGCTTCAGAAAGGAGTCTATCCAACAAAATTAGACAAAAGCGGAAAGGTTTCCCTACAAAGATGGGCATCGCAATTTGTGATCAATGGAGGTAGCCTATATGAAAGACATTACCAAGGGTTGAATCTGCTATGCATAGATCAGCCCAAAGCAGAACGAGTCATGGAAAAATTGCATGGTGGCACTTGTGGGCCACACATGAATGGGCATATGCTTTCAAAGAAAGTTATTCGACAAGGGTACATTGGAGTACACTAGAAACTTATTGTATTCGGTGGGTGCATCAATGCGACAAATGCTAGCGCTTCGCAAATCTATAACACGTTCCCCCACATATATTGTACAACTCCACAGCTCCCTAGCCCTTCTCAACATAGGGTATTGATGTCATAGGCGAGGTTCACCTAAAGGATCAAATAGCCATGAGTATGTCCTAGTAGTTGTTGACTACTGTACCAAATGGGTAGAAGTTGCTTCCTACAAAGTATTGAATGCCAAGAAAGTATCCAAATTTATCAAGACAAATATCATATATTGATACAGAGTGCCTTTTCAAATGATCGTCGATAATGGCACATACTTCGAGGGAGAAGTAAACTGACTGCCCGATGAATTCAAAGTGCAAAGACATAAGTTCTCCCCATACTGACCACAGGCCAATGGTGTTGTCGAAGTAGCCAACAAAACATTAGAAAACATTACCAGAAAGATGGTTGAAATAGGAAGGGACTGGACGGAAAAATTGTCATTAGCACTCTCGGGCTATTGCACGTCAGTTCGCACACCTACTCGGGTTACGCCATATTCTTTAACCTATGGAATGGAAGCAGTATTGCACATTGAAATTGAGGTCCCATCATTAAGAGTCATGATGGAAGCAGATATAGCTGAAGTTGACTGGGTCAAACAATGCTACGATGAGTCATCCATGTTAGATGAACGGAGGTTACTAGCCTTAGAACACACTCGAGCATACCAAAAATGAATAGCTCGAGCGTTCAACAAAAAAGTCAAAGGTCGAAGCATCCAAGTAGGAGATTTAGTACTTCATGAAAAAACCCCTAGTTATGTGGACAATAAGGGAAAATGGAAGTCTCCATGGATGGGACCTTACATCGTTAAATGGATACAGTCGAGAGGCGCAGTTTTCCTCACTAATAAGGATGGGGAAGATCTCGTTCAACTCATCAACATGGACAAGCTCAAGCGGTATTATGCATAGGTCAAGATGTCCTTCAGTGATCAAGTTATTGTTTCTCTCTTTAGCTCGCTAGATTGAAAACCCAAAAGGGCGGTCTAGGCAAAAGTTAGAGCATAAAAAAAAGAATATACAAGGAGTGATAAGGGCTCACTAGATTGAAAACCCGAAAGGGCGGTCTAGGCAAAAGGTAGAGCACAACAACAGAAAATTCAGGAGAAGAAGAGAGAACAGTCTCCAACATAGGATCTACAGTATACAAGTCTACAGCTTTCAATAGACAACAGGTCGCCAACAACAAAAGATTTCCTTTATGGGAAGAACTACGTCGACATGAGCCACAGAAATGAGGAACGTAGACAGCCTTCGGGTCCGATCGAACATGTACGAAAGCAAGGAAAATTTCTTATACTTTAGAAAGAGGATGACATTCTCGTGCTTGAAACACAAAGAGAAAAACCACAACAGGGCTATTAAAATATTTCCAATTAAAATATACAATACATAAAGGTCCATTGGTACAACCAAGGAATACGTACGTAAGACATATTAAGATAGTCATTTTCCACAAACCATTACTACCTAAACACCTAAAACCCCATCAATCATTTCCATTCCTTGAAACGGTCCCTTCAATGTCTGCAACATCCCAGCCGAGACCATATACTCCTGCAAGGCGCAAAGGATGCCCCGACATCACTTGGATGAGAGAACCTTCTGAGCTTTCCACGTCCTCATCATCAGCATCCCCATTATCATGAATAGAATAATTACTCGAGCCAGCACCATCGCCACGCCGGGCATTACTCCGTCTACCGGCATTACTCGGGCCTACTGCATCACTCCGTTAAGCATTACTTCAACGTCTTGTATTGCTTAATCTGGGAGGGACATTGCTTGGCCCTGCCTTATCGGGAGCACACTCCATCTGAGCACCGAGATCGTACACCCTTTTAAATTCCTCTTGTAAGGCATGAGGGACCACTAAACTAGAATTTTCAAGGTCCTTGCCAATTTCCATGAGCCGGACATCTATTACACTTGTAACCCACCTAGACAAGATTCCCCTAACCACACGCCTGATGATGCGAGAATGCTCCTCAGTAGTCAAAAGTATCCATGCCAGATAAACATGACATAGGAACATGTTTTCAGAAAAGGTGTTGGATGTGGCTCGTAGAGGATGATCTATTGTCCACATAACCTGGATGAGAGAACCCACATTCCCTCAAGAATCACCATGTCCATCAGAGGACAGTTTTCATCAGGAATAACCTGCTCTCTACCAAATTGACGGAGAATCCGGTAGGGCAGATAAAATGTGGTCTGACGAAGACCAGCCAGAATGACTAAAGCATAAGCCCCAGTAAACAAGAAAAAGTTTCGGATCCGCCAGTGGCTTAAGACCCAAACTATATTGAGGGAGCCGATATGTAGAAAATGCTCGATCCAGTGGCACTCTGTCACGAGGTTATTCCAAAAATGATCGTGGGATCCATAACATGCATTTGCGTACATTCCCTCGACAAGCTCAAGAGACAAGACTTGATTAAAATGTTCCTCCAGCCACATATGTAGATGGAAAAGTCTCCTCGCCTCTAGCATAGGCCTCCAGGCCCAGTAAAGTCTCAACCAAGATGACATGGACAATATTTATTGATACGATCTTCTCGGAAGGCTTCGTTGAAGAACGATTTACACACGCGGCGGAAGCTAGGGATCGAAGGATGTTTGCGGGGGTGACACCTCGACCCAACAATTAGCACGACAGGAACCTTGGCATGTACAGCCGCAACCCGCACTCGTAGCAATTGAAGAACCTAAGTATTGTGAATTAACGACACAATAGGGATGGAATTCCTATTGATAAGTTAGGATTCGAACACAACAGAATCACACCGAAGCATTCACAAGTTCATGAAGAACAAGGAGGTTTCGAAGAAAACACTCAAAACTATATTATTCAATAATCAGAAAACTCAAACTGTTTTACAATGAAAGGAAAAGACCTATTTATAACCTAACAAGTAAACCCTAATACTTGGAGAAAAAGAAACCCTAAAAATAACTAAACTAATGAAAACCCTAACAATCCCGTTTTTTTACATGGGGCTATTTTCTGAAATTGCATTTTGGCCCCAAAAGTCTTCTAATAGTTATTAAAAGCACCCCAAGACATATCTGAATATATGGGGACCCTTTTAAAGGCTTTCTTTTCTGTAATGGATTGTTTAAATGCTGAAACGGCACAACTGGGCACCTTGCGGTCGCAAGCCCCTCGGCACCTTGCGATCGCAAGCTCGGCAGAACATCACTCCGTAAAATAACAGGCCTTACGGTCGCAAGCCTTATGTGACCTTGCGTCCGCAAGTTCTCCAGAATGTCAGCATCGATCTCTTCTTATTCTGAATCGCGCTCACCAGCCTCTTTTGATTCGTTGAGTATCCATTATAGTAGCCCGAATCTCCAATGAACCCACGAATCAAGTTGATGTAGAATTCTTGAATCTTCCAAGCATATTCCACGCCTCTTGAAGAGTTAATTTGATTTCTTGGGCACTTGGTTTCTTGATCAATCTCGAACTCTTCATGCTTGATCAACATTTGACTTGGACACTGACTTAGGCTTGACAGGATCTCATCATTCCCTCCCTCTTCAAAAAGATTTGTCCTCAAATCTGGACCTACATCAAATGGACGTGAATTAGCAACTGAAAAGTATGAACTCACATTAATCTTACCACGTAATTCCACTTTAGAGGTCATATTGTAGCCATGCACGAAGTCAACTTGTTCTCGAACGAGCTTTCCATCCAAGCCCACATAAACCACGTTTCCTGGATCATGAATTAATCGAACTTTATTGGCATCATATCCATCTTTGTGTTCCACATTGATCCTTGCCCAAACCTGTTGGAGAAACATAACAACACTACGCGATGCAAGATGATCAAAGTGGTTAGCACGACAATTCATACTCATCAAGTAATCACATATCATCATGCTCAATTTAGCACAATCAAAGTCTCTCTCAATATTATGCATCAACCAAACCCTATCTCCGGGTTCAAATATCAACCTAAGATATCTCACTTGCATTACTCGGTGATTTTCCATGAATGACAAAATCATATATGCAACGTAAAACATAACGAGATCATCATAAGGAATGTCAATGAACAATATTAATAAGTATAAGAAGATAATATGCAATATGGCATACCAACTCATATATCCAAATCCGTCATGACAAGTAAATCCATCAATATTTATAATTTCACTCATCAAGTTATCACAACCCGATGTTCTCTCATGAAAATCCTTTATAGTACCAAAATCACCTTCCTCTTTGAGCAACTTATCACCAGTCAAGGTTTCTTCACTACAAACAATTTTATCATACTCTATAGTCTCTTTCTTCCAATCACCAAAAATTGAAGTCTTTTCATTTATTCCTTTGACTTGAAACAAACAACAACCAAATTCGCCAGGTTTGAAGATTAATCTAACAAATTTTATCTTTTGCATATCCATGTTTACCAATAACGAATCATGCAACAATAAGAAATTACAACCAGAGTGTAATCTCAAGGATAAACATCCTTTAGGCTCAGCAATCAGACTATTAGTCAAAACATGCTTATATCCCTTAATAACATGAAGCTCATATCCTCTCCAAGGTTAACATGCTTAACATAATTTATGTCCCTCAATGAAACTATATGCAATCCATAAATCTTATGAAACATCAATGCTTCATGGGAAACTTCAACAATCTTATGACATGCAACAAAAGATTTTATCATAGAAATATCATGCATAATCTCATGTTTAGAACTCACATCTTGATGAATCTTAGAAATTTACAAAACAAAATTCAGACTTTTCTTTCCAACTTCTAATGCACCATGCACTCCTATCAATTTATCAACCAATGTACTTTCCATGAATGGATCCACGTATGAATGATTAAGCACATGCAATGTCAATTTTAAATCATCACCAAGGTATTCACCACATTTTATCCAATCACTTAGACCATGGTGACTAACCAAATTTTGAAATTGAAACTTTTTAAACAAGTCAAGTGGTCTAACAATATTTTCCATGAATAAGGCATTCACAAAATTAATCAAAATTTTCAAATCAACACCTCTCACAATTCTGAATTTATTACCAAAGTTATGGTGTACATCATGTAATAAATTAATTGGTCTAATAATCTCACCCATAACTGAAGTGTCTACAAGACTACTTAACTTTCCAAACCCAACAACTATACTATTGAGCTTATGATCAATATCATGGTGATTATCATGCAACAATTCACCACATATCTTGTTTTTCCAAGAAAGAGTAAGATCATACCTTTGAGAAAGTGTAGGATCTACAACAATCTCCTTACCTTGTTGGCAATCAACCTTGAGTCTCACAATTTCTGTAGACGGTGTAGGCTTCAACTCATGAACAATCTGTGAATGAGAAATAATGAAACTAGGCAATAACAATTCAACTTTGTTAGTATGAAAATTGGCCTCACTTTCTTTCTTTTTCTCACACTCTTTCTTTTGCTCACTCTCTCTATTTTCCTCTCCTTTTGCCCGGCTATCTCAAAACTAACTATCTCCTCTTGAGCCGGCCTCTCACTCTTGTTTTCACACAAACTCTCCTTTTTCTCGGCTATCTCACAAACCTCACTTTTCTCACAAGCCGAACTCTCTAGATTTTCACTCAAGCTCTCCTTTTGTGAAGGCTTCTCTATTTTCTTTTCCTCACTAGCCTTTCTCTCTTCTCTCAAGCTCTCCTTTTGTGAAGGCTTCTCTATATTCTTTTCCTCACTAGCCTTTCTCTCATTTAATTTGTTTTCAGCTTCAAGAACTTGATTTGTTGTAGGTTGAACGTGTTGTGAAGTCTCGAATGCAAGCTCCATTAGTTCTCGAAATTCTTTCAACCTTTGTTCATCTTTCTTTTCTCTTTCTAATCTTTCCCTCTCAATCTTCTCTCTCTTTATTCTTTCAAGATTTTCTCTCTCAATTTTTTTCTCATCAATTCTTTTCTTTTCATTCTTCTCCTTTTGCCTACGAGCATAATCCCATGGACGACCCAATAAGAGATGCCATCCTTTCATTGGTACCACATCACACAAGACACACTCTTCATTCTCCCCAAGACTAAATGTGACCTTCACTTGTTTATCCACCGTTATCACCTCATTAGAACATAATTGCACTTTATAAGGTCGTCGGTGTTTGACAACTGGAAGTCCTAATTTCTCAACCAAAACAGTGCTAGCAACATTAGCACCACTATCCTTAGCAATAATCAGTCTACACACTTTGTCGAATACAAGACATCTTCTATAAATTATGTTCGAAAACACATCTTCTTTTCTTTTGCCTTGCGTACTTAGGGTCACCAATAAATCACCTAGCATGCTTTTCTCCATAGATAACTCATTATGACTTTTGTGATCTCTAAGTTTAGAAATTTCCATATTGCCACTTCTACTTTTAAACATTATGAAACCTGCAGAAAATATATTAGAAATAAACAAGTTTATATCTCACACACTCCCTACGTGTTTCACTCAAGCAATGATCACACCTCTCGTGTTTGTTTACCTACTCTCCCTCACCTTCAATTCCTCCAAGTTCTAAAAGAACTAACAAATAAATCGGTGAATTCAGAAGTAGACAAACCAAACTAAATCAATAGAATTCTACGTATAGAAATAATGAATTAAGAATAGAATTCCAAGGATGAAAGGCTCAAAGATTAATGGTATAAGAAGATTCGATTTTAATTCTCGAACCTAGATGATAATAATACTTCAAGCTATTCCAATTCGCACAACTAACAATTATCAAACTCCAAACAATCAACAATTTCTTTTTCTTTCGGCAACTAACAATTTCCTTTTTTTTTTTTTTAATTCAGATTTCTGATTTTTTTTAATCTGAATTTTCTGTTTTTTTTTCTATTTTCGGACTGTTTTCTTTTTTTTTTTGTCCGAATTCTCTTTTTCTTTATTTTTTTTTGTAATCAAGCTGTCCAAAATTAATTTAAAACAGCAGATTTTTTTTATAGGAACAGTACGGATGAATAGTGCGACGGATGAACAGTAATTGCGGATGAACAGTGATTCCGGTGGATGAACAGTAACTCTGGTGAACAGTGTGCGGGTGAACAGTAATGGCGGCGAACAGTAACCCGTGAACAGTGATCGGTGAACAGTAAACCGTGTGTGAACAGTAAATTTTTTTTTTTTTGGATTTATAACCCTAGAAGATTAGGGTTTGAAACAAAAACAAAAAAATCAAAAAAAACAAATTAGGATTGAAGACCCTAATTCGAAGTAGGAAGAGAAACAAATTGATAATCAAAATAAAGAACAATTTAAAGTAAGATAGATTGTGAAAACGAACCTTTGCTCTGATACCAAAATGATACGATCTTCTCGGAAGGCTTCGTTGAAGAACGATTTACACACGCGGCGGAAGCTAGGGATCGAAGGATGTTTGCGGGGGTGACACCTCGACCCAACAATTAGCACGACAGGAACCTTGGCATGTACAGCCGCAACCCGCACTCGTAGCAATTGAAGAACCTAAGTATTGTGAATTAACGACACAATAGGGATGAAATTCCTATTGATAAGTTAGGATTCGAACACAATGGAATCACACCAAAGCATTCACAAGTTCATGAAGAACAAGGAGGTTTCGAAGAAAACACTCAAAACTATATTATTCAATAATCAGAAAACTCAAAGTGTTTTACAATAAAAGGAAAATGCCTATTTATAACCTAACAAGTAAACCCTAATACTTGGAGAAAAAGAAACCCTAAAAATAACTAAACTAATGAAAACCCTAACAATCCCGTTTTTCTACATGGGCCTATTTTCTGAAATTGCATTTTGGCCCCAAAAGTCTTCTAATAGTTATTAAAAGCACCCCAAGACATATCTGAATATATGGGGACCCTTTTAAAGGCTTTCTTTTCCGTAATGGATTGTTTAAACGCTGAAACGGCACAACTGGGCACCTTGCGGTCGCAAGCCCCTCGGCACCTTGGGATCGCAAGCTCGACAGAACATCACTCCGTAAAATAACAGGCCTTGCGGTTGCAAGCCTTATGTGACCTTGCGTCCGCAAGTTCTCCAGAATGTCAGCATCGATCTCTTCTTATTCTGAATCGCGCTCACCAGCCTCTTTTGATTCGTTGAGTATCCATTATAGTAGCCCGAATCTCCAATGAACCCACGAATCAAGTTGATGTAGAATTCTTGAATCTTCCAAGCATATTCCACGCCTCTTGAAGAGTTAATTTGATTTCTTGGGCACTTGGTTTCTTGATCAATCTCGAACTCTTCATGCTTGATCAACATTTGACTTGGACACTGACTTAGGCTTGACAGGATCTCATCATTTACCCGGCGTTGTCGAGCTTACAGTACCAAATCAACCACCCGAGCATCAATAATTCTTGGTAGGTTCACCAGAAAATATCTCCCCAGCATACATAAGAAAAAAGAGTATCCAGTCGGCGCCAAAAATACACTACCTCATCCCTTTAGTCAGAATAGATTGTGGGAAAAATTGTCAAGTCAAAGCTGACCCCATTATAAAAACCTAGAGTCCCATCCCGGGTAGAACCAAAAAGTTCCCTAATTGCCATAAAGGGACGTCTCCGTGGAGACAGAACAGCAATTGGTACGGTAGTCGGCATCCCCACCATAGCGCAAAACTTTTCAAAACTAGGGCACATCTCTTTCAGGGAAAATTGAACAGACGGCAAGGCATGGACCAAAACCTAGAAGCTGCCCCAGCATCTCCCAGTTTATATGGAGGCCCCAACATGAAAAAACACAGTGGAAGCCATATACATGGTTGAACCACTCTCTCTCTCTTCCTCTCGAAAAGAATGTATCAATAATTGAGAAAGTTCTCGTATAGATCAATGTCTAAAAAGGTGTTAATTGGCTCACCCATTTTGACAAGACAAAAGGTATATCTGGATTGACAAGAGAGGTTGGAAAAAACCAAAAGATAGACAACTCTTGAGCACAATGAGTCTACTGATATGGTTGTTTGAAGAGACTGAAACAACTCAGATGGTATCTATTTAGAGAGAAGATGAGTGAACGCGAGATCAAATGAAGATAAATGCTGCTTCAGCCTTCTTTTATAGTGAAAAAAAAAACAACTGACACCAAAACAGTGCATCAACAAGACCAAATAGTACCATCCAAAAAAGAATTTTGGGTGCTCCCACCCACATCCATGGGCGCCACGCCCAAAATGACCTAGGACAGCACCCATTTCTGCCCTAGGCCGCTCCCGAAATATTTCCAAATCTTCCTGGTATCCTAGTTTTGCCTCGGATGCTCCCAATCTTCATGAATTTCAGCCCCTGTCTGGCTGCGGGACATGTAGAATCTATGATCCTAGGTGTAGCATTCACGAGCTTTGGCCATGAACGTGTGAAGCATATCAAGAAAAGGAGGCGGCTGCCAGTCCTTTCCCCACAAAGCAACAAAAAGCCGATAAAATCCTGAAAGTGCATACCACAAATCCAGAAAAGCCATCCTAAGTATAGTGTGTCTTTATAATAAATAAATGGTACATTTTCTTTCTTTTATGCATCGCTAAAATAACAAATTAAATAATTATGCCTCGTAGAATAAAATACATTGCATTAATAAAAGTATATTACATACAAATAAATTACAAATAATAATAAAATACAATAAAAGAAGGCTACTGGGCTAGTGTTGATCTTCTCCTCTCCAAGCCTCCACCCATTACCCGAGGACCTGTTCCGCCAAGCCTATACTCTCGTCCCCTCCCCCTGGCACGACCCGATCTTCCAGCTTCATCATCATCATCATCATTTTGGGGCCTATCCCGTCTAGCAGTATCGTTGCCTCGGTAAGAAAACTCATCTATCGCCCATTGATACAATTTGGCAAGGCCGAAGAAGACTTTCACCACTTTACGATACAATGAGACATCCGCCTGAGAAAGAAAGAAATATCAGTCCAGAAACAAATAATGATAAGATTGAGGAAAACAAAAATAAGAGGAAAATATATACCTCACGGGCCCTCTCAGGAATCATATATGGCTCAAGGATGACAGCATCAGGCAAAGCCTCCTTAACAAATCGTCCCTGACGAGAATATCGGTTGGTGGAAAAATCCCCAGCAGGCACGTAGTAATCAATCTGGGCATCAGGGACAAGATGTGAAGGCCTAGGCCTATCTACAATGTCCGATGCACGTCTAGCTGCTATTGGGATAGGGTGAAGTACCACCCTCAAGAACTCATCTTAAGGCATGATAGGAAAAGCCTTTGAGGGAGCAATATACCTCACCAGGCACTGATACCAGTTAGGTAGGAGATCTGGAACAATCACCCATGGTGTTGGCGCTGGTGGTGTCACTGGGCCCACAGGAAATAGATATTGTTTCATGTTCACACGTTCGGCCATATATAAAGAATCATGCATAATGGAAAACATCAGGATGCGACGGTTGCTCATCTCCAGAGAAGTCAAAAATGATTCAGTCAAGTCCCTCCAAGGAGAAAGATTCACCAAGTCCATACGACAGTCAGCAATCCTTTCTCGTACAATATCTACAGGCATCCTAGGGATATCACGATCATCCTCTACCCGGTTAGCATTTAAATATTCTACGAGAAAGGGAGGTGCATGAATTCACTTTCGAAGTAGACAAGGAGCGAAGCCAAACAATGAATAGGCCTAGACCTACAAAAGAAGGGAGAGACAAGAAAAATGAATAAATGATGCATATGTTTTGGAAAATATCCAAGAGCATAAATGATTAAGTTATGAAAGTTACCCCCCAGGCCAGAGAAAAACCATTAAGGTTGGGGGACTCGTTACAGCTTGAATGGTCCACCGAAGAATAGAGTTCTGCTAAGCCCGCCTATCCCCATTCAAATTCAGAAACTCGGTACAGATCCCGGGGACAACCCAGAATGGATACCCGTAAGGTGGTGGACGAATTCATAAAAATAGTCATCCCCATAAACAAAAACAAAAACACTCGGGTCACACGAGTTACAGCCTCGTAATCATCATCATCAACAAGCCCAACATTCTGTTCGAGCCATCTCTTTACACTGCAGATATAGATTTCATCCGAACTTTTGTAATCTAACATAAGGCCCAATAAGTCTTCAACCACCTCATGTTGGTGACGGAGGTTGAAATCCGATGTCAGATTCCTATCGATTCCAGTAGGGATGCCCGTGATAGCAGCAAAGTCGCAAGGGGTCATGGTAGCTTCTCCCCAACTGAAGTGTAAGGTATGAGTGGTGTCCCACCAATGCTCCCTCAAAACCTCATGGACTGATAAGTAACTAAGAAAATGGGCAGTAGATCGCAAAAAAGTGGCCAGACCAGTTTGTTCTACTAAGATCCCCACCTAAGCCGGCAAAGAATCATATATCGCAGCCAGCTTTTCCGAGCTAGCCCGAAGCCAAGTGATAGTCTTCCGCACCTGAAAAGAGAGAAGAAGCAAAGAAAAAAAAACAACACAACTCATAAAAAGTAGCTTAATTCACTTCTTTCATGCCATCTTCTCATACGCCATATTTCATGCCATTTCATCATCCAAGCCATATCATGTCATACATCCATACATTTTGGCATTTTAAAAGAAAGCATATAAGTATACTTCTTTTAGAATTTTAAAATCATTCCATATAGGCATTTATCTCAAAAATGTATATGCATATTACATTTTTAAGATTTTAAAATCATTCCCTTGTCATTTAGTGAAAATCAAGATGTCGTGAAAAATATTTCGAAGAAAAGAAAAATCATATTTACTGTGATTACTATACATTGAAGCATTTGTGTAGCATGTATGCTTATTCACCCGTCATGCGTATAAAAATTCAGCATATATATATATATATACTTGTAGACACCACAATTTCGTACACCTGGTATGTGACATGACATGAAATATCAAGACCTGTTAAAACTTAACAAATGTCAAGTTACATAGTTTATAAATGCAAAAGGAAAAGCAGGATGCGTAAAACAGTGAAATGCAGGGGACTAAGTGTCAAAAAGCAGCTTAAAATGGAACCAGGCACCACCTACACTCAAAGACGGCGCGACGCCTAGACCTCCTATGGGTGGCGCCCAATAGTGATTATACACTCTCCGTTTTGACATTTTGTACAATCTCTCAAGCACGCTGTAAAAGCTAATGAAGCACAAAGAAGAAAATTTAATGACGACGAGGTCCCTTCTTTAACCTATAAATAGAGGCCTTCGATAGTGAAAAAAGGGACCACTCACTCACGAGCACACAGTTCACACACCGCTTTCAAAGTACGCAGTGAGCGATCGTCTTGAGAGAGAGAGAGCTCCCCTCCTCCAAAAAAGCCTCAAAGCTCCGTCAAATCTCCTCCAAACTTAAATCCAACCGGTCCAAGTGAACCTTAGCCTCCCAGCTAGGATTCCACCCTATTTCACCGGTCCAAAAATCCTAAAAAGAGCAGTTACTTTGCCCAAATCCAGAGGCCAAATCCGCCAGAAGCAAACAGTTGCTCTGCCCGATTTCTGCTAGAAGCAAGCAAACAACAACATAAAAGCAAGCAGTTGCTCCGCCCGTTTCCCGATGCCAGAAAGCAACTTTTGGAAGCAGTTACTCTACTTGAATCTCCATAACAAACAAAAGACTCCCTCTCCCGGAAGGACAAAGCGAGCACACCCTACACTCTTAAAGGTAAGCCTTTAAGAGGTTATACAAAAAGTGTTATTTTCAGCCGACCCGTTGTAAAAATATAAGCAGTTATGCTGCCCGGATCTCTATAGAAAATAGCACTAAAAAGAGTCATGATTATGGCCAAATATTTATAAATATATTTATAATTCCTGGAAGGAAGTGGCTGCAAGTCTGTAATAATGTAGATGCAGATATATCTGTTTAAATGCTTTATTTCATTTACTAAATAAAAATGATAAAAGCATATTTTAGCCAAAAACTATTTTTGAGACCGAAAGGGCGAGTTGGGTGCCTAATACCTTCCCACCTCGTAACTTAGCCTCCGAAGCCCTTTTTTACAAACTCTGGTTATTTTTGGTTTTTCTTTATTTCTCCTTAAAATAAAGATAGTGACTCTGTTACAATATTTTTTATCACAGTGAGGCCCACAACATCCTTTTTTTGTACTTTTCCGTTTTCCCCTAAACAAGGGAAGATGAGAATGAAGAGGGTGATGCATTTTTTGTATCATGTTTTCCCCTAAACAAGGGAGGATGAGATAGGGGGAACCCAAAGCACTCATAGTAATCCAGAATGTACATAAGTCCACAGTGAGGCAGGGCGTGTTCCCACGTGCCTTCGAAACATCTTTTTATTGCACTTTTCCGTTTTACCCTAAATAAGAGAAGATGAGAATGAAAAGGGTGATGTGTTTTCTGTATTTTGTTTTCCCCTAAACAAGAGAGGATGAGATACGGAAAAATCCAAAACACTCATAGTGGACTAAAGCACACTCAGTGACCGAGGCGTATTCAACGTGCTTTCGACAACACTCTTTTTGCACTTTTAATTTTGTTTTCCCCTAAACAAGGGAGGACGGAATGAAAAGAGTGACGTCCTTCCGCAACTCGCGTTCCCATAAAAAAGGGAGCACGGGATCCGGGAGCATCCGGTTCACTCACAGTGGCGACTCTGATGGGGACATCTTTTTAATTTTAAATAAAAATAGAGGGCTAGAATCAGTTTTCATAAAAAAGAAAAAAAATCAGTTTTCTTTAGTTTTTGGATAAAATATGCTTATTATATTTCGTTGGCATTTTAAATATTGCATTTTCATATATCTGTATATATATTTCTGCATAACCATTCACTTGCAGTAGTTTCTTTCCGGGCACCGTTACAAATATATCAAAAAAAACACAAACAAACAATAATGTAGATTTTTGGGCAGTATAACAAAAGGGATGGGGATTTATTTTATTATTGCTTTATTTCTGCCTTATATTATATTTCTGCTTATTTTATTATCGCACAAAATATGTAAATATTATTTCATTCTATCATTTTATTTTGGGGACTAGGACCAATATGTAATTAATAGGAATAAATAG
This sequence comes from Codonopsis lanceolata, assembly GCA_013146195.2. Taxonomy (NCBI): domain Eukaryota; kingdom Viridiplantae; phylum Streptophyta; class Magnoliopsida; order Asterales; family Campanulaceae; genus Codonopsis; species Codonopsis lanceolata. Next base: position 24,321,135 of record CM028379.1, on the reverse strand, counting down.
ATTCCCCACTTTTCTTTCTATCTCTTGATCTGAATGGTTGCTTGCTCACACTCAAACTAAAAAAACCGAGAAAATCCACAAAGAACAGCAAGACAAGTCATATTTGTTTTATTTACTGCTTTATATCGGAAAAAAAAGATTTTACTGCTTTCTAGATACCGCACACACACACACGCATGTAGAAATATTCCGAATTGCTACCCTACACCATGGCCAACCTATCCCCTGCATCAGCCAACGTTAAATTGCATATAGATTCTCAGAAAACACTTCATGGACCGATCAGTTTTATATCTCAAAATTATTGACCAGTCCCTTTGCAAAAAAAAAAGAGAAGAAAAAAAAAAGGAACAAGAAAAAAAAAACAAAAAAAAAAGAAAGATATGAATAAAATATGCACAGGGGCTGACCAATAATTTTCTGATGTTCGGCCTAGACCATTTTGAATGGTGGATCCCTGAAAGAGTATAGGCCCTTCGCCTGAGATCAGTCCAATCTTGGGGAGTTGAAAGGCAGGTGGAATACGAGGTTCCTATAATTTGGAGAAAGAATCCACTATTCCATGAATAGTCCTGAGACCGTCAAAACAAAGCGGGTGCTTGTCCGATCAATTGTAGGGAAAATGAATAATAATACAAAATATTAATAAAGGCACGTTGTACTTTAAACCCAGAAAGCCTTCAGCCAACTCTTTCTAATGCCTTAAAACCCCATTTCCTCATAAACCAGGCCCGAGTTTGGAAAGGTAGAGATAGTACTGGCCGGTTGATACGGGATACAAGCACAGAGATCAAATCAGAAAGTGTCGGGGACAAATCAGAAAGAGGCAGGATCAGTGCAGAGGTTACAGATTTGAGCAGAATGGCCGCCAAAAATAAACAAACTATGATTGGGACCAGCAATGGGAAAAATGGTCTGAAACCGGAAAAAGAAACTACTGAGTATGCACCTCCTTCTGGATTCAAAATCTGGCTAAAAAGATAATTTGATACCCATGTGGAAAAGGTAACAAGCCAAGTGGTTGGTAATCTTTTAGCAAATTTTGCAGAAACTCTCGCCACTATCTCTTAGCAAGTCAAAAGCCTAAAGTTTGCTCCTGATACTTCTTTCCTTCCTGGTATAAACTGTCCTGATACCACATAAAACATCCTCTTCCAAGCCCCCAAAAAACAACCAAGCACTAGCCTTCAACCGAATATCAACCCCATTTCCCAAGGTGGTAATATTTCAAATGTTTATAATCTCAATCCACCACCTCCCTTAGAAACCAACCCTGAGCTCCTTCACCTAAATGCCTGCTACCATAACTAGAAAAACTACCTTCCCCTTGATCCTTCAAATATTTACCTATTCCCAATAAATGGTCATGGAACCCTAACGGGAATTGACGTAATTTCTACCAAAAGAGAAGGAAAGAAATTACCTTAACAAAGATCGTTCTAAGACAAGTCGTTTTGTTGGTGTAGAAACTGCACCCCCTACCTAAAAAGATAGGATACTTGGTTTGAAGCGCGACAACCAATTACGCCAAGGTTGGTTGATAAGCTAGGAAGACGCCACAAGTAGTAGAAGACTACACTTGATAAGTCTAAGTTCTCAAAGAACAAAAAGAGTTGAACAAACTCACACAACTATCATTCCAAATCTCTGATCCTCAAGGCTTACATGAGAGGCCTATTTATAGGCTAAGGTGGTGGAGAAAACAAGGTACATGATGTCATCCATGATGTAAGCGATAAGCTTTACAACTTATATAATACATGCTACTACTTATCATGATAAGCTATCAAAGACTTTTCAACGCTCCAAGTTCATGTATTCAAAATGGCTTGAATGAATTTGACCAAGATGGATGCACCAACTTTATCTTGACCATGGAATCTTCATGAATAATATAGAAAATTCGGATTCCTTCCTTTGGTGACTCGTAATGGCTGAATTTGGGCTTGATTTTGGTCTAAAATGTGTTCTTTCATTGGGCCAAAGTCCTATCACCATGAGACTCCACTTTGCACTTTCATTCTGCCTTATTTGTTGTGTTTCTAGAGCTTGACCAAGCATTGATTTACTAGCCTGAAATTGCAACGAAAGAATAACATAAGTTAAGTAAATCAAATGGGCTTGCAACTCATAAGAATAACTAAAAAATAAATAAAATCTATACTTAAATAAAAACTATAAATTTGTTGAAATTAAATAATAAAATAAGATAAAATAAATCAATAAAGTGGGCTGAAAATCATGGAGAGGAGTGGCCTAAATCCACATCCTTTAATCCACCAAGACTAGGCCTAGTCTTTGTCATCAAATCAGATTAAATGAACAAGACTTCTTGAGTTCTCTTGAGTTAAAAATTGAGCTTGAATCTAACACATTTAAATTGAACCATTGAGAGCATTCTTGAATACTTTGGAGTTGAGCTCTTGGATGAGATTACATCATCAATGGGCTTGCAACTCATAAGAATAACTAAAAAGTAAACAAAACTTATACTTAAATAAAAACTATAAATGTGTTGAAATTAAAAAATAAAATAAGATAAAATAAATCAATAAAGTGGGCTGAAAATCATGGAGAGGAGTGGCCTAAATCCACATCCTTTAATCCACCAAGACTAGGGCCTGGTCTTTGTCATCAAATCGGATTAAATGAACAAGACTTCTTGAGTTCTCTTGAGTTAAAAATTGAGCTTGAATCCGACACATTTAAATTGAACCATTGAGAGCATTCTTGAATACTTTGGAGTTGAGCTCTTGGATGAGATTACATCATCCCCCCCCCTTTTTGAGAGTGATTTGTCCTCAAATCATGAAACTTTAGTTTGGTTGCCCTGACATAACTTTTCCCTAAACTATAAATTCTCTAATGCATCGAGGAAGGAATATTGATTGCCTTTGTTTCAAAACTTCCTCTTTCCACACTTGAACCCTCAACAAGCCTCCGGGATCAAAAATCATCCTGCGTTGCCCCTTGTTTGCTCTCTTGACATATTGCTCCATTTTCCTTTTGTCAACAAAAATGACATGGGCATTCTCCACAACATCAAAGAAAACTATTTCATTTGTGCTAATTATACGGTGTTGAAGATTAGCAAACAATATGTCGTTTTGAAAAAACATCAGAAATTGTACCGAAATGAATCAAATGAACATTCAAATTCTTGATGAAGCCAACGAAATAAGCCACTATGAATTTTCCCATTAAAGCATGAAAGACATGAGTCATTAAATGCATGAAAGAACTAGGAGCATTTATGTGGGTCCCAATGAGCACAATAATAAGCTAGAAGGGGGGGGGGTTGAATAGCTTATTAACACTTTAAAACTTTTAAGTAAGTTCCTTGAAAGTTACTTGAAATATATGAAAAGAATCAAGTAGCGGAAGACCTTCAAGAAAATTGTTCCAGGTCTGCCGATAAGGACTACCGGTAGACCTTTTACAGATTACTTAAGTTCTGCTGATATGGATAATATAAACAATGAAACTAAGCAGTTCAAATAAATAGACAGACAGTAGGAAATAACACAAGTATTTTGGGATGGTTCGCACTATAATGAGTGCTACGTCCACCACCAAGGCAGTCAACCTTGGATTTAAATTGTGCACTATGTTTTCCACTTAGATCAATTACAAAGAATATCCCTAATGGATCGTGTACAAAATATTGACTTGTGTTTGGGTCTAGGGAATTAAATATCTGTAAATACAAGATATTTAATTCGTGCAGAAGTATAGTTAATGGAAGTTAACAACAAGAAGAATAAAGCAATAAAAGTTGAAGAGCAGCTTCTTGTTGTTGACGAGGACTTCTAGATCTGTTGAGGATCTATTGAATGCACCGGTGAAAGACTTGGAGTTGTGAAGATTCAGAGCAATTCTTTAAGTGTTCGATTGATTACGTATAGTTGTCATCTCTGTTCCCTTCAATGGCGTATTTAAAGCAGTGCATTTCAAAAGAATCCGTTGGAAGGGCGAAGACTTCAACTCTATTCATAATTGCATTAAATGCATGAGTCGATCAAGGATTTTCGTCTTCACAGATATCTAGAGTAGATAATCATTTCGAGATCTTCAAAAGGTGGGCGATTTGGTGTCGATCGAGAGATGAAGCGAGAAAGTAGGGGCGATGCAGCTCGCTTTTTGTTCGACGAAAAGTATTTCTGCTTTTCGGAAAGTTGCTTTCGGCTGCTTGACATGTCAGGGAGTGACTTGGATTAATTCAAATAATATACAAAAATAAGTTTGAATTAATCCAGCTAGCTTTCTGCTGGAGAGGACACGTAGAAGCAAATCAGCTGGACACGAGGTCTACCGATCTTAAGCTTTGAGCGAGTCTTCAGAAAGCGAGAAGGGTCTTCCGAACCCCGAAAAGTCCTATAAAAAACTATACAAGGCAAAGTTCTATACACAGTTGCCACGCTAATCGATACGCAGCCCGATTAGCCAAGTATAAAACTAATGTAATGTACTGATCAGATATAAATTTAACATAAGAATCAACAATCTCCTCCTATTTATATCTGGTCATCATTACTACAAATGAGGGTTTTAAAGCAAACTATTTAATAGATAATAGCATGTCTGAGAATTTTTGTATATATTAAGTAGTCGGTAGACATGCCTCTATTGAACAGAATAACACCTCAAATGCAAGGGACTAATCTAAGTGCATACAAGAATAAGAGAGTCAAAGAACAGCACACAGATTAGCAGCAGTTTAAATAAATTTAAACTGAATGTTTAAATTCTAATTTAGATAAACAATAAAGCAGTAAGAATTTAAACACCATAATTTTTGAAAAAGCAAGTAATCATCTGTATTTATAAACAAGATGTTTACATACAACAGAGTTTTCAAAAATAAGATAAATACAAAGGAAAGGGAAGAAAAGATACAAAAGCTACCAAGGTCTTTTCCCTTTGCCTTTGTCTGCAGCCTCCTTTTCTCTTCTTTCTCGCTCTAGCTCTTCCATTCTTCGTTGGTAATCGTCATCTGCATCAGTCGGAGGTCTGGTGGAACGAGAACGGTAGTCCAGTTCTTCACGAAGACGGCTGTTCTCTTCCATCAGCATTCTGTTGATAGATCTCATTTGCTTCTCCTCCGTGATGGCCAGATCACGATCACGGTTGGCATTCATAATATCATGAGCAGAGTTGCGAGCGAGGTTGTTGAGTTCCATAATAGGAGTACGACCGTGGCTGAGATGGAGAGTGATGGCGTGGAATAACTCGTAGAAAATGGAGCCTATGATACGACAACCTTCATCTCGTTGAGCTTCGATGTTGATCTTGACATCGGTGAAGTCGTGCCGCATCTGTCCAAAACGAGTCCAGACATCCTCTTGAAATTGTCGAAGAGTAGTGGCGGTCCGGTCGTTGGCCTTGGCATTGCGCTGGCTACTTCAGCGGTAGATATGCTTGTAAGCTCGCCTAGCCGGTAGATGGCATCTAGTCGGGACAAAACTTCAATTGGTGGTGATGGGAAGTAGATGCTTGGCCAATGTGAATGGTGTCGGCAGAGGCGAGTCGAGCCTAATGGGTTGTTGGATATGGGGAGTTCTGGAGGCAGAAGAGGATGAGTCTTGGGTTGGTATGGTTTTGGTGGAAGAGGATAGGGTTATAGGGGAGGGTGGAGGTGGAGTTGGTGGGGAATCCAGTTCCATATCAGTGACAGAATTTTCACTGATGTGGGAGGATTGAGGAATGGGTTCGGTAGAGAACCAGAAAGAAGGGGCAGGGTACAAGAGGGATTTTGGTTTATGAAGGGAAGGTTGAGGAGGTTGAGAAGGTTGAGGAGGTTGATGAATAGGGGTGAATAGATCTGCTACTGACGAAAGTTCGAAGAGGAACTTGGCAGCAGCAGGGTCTAAGGGTTGTGGTGTGTTTGAAGAAGTTGGTTGGGATTGGGGTGGTGAGGAAGGTGTGGATGGGTCAGGTGAGTAGTTAAAGGGTGAAGGAGGAGGAGGAGTTGGGGTTCTGGCGGGCTCCTCCTGATTTTGAGGTCCTCTGAGGGATAGACTCCTCAGGAGGTGGTGAATTCCGAGTAGATGACTCGGGAGGAATAGATGAAGGGTTGATAGGTATAGATGAAGGGTTGACATGTAAGGTTTGGGCGTCGGTAGTTGGTATAGATGAAGGGTTGACAGGTGAGTGTTGGGCGTCCGTATAGGTAGTTGGTTGGCTGGCGGTAGAGGGTTGGGAACCGGTAGCTCTCCTTTTCTTCCTCGGTGAATAGGAGACTCACCGCTTCATCGGTAGAGGTTGGAGGGACTGCCGATGGCTGGTCTTCAAAGGTTTTACGAAGTTTCCTTCGTTTTGGTTTGGGAGTGGGGGCAGGAGTTGGTGAAGGTGGTTGGCTGGATTGGGTAGGTGGCGGAGAAGAGGGTTTGGCTTGGGTAGGCGGAGGAGAGAAATGGCTAGATTGGCCTGGTGCCTTCTTCTTCTGGCCTTCCTTCATCTCCTTTCTGATCCATTTGGCTGCTCCTCTTCGGTTGGAGGTGCCACTTAGGCCTTGTCTTCTTGGCTTTGCCTCGGCCGGGACCTTAGCGGCGGCTACGCCTCATCGGCCGGGCCTTTGGCCTTTAGATGGAGGTCCGTCGCCACTTGATCGTCAAATTTAGCGAGAGGCCTTTTGAAGGTCCCTTGCCGCTATGCGCTTCCATATTGAAGCGGGTGACCAAGATAGGTGCGAGGCTTGGCCACTTTTCAAGAGAGACCGGCGGTAGACCTTTCTCGCATCCGGCGCTTGTTCTCGTATGCGGTGTATTTCTTGAAAAACGAGGTCGTGAGTCGCTTCTCCTTGGCCTTGTATACAACTCATCTTCTTTCAAAGAAGAGTTGATGTTTGCATCATCCCTCAAAAGGGCATTGATCAGCCTGACGAAGGGGCGTTTGCAAGTGGGGTTGCTCTTAGCTTTCTCTACCCACTGCTTTAGCTCGTCGAAAATGATGAGCCCCAGGTTGAGGCGTAAATGTAGAAATACAAAGATCGGCAGTCGGGTTGATCTGTTGGCGATAAACATGTCATGTGCTCCACTCTTGAATAGGAGCCCCTTGTCTAACAGGTGGGTGGTGCAATAGGCGTCAAGAGGGAACAAATTTGAACATCTTCCCTTGTGGCTCCCTGGAGAGTGTCTACTCCCCTCATGGCTTCCAGGCATGTAAAGCCTCGGCCATGGTTCTTTGAAAGAGCTCCTCCGTAATGCACGCCGATGATGGTGGAAATAGATTTAGCGGTGGCAGAGATGGGGCGGCCTCGAATCCACCGCGAAGAAGCGATGCAGTTCATGAGCTCCATTCGTTGATAAAATTCTTACGCCGGGGAAGATCTTGTAGTTTTGTCGTTGAGGCGAAGAGGCGAGAATCCCGAGGCGTCCATATCCTCGCAAGCTTTGGCCGGCGGCTATAGAGTTGATTGGTGAAGGTCAATGCACATGCCGGAATGTATAGCCGGGTCCAAAGCGACAATAATGTCATGAGCGGCGGGATAGATGGGATATCTGGAAGGTTGATATTTGAACTGGGAGGTATGACATTTTCGAGGTCAAAAGCCTTCCCATCGTCGCTTTGATTTTGAAGTTCTTTCCTGAAAGAAAAGCAAAATAAAATTAGGGCTTTTCATCTAGACATCTAAACAAGTAGGAATTTCAATGTTTTCCAAAATAAATGAAATATTCGAAGCAAAAACTTGAAACCCTAGAATGTTTAGAGAAACCATACTAGAAATGCATATGAAGAAGTTTTCATAAGAATGAACAATGAATAAACAAAAGCATTTGTTAGTATTCAAGTTTGTAAGAAAAACAATGGCGAATCATCGTATAAACTCGAAAATGACCGTTTGAATTCCAAAAGGATTTTAGGCTAAGAATGAAATCACGAGAGCAGTACATATAAAATTACGAGTAGAGTAGAGAAGCGTACCATTGTTGAAGATGAGAAGAAGAAACAAGAAGAAGAACTTGAATTTGCGAGAAAGTAGTTACTCGAGAGAGAGAGAGAGAGAGAGAGAAAAAAAGTTTACGTTCAAAAGGGTTTCGTAAAAGTTTGGAAATGACGGTTCGAGGACTATTTAAAGTCGCGAGAAAATATCAGTTTTGAAAAAGCGGGAACTTAAGATATTTTCTTAAGTACCAAATTTCGTCCTTGACCCCTTTTATTGCTTTAGAAACCTTTTTAGCAAACAGTAGACTAAGTAAGAGTACTAACCTTTAGGTCTTCAGGTAAAGGAGAACTTACGTCTTCCGATTAGACTAATCTTGGGTCTACTGGGTATGAAAGAAACATTAACAAAATTTTTAAAATTAAGCGGTAGGATCAATCATACCAAGATTTCTCCTTAAATAAGCAAACCTGGTGGCATCCAGTGGTTTTGTGAGAATGTCGCCAATTGATGCTCGGTTGGAACATATTCCAGGCTGATGTTACCTTTTCCACATGATCTTTGAGAAAATGATAACGAATATCAATGTGCTTTGTCTTTGAATGCATCTTGGATTTTTGGAGGCGAGATAGGCGATGTGTTGTCACACATGATTGGGCGGTTCGGTCTTGATGTTGTAGTCCACTAGTTGTTGCTTCATCCATAGTAGTTGAGAACAACATTTGCTTGCGGCAATATATTACATACGTGGTTGAGTTTGCCAGCGATCCTTGTTTCTTGCAAGACCATGAGGCAGTCTGTTTCCAAGAAATTGACAAGTCCCAGGTGCTTCTTACGCTCACTTTGCGGTGCATAATCGCATCGAGTATCCAACTAGATTGAAGTTGTTGGATTTTGAATACAGATGCCTAGATTTGTTGTTTTTGAAACATATCGATGATACGTTTGGCGGCAAGCAAATGTGACTCCTTTGGATGCACTGAAATCTAGCACAAACACAAGCAACAAACATAATGTCGGTCTACTAGCGATAAGGTAAAGAAGTGAACCTATGATTCCTCGATACTTGGTCATGTTCTCTTGCTTTCCCTTTTCATCTTTGTCAAGATGGCGGTCGGTAGACATTGGAGTTTCAAATCCTTTGGTGAATCAAGACCAAACTTCTTGATTAGTTCCTTTGCATATTTGGTTTGGTGATGAAGATTCCGTCTGAAGTCTGTTGTATCTGCTGATCTAGAAAATAGGTAAGTTCACCCATCATGCTCATCTCGAACTTGCTTTGCATCGGCTTCTCGAATCTTTTGCACGGGCTTTGGTTAGTTGATCCAAAGATGATGTCGTCCACATAGATTTGTACGAGAAGAGAATGGCCTTTGTGCTTGAGGATGAATAAAGTAGTGTCGATTCTTCCTCTCACGAATCCTTGTTCAATTAAGAACTTGGATAGAGTTTCATACCAAGCTCTAGGAGCTTGCTTCGGGGCCGTAAGAGAGCTTTCTTGAGTCGGTAGGCGTGGTCGGTTATGCGAGATGACAAATCTGGACGGAGGCATTCCACGTATCTGATTTCTTGAAGATCACCATTCGATTGAAAGGCACTCTTAACATCCATCGATACACTTTGAAGTCCATGAGCGAGGCATAAGCTAGAAAGATTCGATTGCTTCTAGTCTAGCAGCGAGAGGAGCAAAATTTCATCAAAGTCAATTCACTTCTTCGTCGGTAGCCACGAGCAACCAATCTAGCTTTGTTTACGGTGACATTTCCATCTTCATCTCTTTTATTTACGAATACCCACTTGAGTGCTTGGAGGTGCCGATGGTGGATGATCGATCGGTCTTTGAACTAAGCTCCACACCTTACATCTTTCAAAGCTGGTTCGGCTCTTCTTGCATAGCTTCAATCAGTTATGATCTTCGATAGCTTCATCAATCTTCTTTGGTTCGAGTTCGATACAAATGCATAAGCAAACAAAGTTTCTTCTCGAACCTTATTTCTCGTCGAACTCTGTTGAGATCACCAATGATTTGAGAAATGGGATGATCTCTTGCTTCAATAACGATTGGAGGAAGATCACTTACGGTGGATTCTTCCCTTAAGAATTACAGAGTTGGTTGAGAAGGAGATTCACCAAAATGGGTTCGAGAAGAAATAGAGTCTTCAAAACTTTCATTTTACGGTGAACAAGAAGGATGAGAGATCGTAAAGGTGCTTGGGGTAAAGCAGAAGAGATGGGTTCAGGTCAGCAGATGAGTTGTTATCGGTATCGGTAGAGGTCTCGTCTGGGTGAAGGGTTCTGGGTATTGGTGGAGTTGCAATGATTTGCCGTTTTCGATAAGGATTGGAAGTAGATCTTGTATTTGTACATCTCATCATTATCAGAATCATTAGCAACGTTCGAACCATTCTAGGCTCTAACAAGTCATATTCATCAAAAGAAACATGCACTGATTCTAAGATTTTTAAGTTAGATTTCTTGAAAATGAGAAATGCTTTTGAATGTTTGGAATACCCAGAAAAATTCCTT